>KE372235.1:592665-606132 GCA_000418225.1 Zizania latifolia
AATACTCCCAACAAGGGTGTCCATTCTCTCTTCAAGCCGGTGGAATTCTTCCTTTGACACACAATCCTTAAAATCGCTCACCTCACCTGACATTGTTAGTAGAGAAATAGGAAACAACACAAAGATATGATTCCTATTGACTACCGCGGGATGCGCTAGTTGATACTCTCTCCCTCTCTTCCTCTACGCGTCTTACCAAGTTCTTACAGAGTTCTTACCGATTGCAGCAGGTGGTCCGACTGGAGAGGTGGGACGTCCAATCTGTACTGACAGGAAGTATGTAGATCTGGGAAGACAATATTTAATAGCAAAGGATAGCAAAATTCAATAACAGATTTAGCGAAGTTAAATAAGAGTCCCAATCACTTGTCAAAAGTTGCTGGCCGAAACTCGTCCCTAAGGCCTAGTCTAAGCAAGCGAGAGAAAGATACAAAGAATTTATGGGACGCGTGCACAATTGATCAGTGGACGGGAAAATTCAACACTGTATAAAACCCTTGTTGCTATCTTGCTCTTTCTTTCCTCTCTCTTTTTTTTGATCTTTCTTTTTCTTCTCTCTCTTTTTTTCAATCTTTCTTTTCTTTTCTGATCTCTTTTCACTCCACAAAACACACTGGAGTATGAAGTAGTTTCAGGAACAGCACTTTGACAGCTTGATACCACTTGTCGTGAACAATACTGCACGAAATAGGATCTGGTATCGTGCTTTATAAACTTCGGAGCTCAAAAACTCAATCTTCCAGGCCGAATTTGGGCAAGATAAAATTGTCGAACCCAGCTGTGCTAGGCCCGGATGGATGTAACCTTTTCTTTAGATCTCTGGAATGTACTTGTTTGCCTGATTCCGAGTCCGTATGCAAAAGTTATGGCAGTTTCATTGAAGGATGCGCAAATCAGAATTTCAGCACTCTTTCTTCTCTGTTCGGCTAACTCAAGATCTCCTCAATAGGTTTTGCGGCTGAACAAGGAGGCTAGCGGTGCAGGGCGATTAACACAGGGCAGTTTGCAACCGAACTAAAAGGCTTGCGATGCGGGGTAATAACACAAGGCGGCTGCGATCCAAAATCTAGATGAACCTGATCTCTCAAGGAAGGCTCTCGCAACAAAGCAAAACTCAAACTAGACTCCAAGAACGCGACTCTAAACCAGCAACCAGACTTGAACTCGGACTCAAACTCAACAAAGAAAAACTGAGATTAAACTTGCAAAAAGGCTCAAAAGGGTTTGGACAGCGGAAAACTAATCTAAAACAGAACACGAAATTTTTGTGTGCTTTTTCTGGACTCTAGGTAACGGAAATAAACAAGAATAGATTGATGTACCTAACGGGTAACCTTCGCTCTGATACCACTTGATGTGCACTTGATGCGATTTGTGGCCCGATCTTCCGATAGGTTCGATAGAGGCGACGAATAGACGTTCACGTTTTAAGGCTTCCGATCAGCGATCGTAACCTTGCAATCGCTACACCCGCACGTCTAGTCGTTATCAACCACGCTTTTACGTAGTCGACCTCACCACAAAGGTTTTGATCCTGCAAACAATGAAAGAACCTTGCAAGAGCAAGGTAAACACAATCTGGATTGCTGATATTAAAGTGAAGAACTCGAAGTTTAGGGTTTTACAAACCGATCTACGGCGAAACTGCAATGGCAGAATAATCTAAGCAAAACCCAACCCTATCAATGACGACGGCTGTCTATTTATAGGGTTCTTAGGTCGTAGGATGCCATTTATGGTATGGGCCGTGCCCTAGGAACATGGGCCGAACCCTAAGAGGATAGACTCGAAACCCTATGAAGATTCTTACTCGAATCGGTTTGCAATCCGACTCCCGACTAGAACTCAGCGATTCCCGAGCAATGGATCCGACTCCCAACTAGAACTCAGCGACTCCCGAGTGATGGCCTCGTGGTTGGTGGTCGGCCGAGTGGTGTCGGTGGTCGGCCGAGTGGTGGCTGTGGTCAGCCGAGTCGTGGTCGGTGGTCAGACGAAAGGTGGTCGGCGATCGAACTAGTGGTCCGACTACCCAAGCATCCCGGTCGATAGTCCTGATCTCCCCTTGTCAGCTCGGCTGTCTGATCTAGCATCTCTCCTCCAAGGTTCCTAAGTATAATGTAATCATAACCCAAATTTAGTGGCATTCCATTCATAGAAGAATTTGTTTGATTAACAAGGAACGAATTCACCTGACAATTTAGCTGACGGACTCGGGCACGAGTCATCGGTCGTTGGTAGTCAAGTATGGTGGTTGTATCCTTAGCAGTGATGTCCTCATCAAACATTTTTGTCATTGGCTTTCCATCAACGTGGCCTTTAATGTACAATGACATTAAATGTCGATGCTAATCATCCTTTGGTTTCTCAAAGACTGCTGATTGTGGCTACAAGAGTAACTGTGCAGCTGATTCCTTATCATCCTCACAGTCCGATGATGGCGCCTTGTACTCGGCAGGTAAACTGAAAACCATGTTGATCTCCATCACTTTTTCTTCTTCATCGGACTTTTTCTTTGGGCGCCGCTCCTTCCTGACCCAGTGTTTCTTTTGCCGATATTCCTCGTATTCTCCTACTAACTTCTCCCGATGCCTCTGACGTTGAAGCATTCTTTTCTGACTCCTTGTTAATCCTTCTGGGCACCATCAGGGCTTCTGTACAGGGTTTTGATCACCTTGCCATCTGTCTTCATTCCAAACACGCCGATGATCAACAATCTCTAGCTCTTGCTCTAGTGACCCCAGTCGATCTCTTATAGGAATTTGCTTCTTTGGACGCTGATCATAAGAACTATCACCATCTTTGTAGATCTTTTCGGTGCATTTTTGATGGAAATGTGCCTAAGAGAATTCTGGGGAAACCGGAAGTTCTGGCTTGAGGCCGAAGTTTCGGGTTCTGGAGAAACTGGGAGTTCCGGTGCGACCAAAAGTTTTGGGCCAGCCCCAGTTTTGGTTTCTAGAGGAACCGGAAGTTCCAGTTGGACCAGAAGTTTCGGGCCTGCCTAAAAGGTGAATTCTGGACGAACCAGAAGTTCTGGGTGGAACCAAAACTTCCGGGTCGAAATAAATTCGGTACCGAATGTTATTTTCGGAAGTTCCGGTTGGACTGGAAGTTTCGAGTCTAGAAGTTCCGGTTGGACTGGAAGTTTCGGACAGAAATAAATTCGTACAGAAGGTTATTTTTGAAAGTTCCGGGCCTGGACCAGAACTTCTGGGCCAGACGAACAGATTAGATCTTTTGGGCTTTAATACTGATTAAAGGCCCATGAGAGGGCACCATATAAGGAGAGGATGGACTAGGACGAAAAGACTGCTGTTGCTTCGACCTAACCCTAGCCGCCACCTCTCCTGACTACACTGGTTGTGATCGTCTCTCCTCTAACTTCTCGCGTGGTACTAGCATACCAGCGTGAAGTGATCCTGTCTCTGTACATATGGATACCATAGAGGCGCCGCTGCTACTGCGGTGCTGATCTTCCTGTGGAGGACGTCGGACTACGTCGTCTTCATCGCTGACTAATGGACAGAACTGAGTGGAGCCGATCGAGAATGCGCTTCATCAACCCTACTTCCGCTGCCCTAGCGCGTTTCATGGCTGGAGGTAATGATCTATGATCCCATTACAGGCATGGTTTCTGTGCGAACGGGGTAAAATTTTTAAAATTAATGCTAGCGTAGCTTCCCCATAACCCAACAATTTTAGGCAGTCTTTAATAGATGGTAGTCTCATATTGTTTTCCCAACAGAAATGAAATAACGTGCACTCCCAATGTGGGTCCATCTCTTTCTCCTCTTGCCGATATGGTATAGCACGCTGCTTCCTCTCTTGACGCTGATGACTTCTGATGTGATGTCTTAAAGTTTGGCTTTCCTCAACATGGCAATGTGATGAGCTGACATGCACCATATTCACAGGAAAGGGATTATCATCTATCTTCATCGGCTTTGTTGTCTCGTCAAATTTTATCCACCCTACTCAACGGCGGATTGGATTTGCTGACGGAAGACTTTGCATTCATTTGTGTTATAGGAACCCGTATTGTGCCACTTGCAATACTTCCTTTTCTTCAACTCTTTAGCCGATGGAATCACATGATTCGGTGGGAGCTAGATCTGCTTCTCTTTTAGTAACAAGTCAAAAATCTTATTTGCCTTGTTAATATCAAAGTCATACTTTTGTTCATTTTCAGCAGCTTTTACCCATGGACAAGTTACTGTTTTCTTCAATCTGGTCCATTTTGCCAAATCAATATCACCATCGGAGTCTTCTTGTTCTAATTCTGATGAGTAAAACTATACTTGCGCTACCCGCTTTTGCATCTTTTCTTTACGCACTTCTTGGAATCGGCTCTCATATGCCGACACCCTCTGTGCTAGATGCGCCAGACTGTCAAACTCTTAAGAGGAAAATCTCTCCATAATCGGTGGCAGAAGGCCCTAAAGGCTAACTTGACCAACTAGGCATCGGTCAGGTTGAGGCTATAGTATCGGCTCCTTACATCATGAAAACACTAAATAAACTCTAGAACCAACTCATCGAGACGTTGCTTTATCACCGTCAAATCTATCAATTTCATCTTTTGAATGCCGGCGAAGAAGTACTTGTGGAATTGCTTTTCTAAATCGGCCCATCCCTTATTGAATTTGAAGGAAGTGATGAAAACCAAGTGAAAGCCGACCCTGATAAGGACAGCGGAAAGAACCTGACTCGAAGCGCTTCTTCAGCCGATGCCTCTCCGCGTTGCGCAAGGAAACGACTGATATGTTCAACCATCGAAGTGTTGTCTTGACCAGAAAACTTCGAAAAATCAGGAACTCTGTATCTGTTTGGTAATAGCACTCCATCGAACCAGTCTAGATATGGATGCTGATACATAAAACTCTATTTCTTTGGTTTGAGTCCAAACTGATCTCTCATAACTTCTACGAATTTAAAGGTAAAATCATCTTCTTGCAACATCGAATAATGCTGTATCGACATTGCTACCCTTTCTTGATGCTGAAAATTGTTCTAGGGCAGATTACCTTCAAATCTCGTCTGATAGCGTTGAGGTCCATAGTAAGTTGTGATGGAAATATGCCCAAGAGAATTATGGGGGAACCGAAAGTTCTGGCTTGAGGCCGGAAGTTTCGGGTTCTGGAGCATCCGAAAGTTTCGGTCCGACCGAAAGTTTCAGGCCAGCCCCAGTTTTGGTTTCTAGAGGAACCGAAAGTTTCGGTTGGACCAAAAGTTTTGGGCCTGCCTGAAAGTGTATTCTGGACGAACTAGAAGTTCCGGGTCTAAAAATTCCGGTTGGACCGGAAGTTTCGAACAGAAATAAATTCGTATAGAAGGTTATTTTTGGAAGTTCCGGGCCTAGACCAGAACTTCCAGGCCAGACGAACAGATTAGATCTATTGGGCTTTAATACTGATTAAAGGCCCATGAGAGCGCACTATATAAGGAGAGGAGGTGCTAGGACGAAAGGACTGCTGTTGGTTGTTGCTTTGACCTAGCCCTAGCCGCCACCTCTCCTGGCTACACCGGTTGTGGCTGTCTCTCCCCTAATCTCTCACGCGGTACTAGCATACCGGCTTAAGGTGATCCCGTTCCTGTACGTGTGGATACCATAGAGGCACCGCTACTACTGCGGTGCTGATCTTCCCGTGGAGATCACCGGATTACGTCGTCTTCATCACCGACGAGGAGACAGAACTAAGCGGAGCCCATCGAGGATGCGCTTCATCAACTTTACTTCCACTGCCCTAGCGCGTCTTGTGGCTAGAGGTAATGATCTATGATCCCATTACACGCATGGTTCCTGGGTGAACGGGGTAAAATTTTTGAAATTAACACTAGCGTAGCCTCCCCATAACCCAACAGTGGTATCAGAGCCTATGTGCATAGTGTTTGATCTGGATCATGCATATATAGATGATATGTGATAGAAATAGATTAGATCTATTGTTTTTGCGTTGGATTTTTGGAAGTTCCGGGTGTGACCCGGAAGTTCCGGGTGTGACTCGGAAGTTTCGGGCCAAAATAAATTCGATTCAGAAGAGTAATTTCAGAAGTTTCGACCTTGAGTCAGAAGTTCCGGGCCCTTCGACCGGAAGTTCCAGGCCTCTGAGCAGGAAGTTCCGGGTCTTGTTCAGTCACGTGTAGATTCTACACCTAACTTGTTTTTGTAGAGAATGTTATGACTGGTATGGCCTTGTGATGTATATGATGCATACGTGTAATTTTCATAGCCTATGTGTCATGGTTAATTGCAGCCCAAGGCTGTTCTATTGTTGTACGACCTGCGCGTCGACAAGTGATGCTTCTGCTCATGTAATTAATATAATGCTATTAGATGTAATAGACTGATATAAGTTCATGGAGGCTTGAAGCGTGATGACCCGAAGGACAGGAACCATGGAGATGAAGATCACCATGTGAAAAAGGGCTATACTATGTCATAGTTAATATGATTGCCTGTGATGTTTATTTATGTTCCCATCATACTATTCTTTTATGTTTTGTGTGCGGTAGGCATCGTTACCATGTTAGAATAGTTTCCTTTAGAAAATTAGGAACTTTGATGCCCTTTCCAATAGCTGCACCTACTAAGGTTTTTGATCATTGTATGGTGGGTCTACCAAAGCAAGGTGCTATATTTTATCTTAACCAGTAAGGGTGGATGTCGGATAACCACATGTATAGTATTGGTTTGCATAACAAAGCTATCAAAACGGTTTTGGGCTTTGGGGCATGGATTTAGGAGTCAAGGCATTGGATACCACCCCAACGAACAATAATCACATAGGATGTGATTAGCATGTTATTGCTTACCTATGTCACTAATCTTCTAGCAGTGATGCCAAAGCTCACTAGGAGTTAGTTGAATATGGATCTTGTCCCACTATGTATCGTTAGAGGGAAAGCGATCATTTTACATATAGTGGAGCATCTTTTATTTGATAGAAGATTCACATAACATAGTGCTAAACCTTGCATTTTTGTTGTAGATCATGGCACCTACTGCTAAGAACACTTCCACTTTTAATTTGCGATCAATTCTTAAAAAGGAAAAGCTTTCTGGAACAAGCTTTATTGACTGGTATAGAAACTTAAGAATTGTTCTCAAACAAGAGAAAAATGAATATGTTCTAGAGGAGCCCCATCCTGATGAATCAAAAGATGATGCATCTGCCGCGGATCGACGGGCTTATGAGAAGCACGCCAACGATTCAGTTGATGTCAACTGTCTCACACTTGCCTATATGTCCTCTGAGCTTCAGAAGCAATATGAGAACAGTGATGCCTACGATATGATCGCGGGACTCAAAGGCATGTTTGAGAACCAAATACGGACTGAGAGGTGCAACATTTCAAAGTCTTTGTTTGCGTGCAGGTTGGCGGAAGGCAGCCTAGTCAGTCCTCATGTAATCAAGATGATTGGTTATATTGAGAGCCTAAAAAAACTTGGTTTTCCCCTTGACCAAGAGTTGGCCACGGATGTGATTCTCCAGTCGCTCCCTGTGAGCTTTGAGCCATACATTTTAAACTTTCATATGAATAGCATAGAGAAAAGCATGACTGAATTACATGGGATGCTAAAGACTGCTGAGGATAGCATTAAAAAGAATTCTAGTCATGTGATGATAGTTTAGAAGGATAGCAAGAAGAGAAAACACAAGGGAAAGGCTAAAGCTTCAGATGTTATCTCGAGCTCTGAGTTTAAATCAGCTGGAAAGTCCAAAACTGGCCCTGCTACTTCTGACACCTGCCACCGCTGCCACAAGACTGGTCATTGGCGGAGAAATTACAAGTTGTACTTAGAAGAACTCAAGAAAAAGAAAGGAAGTGTGACTTCTATATCAGGTATAAATGTTATTAAAATTAATCTTGCTACTCGTCCAAGTGATTCATGGGTATTTGATACCGGATCAATGATTTATACTTGCAAATCGTTGCAGGTACTGAATAGGACAAGAAAGTGTGCAAGAGGCGAATTAGATGTCTGTGTCGGCAATGGTATAAAAGTTGCTGTGTTGGCCGTCAGCGTTTTGGAATTGAATAATTGTTATTTCATTCCTGTCTTGGACAGAAACATTATCTCTTCATCATGTTTAGAGGAAGATGGTTTTGAATTTGTAATAAAGAACAAGTGTCGTTCGATATTTTCGGATGGTATGCTCTATGGTGTTTGTCCATATTATTGAATGGCTTATATATACTGAATCTTGAGGATACACATGTTTATAACATTAATACGAAAAGACCTCAACATAATGATTTGAATTCCACCTATGTTTGGTATTGTCGTTTAGGTCACATAAATAAAAAGCGCATGCAGAAGCTCCATAAAGATTGGCTTTTAGAGTCATTTGATTTCGAGTTGTTTGACACATGTGAGTCTTGTTTACTTGGCAAAATGACTAAGTCGCCTTTCACTGGTCAAAATGAGAGGGCAAATGAATTGTTGACCATTGTACATATTGATGTATGTCGACCAATGAGTTCTACGGTCAGAGGTGATTTTTAGTACTTCATTACTTTTACCGATGACTTTAGTAGATTTGGTTACATCTACTTAATGAGACATAAATCGGAATCATTTGAAAAGTTCAAGGAGTTTTCTAGAATGAGGTACAAAATCATACAGGCAAGACAATTAAATTTCTGCTATCGAATCGTGGAAGTGAATATTTGAGCCATGAGTGGAATTGTTCCACAGCTGACTCCACCCGGCACTCCTCAATGGAATGGGGTGTCCGAGCGAAGGAACCAAACTTTATTAGACATGGTTCGGTTAATGATGAGTCAATCTGATCTTCCATTGTCCTTTTAGGGATTCGCTCTAGAGACTGCTGCTTTTACATTAAATAGGGTTCCATCTAAATCTATAGAAAGGACACCATATGAGATATGGACTAGGAAGCGTCCCAAGTTATCTTTTCTAAATATATGGGGTTGTGAGGACTATGTAAAATGTTTGACATCTGATAAGCTCACTCCTAAATCTGATAAATACTTCTTTGTGGGGTATCCTAGAGAAACCAAAGGATATTACTTCTATAACCAGCAGGAAGGCAAAGTGTTTGTCGTCCAGAATGGTGTTTTTCTTGAGAAAGAGTTTCTCTCGAAAGGGGTTAGTGGGAGCACGGTGTGACTCAAAGAAGTTCGGGAACCACTAGAAAGTGTTTCAGCTCCTACTAAACCGCAACTCAATGTGCAAAACGTTGCAGAACCTGTTGTCGAGACACCAGCCCCACGTTAGTTGGAGAGGTTGAGGCATGCGCCCGAGTGGTTTGTATTTTTAACCAATGGGTAGCGTGACATATTATTGTTAGGCAATGATAAATCTAAGACCTATTCGGAAGCAGTGATGGGACCAGACTCTGAGAAATGGCTTGAAGCCATAATATCTGAGTTAGAATCCATGCGAGAGAATCAAGTTTGGAAACTTGGTCGATCCACCTGATGGTGTAAAAACTATTGAGTGTAAATGGATTTTTAAGAGAAAGATAGACGTTGATGGAAATGTTCACATCTATAAGGCACGATTGGTGGTGAAAGGTTTTAGACAGATTCAAGGTGTGGATGGAAACGTTTTACATTGATCAGCAAGTATGTGACTTGTTTATGAAACTGTTTGTTTTATAATGATGTTATTCTAAACGTTCCCTAATCTCATATCGTCATGTGGGACAGTGATGATTTATAGATTAGAACATGGAGTTGGATAGACCTACTTTGAGATACTGTTGAGATTATTATTTTTAATGTATCATCAGTTGTCATCTCAAATAGTGTACATGCAGAATCCTTAGACCTGAGATCATAATTGATTCTAGAATGTGTAGTGACACACTTAGGGGCTTCCAAACGCTATTCCATAACTGGGTAGTTATAAAGGTTGCTTTCGGGTGTGTTATGAAACATGTCATGGGATGTGAGCGGTCAAGATGGAATTTACCCCTCCTAAATAACGGGACAGACGTCTCTGGGCCTCTTGAGATAGTTGGATCGGAAAGTGTATGGCCATGCCACTATGATTAAAGAGTTAATCATGATTGATCCACTACTTGATCGAGTGAAGTGTCGAGCTATCACAAGGGTGGCACGAATCTCGCCTTGAGGTTGACTGATGTCGTGTGGTAAAGGGATTGGTGTGTGAGTATATCAAGGTTCAGAAAATATGATTTTGATTTTGTATGCTTTTGGGGTCAATATGTGCTGCTAGGTACCACTATTGATCAGCGATTCGGAAAGGGTTTCTAGGTAGCGACCGTTTGCATGTGAACCTATCAGATCACACACTTAAGGGGATGGGATTTGAAGCTTGTAAGAATTGACTCTTATGCAAGTGGGAGATTGATGAAAATATGCCCAAGAGAATTCTGGAGAAACCGGAAGTTCTGCCTTGAGGCAGAAAGTTCTGGGTTCTGGAACATCCGGAAGTTCTGGGCCAGCCCTAGTTTCGGTTTCTCGAGGAACCGGAAGTTCCGGTTGGACCAGAAGTTCTGGGCCTGCCTGAAAGTGTATTCTGGATGAACCGGAAGTTTCGGAAGTGATCCGGAAGTTTTGGGTCGAAATAAATTGGATATAGAATGCTATTTTTGGAAGTTCCGGTTGGACCAAAACGTCTGGACAGAAATAAATTCGTACATAAGGTTATTTTCGAAAGTTTCGGGCCTGAGCCAGATGAACAAATTAAATCTGTTGGGCTTTAATACCAATTAAAGGCCCATGAGAGGGCACTATATAAGGAGAGGAGGTGCTAGGATGAAAGGACTGTTGTTGGTTGTTGCTTTGACCTAACCTTAGCCGCCACCTCTTCTAGCTACACCGGTTGTGGCCGTCTCTCTTCTAATCTCTCGCACGGTACTAGCATACCAGCTTGAAGTAATCCCGTCCCTGTACGTGTGGATACCGTAGAGGCGCCATTGCTACTGCGGTGCTGATCTTCTCGTGGAGGTCGTCGGACTACGTCATCTTCATCGCTGACGAGGAGGCAGAACTGAGCG
Organism: Zizania latifolia; assembly: GCA_000418225.1. Classification (NCBI taxonomy): domain Eukaryota; kingdom Viridiplantae; phylum Streptophyta; class Magnoliopsida; order Poales; family Poaceae; genus Zizania; species Zizania latifolia. The sequence goes on from KE372235.1 coordinate 603,657, forward strand.
GAACCGATCGAGGACATGCTTCATCAACTCTACTTCCGCTGCCCTAGCGTGTCTCGTGGCTAGAGGTAATGATCTATGATCCCATTACACGTATGGTTCCTGGGTGAACGGGGTAAAATTTTTGAAATTAACGCTAGCGTAGCCTCTCCATAACCCAACAAGCTGTTTGATGATACCCATGGAGGTGCACTCGCCTGAGGCTGCATGCCAATCATATCGATGCCGGCGGTATCAAGTTTGGTATCGTATTACGCTCTAGCCCATAGGCGACCGGTGGCAATAGAGTGGTCATCGGCGGGGGTAAACTCAGAATGATAGGAGCCGATGACCTTTGGAGGAGAAAATTTGGTCCTTGAGATGGCTCCTGTGCGATGGTTTCGTCTACCGTCTTGCTGATCAGCCCATGTAAAGTGTTTACGAATACGCTGGACTAGTTTATAAGTGCATGATTTACCGCCTCATTGACCGTTTCCTAGAATGATCTACGGTTCTGTGGGCTCTGATTGCTTGATTTGCCTTGTAAAGATGGTATTGGTAGTTGGCTCTTCTGAATCGGCCCGCGCCGAGTCATACTAAAAGATTCCAAACAAAGCTTCTAAAAATCTACGATGGTTTGTTGTACCTCTTTCCTCTACTCATCGGACAAGGCATCCATAGTGACTGGGATGATGGCATTATTGACATTCTCGATCTCCTTCCCAGACATGACGCTGATGAAGAGGAACTGTCTTGAACTGTGTGATGGAGTCCCACCGGGCGTGCCAAGAAAGCGTGTTGACGCAAAAATCGTATAGGGATCTTTGCATCTTCATACCCGAAGGTCTAGGAGAGTCTGCTTAGCTCCAGTACAGGTCCTAAATAACCTAGAGGTGTACATAGCGTGCCAATCAATTTGACCCTGTAATTGACAAGGAAGCAAACGTGAGATGTCCTAATGCTATCAGCGATGGCCCATCGGCATCGGCTTTGATAGCATGCATGAAAACTACGATGCATCATGAAAAACATATAGAGTACCATAAATCCCAACATTCAGCTCTTAGCACTAGCGTTCTGACACATCAATCTCTATAGTTCGAACCAAACCGATACAGTGTAAAGATATCGTACCAGGACTGCTATGAAGAGAATCGACCCGATCGACATAATAACAAATGATCCATCGGCTAAAACTTCGATGAACGCTAGACCAATAGATTAGACCAAACCAACTCGCATACATCCCCGTCAACACCATGGATCGAATTCAACCGAGATTGCACCATATTGACGATCGGCATGCGATCTAATCTGACACAAACTATTAAATCATCATAATTAGCAAATGCATAGACTCGGGCAATAAAGCACAACATATGAAAATAAATCAATGTATTAAACCGATAACTAGTAAACCTACTCAATCTATTCACAGTATCAGACTCAACCGAGAAAGCCATGAACAGATCAATCAGTTTACTAAATAGGCTATCCCCGTCGTGATCAGATATCGGACTCAACCGATGCAGCCTGATCTTGACGAGGAATCGTCCTAATGCTACATACCTAAAGTTAGCGATACGTCAAATGGTTGATTGATTAGTTATGTGAACGTTTTACAATAGCCCTGGGCCTAGCTATAAATAGCTAGGGAGATGCAATCTGCGATCAACACAGAATCTCAACTGACTCTAATTATTCGCTAACTAAAAGATAGACACCATGAAGCATCAGCCCACGCTGCGCGCAGCCCGTCTTCGCTTGCTGAATTCCTTTTGGCGGCCCATCGGCCCAGCCGCTTGGTCTGCCATCCCGATGGTGCGTCGGTCCAATTTCTAGTGTCAACAGGTTCCAACAGCTATTTTCAAACGATTCTTGTCCAATAGACGGCACGAGGCGGCAGGCGGCAATGGGGCAAGCCGATCAGGGCGACAGACCACAGGAGCACCATGTGGCACACAGCCGTGGCCATGCACGAGCGCTAGGTGGGAATCTTAAACGGGTGAACAATTTTATGAGCTATGCCAGGCTATTCCGTACCATGGGTTGTACCGTGCTAGCCCGCTATAGTAAGCAGACCGTGCCATGCTGGCCTGACGTACCACGGTCCTGACTCGACTAAACGAACGACCTATATAATCATGTCGGGCCATGCTCGGACTGTGAACAGTATACATGTGGCTAGGCTAGCCCGGCACGGCCCATCAGACATGTATAGAGCATTGAATTTTTTTATAAATAATATTTTTTATGAAATTTCACTTCTGGTATGCAATCTCAAAATATAGCAAAAATAGAACTCTGTTGACACTTCAAGGGCCTCTATCGATATTTTGGCGACTGTCGACAATGAACTATCAACAGAGACACGAGCACGAGTGCAAGCATGGATGGATGGCATTAATTCACGCTGCAGGGACCGGTGGGCGCGGGCCGTGAGGAGCACGCGGCTGGCGTGGGCGGGCGGGCATAGGTGCATGCGGCACGAGGTGGCACG
>ASSH01053214.1:0-10478 GCA_000418225.1 Zizania latifolia
AGCCCGAGCATGCGTCGCCGGATGCCGGCCTCCTTCGCCCGCGCCTACGTCGTGGCGCCGATAGCCCCTACCGGCAGCCCTTGCACCAGCATGGCCTGCAGTCCCGCCCCCAATCCCAGATCTATGCATGTGTTCGGTTATCTCACGGGTAAATTTGTATGCCCACAGGTATACGGCGACCGTGAATGATTGGTATGGATATGGATTTTTACTCATCAGGGTAATAGGTATGGGTATAAGTATGTATTACTTGTACTCGTCATACCCGATTGTCATCCCTATATATGAAGCAGATCCGTGAGATGATGACAGTACTGCCAGTATATATAATATATTATTGACTCATGCATGCGTGCATGTTCTCTCATCCTATACCATACACTCATCTCACGCGATTGCTTTGCTAGCTGTGTAGGAGTAGTAATATATTATAGGCATGCATGCGATACTAGCTCTTGTTATAGTGCTAAATAATCTTGTTATAATGTAATACAAATTTAATATATTATAGATATACATCATTTTTACAATCTATAATTAACTCAAGCAAACAGATCGTAAACACATTACATGACCGACTCAATTGCCAAAAACCGTGTTTACAAGGATTACCTCGTTATGACTGGCTCAATACCAGTGTAATATAAGTCGTAGATGTATCAGTCTCCATAGTTAAGGTGTTATATGGCCATGGCACGTGGGAAGAGACTTGACTAAGTATGATTCAGTGGTCTCCTTAATCAAGGAGTTATATGGCTATTGCACATGTGCGATGTATTATTATAGCTGGCCAATTTGGCTCCTTAATCAAAGAGTTTAATTATAATAAAGGAGTTATATGGCCATGGGAAGACTTGATTATGTATGATTTGGTGGTCATGGAGATGTATCGCTGTCATAGAGTGTCTCGGAAATGTTCTCACAATATTTATCAACCAGTGTCACCTTAATACATTGGATTGCAATCATGAAGTCAAAGCTTGCAAAAAGAGCTCTACCATCGAGGTGAAAATCTTTGAACGCCAAGAAGAGATTCCAAAGAATGCACATGTACTTGAAGCCTACGGAGGGGTATTCCGATCCAACTGCAACCTCGACATGTTTATGATACAAGAGATAACTCAATGAGATACGTTACAATATATAGCCAACACAGGCCATGCCATGCAAGGCAAGGACGGGCCTAACCGAAGGAAATCTGGAGATGCCTAATCAAGCTAGGAAAGCAATCCGCAGATGCCTAATTAAGCGGCAGGAATCCCGCGCTAACACCTCCCGCAGTTGTAGCGTCTACAAAACATATGTTTAAACTGGATCTAAACTCAGTGAATACAGGTGTTGGCAACCCCTTGCTGAATATATCAGCGAAATGAGAAGTGGTGGGCACATGCAGAATCCTGATGTCCCCAACAGCAACGCGCTCACGAACAAAGTGAAGATCAATTTCCACATGCTTGGTACGTTGCACTACCACAGAAAACCCTATTAGTAATGGGTAATAACCTCAAGCTATTAGTGACGGACATATCTCCCATAATTCTTATCACGTCAGTGAAGCCAGGTCATTAGTGACGGGTATTCACCCTCACCCGTCACTAAAGGATCCCTATAGTAACGAGTGTCAATATCAGCCCGTCACTAAAGGAGATCATATTGCATTCTGAATCAAAGCCAGGATTTGGTAGCCAACATTGTACATTGCAATAAAAAGCATACATTGCAGAACACCACAACACAATTATGAAGATAATCAAATTAATCTCACACACACACACATATATATATATATTAACTTAAAGCATCGGAGCGTATTTACATAAATGATTTCATAAGATTCGAATATGAGAAATAACAATTTATACCACATACATAGTTGTCTTTAGTGCACCATTCTTGATGTAGAAATGAAAAGTGTATATTGTGCCGACAACTAACTCATTGGCTCACAGAAATTGGCTAAAACCAGTCGTTAGGTAGCACCGTTGTTGACACCGGAATTTGGACCAGCGCATCATCGGCTACGAGCACGGGGCGACAAAGGGCCGATGGGCCACCGATGAGGCTTTAACAGGCGAAGACATGTCACGAGCGGTGTGGGCTGATACTTCGTTATTACTTTTCATTTAGTTAATAAATAATTGAGTCAGTTAGGATTCTGCGTTATCTCTAGATGATGTATCAGCCCGGTTATAAATATGTAAGCCTGGGATCATCGAAAACATACAATTCAGTCAATCAAACCCTTCAGCGCATCACCAACTATTAGTTATGTAGCATTAGGGCGATTCTCCACCGGAGCTATGGCTGCATCGGTTGAGTCCGATCTCTAGTTTCGACTGAGATAGCCATTGCTGAACTGATTCATGTGTTTATGGCATTCTCAGTTGAGTCTGATACTGTGATCAGACAGAGTAGGTTTGCTAGTTATCGGTTAAATACATTGCTTATTATTCTTTTATCGTGCTCTATGGATTGTATCTCTGTATTTACCAACCACGGCGCTTCAGCTTATTAAACTAGATTAAGATCGTATGTCAATCGGCAATGGCACGGTGTCTCGGTTAGGTCCGATCTATGGCGTTGGCAGGGTCACATATGGGAAGATCTAGGTCGATGTGTTAAAACGACGATCGTCGAAGTCTTAGCCGGCGAATTATCTATCACTCTATTAATTGGATTTATCATGATCTTTACTTTCTTAATAACCTATCTTTATGCTGCATTAGTTTAGTTCAAACTATAGAGATTGGTATTTTTGAGTTATGTTGCTAGGAGCCGATTGGCAGGGTTTATCGTTTTATATAGATCTATCCTGATGAATCATAATTCTCGTATGTGCTATCGTTGCCGATGCTGATAGGCTATCGCCGATAGTGTTAGGATATCTCACGTCTATTTCCTTGTTAATTGCAGCGTCAAATTGACTAGCACACCTACTGACACCTCTGGGTTAATTAGGATCTGAACTGGAGCTAAGCAGACACTTCTGGGCCTTCGAGTGTGAAGACGTAGGAATACCTGTAATTTTTGTGTCAACACGCTTTCTTGGCATTATGGCCGGGAAGTAAGTTGAACAGAATAATAGCGCTGTCATCCCGATCACCTTGGAACTTTTTACCGATGAAAAGCGAGGAGATGTGCAGCAGACAGTTGTTGATTTTCAGAAGCTGTGTTTAGAATCCTTCAGTATGACTCGGCAAGGGGCGATCCAGAAGAATCAACTGTTGATCCCGTCTCTCCAGGCCGAGTTCAACAGTCAGAGCCTGCAATGATCATTTCAAGATGCAGTCAACGAAGTAGTTGGCCATGCACTGATTAATCAATCTGGTGTTTCGGTGAATACTCTGCACGGGTTAATCAAAAAGATGGTAGACGGTTCCATTGCTCAGGAGTTATCACAAGGGCCTATCTATTTTTAGCAGAGGTCATCGGCACCCATGATCCTAAGTTCACCTCCGTCGATGACAGCCATTCCTCCATCGATAACAGTTATTCCACCATCGGTGACATATGGGTTAGAACACAATATAGTACTATGTTTAATACCACCAGCTCTGATGCCGACTGGTACATTACCTCAGGCATACCAACCTCTGGCGAGTGCACCTTTACCAGGGTACCATTATACGGCTTATTATGGGCCCGCACGACAGTAGATGAATTTTGAAGGAATGATGTCCCAGAACAATTATCAGCATCAAAGGGCAACACCAGTGCCACAGTATCCGGTGCCAAAAGAGGATGACTTTTCCTTTAAGATTGCATAAATTATAAGAGATTAGTTTGGGCTCAAGCCGAAATAGCAAAGTTGTATGAATCGGCATCCATACCCAGATTGGTTTGACACGGTGCCGTTACCAAACAGGTACAGGGAACCGGACTTCTTGAAATTTTCTGGTAAAGATAGTACATCAACAGTCGAGCACATCAGCCGTTTCCTCGCGCAATGTGGAGAGGCATCGGCTGAAGAAGCTCTCAGAGTTAGGTTTTTTCCATTGTCTCTATCAGGATTGGCTTTTCCTTGGTTTTCCTCTTTACCGCCGAACTCGATCAAGGGGTGGGCTGACTTAGAGAAGAAATTTTAAAAGTATTTCTTCGCCGAGACCCAGGAGATGAAGTTGACAGACCTAACAGCCATAAAGCTGCGCATGGATGAATCGGTCCTAGATTATATTCAACGCTTCTGTGATGTGAGAAGTTGATGCTACAGTCTCAGCCTGACCGACGCTCAATTAGCTGAATTAGCATTCCAAGATCTTTTACTGCCGATCAGGGAGAGGTTCTCATCTCAAGAGTTTGGCCCATGAGAGCTGATTCCAAGAGATACGTAAAGAAAAGACATAGAAGCGAGTAGCGCAAGTACAGTTTTATCCATCAGATTCAGAGCAAGAGGACTTCGATGGCGATGTCGCCTTGGCCGAGTGGGCCAGGTTGAAGAAAACAATAACCTGTCCGTGGGTCAAAGTCACCGAGAAGGAGCAAAGATACAATTTTGACATCAGTAAGGCGGACAAAATCTTTAACTTGCTTTTGAAGGAAAAGCAGATTCAACTCCGTCGAATCACGTAATTCCATCAGCGAAAGAACTAAAGAAAAGAAAATATTGTAAGTGGCATAACACTGGGTCCCATAGTACAAATGAATGTAAGGTTTTCCGTCAACAGATCTAGTCCACCGTTGAATAAGAAAGGATAAAGTTCGATGAAGTAGCAAAGCCGATGAAGATTAACGAAAATCCCTTTCCAATGAACATGGTGTACATTGGCTCATCAAGCTTTCACGCTGAGAAAAGCCAAACTCTCAGGCATTACGGTAAGACTCATCGGCGTTATGAAAGGGAACAACGTACCATGCCATATCGGCATGGCGAGAAGATTGATCCACATTGGGAGTGCTCCTTTTTTCATTTCTGCTGGAAAAATGATATGAGACTCCTATCAATTAAAGATTACCCGGAATGCGCCAAAGGGTTTGATTGAGATGATATCAGTTCTAAAGACCAGCCCCTAAGGAAAAGAATACCTGTAAAAGACCGATTAGGGTCACCTGAGCAAGAAACCTTGGACGATCAGTGCGTTCAAACTGAAGATAGATGGTGAGGGGATCAAAACCCTGTACAAAAGCCCCGATGGAGCCCAGAAGGTTTAACACGGAGTCAGAAGAGGAGCCTTTAATGATAGAGGCATCGAGAGCAGTTAATAGGCGAATATGAGGAGTATCGGCAAAGCAAATGATGGGTGAGAAAAGAATGGCGTCCAAAAAAGAAAGCCAATACAGAAGGCAAACCGATGGAGGTAAATATGGTTTTCATATTACCAGCAGAGTACAGGGCACCTACATCAGACAGTAAGGAAGAGGAAGAACAATCGGCTGCACAATTATTGCTACAACCACAACAAGCAATATTTAAAAAATCGAAAGAAGATAAGCATCGACACTTGAGGCCTTTGTATATCAAGGGGAATGTGGATGGAAAGCCGATGTCGAAGATGTTGGTTGATGGAGGGGCTATCGTTAACATAATTCCTTGTTCCACATTCCGCACGCTTGGTAAGGTGAACGAGAATTTAATAAAGACTAACATGGTGCTAAAAGACTTTGGTGGCAATTTATCAGACGCTAAAGGAGCCTTGAACGTTGAGCTCACAGTTGGAAGCAAAACATTGCCGGCCATATTTTTTTGTATTTGATGGTAAAGGTTTATATAGCCTTTTGCTAGGAAGGGACTGGATTCACGCCAATTGTTGTGTTTCTTCTACGATGCACCAGAGTTTACTGCAGTGGCAAGGGGACCAAGTTGAAGTCATTCAGGCTGATAAATCTGTTGCCGTATCCACAGCCGATGCACCTGATTTTGAGAATATGGATTGTCTTTCTGGACTAGTCTAGGAGAAGGCTTTTTAAGTGTGTCAGAACTTGGCCTCCAGCCGATTAGCGAGGTGATTCTAGGCCAGGATCCATGTCTAGAGGATAGACGACGAAGAAGGTAAGCTCAGAAAAGGGTTTACGTCAGCCGATGAATTAGAGGAGGTAGATATTGGACCTGGGGACAGGCCAAGGCCAATGTACATTAGTGCCAAATTGCCTTCTTCTACAAAAGAGGAATTGATCGATTTATTGAAAGAGTTTCAGGACGGTTTTGCTTGGAAGTACCACGAGATGTCCAGATTAAGCCGATCGATCGTAGAACATCGACTCCCAATAAAGAAAGGATTTTAGCCGATGAAGCAAAGTCAGAGGAGATTCAAGCCAGAAATGTATCCTCACATAAAGGCCAAAATCATGAGACTATATGAAGCGAATTTCATAAGACCATACCGATATACAGAATGGGTATCAAATATAATTCTGGTATGGAAAAAGAATGGTCAATTCAGAGTATGTGTAGATTTCAGAGACCTAAATAAAGCTACACCTAAAGACGAATATCCGATGCCGATAGTCGATCTACTAGTCGATGCGGCTTTAGGGCATAAAATTATTAGCTTTATGGATGGGAATGTCGCGTATAATCAAATATTCATAGCAGAACAGAATATCTCGAAGACCGTTTTTAGGTGCCCTGGAGCAATCGGCTTGTTCGAGTGGGTTGTTATGACTTTCGGTTTGAGGAATGTCAGGGCAACATATCAAAGAGCAATGAATTATATATTTCATGATTTAATCGGCTCTCTGGTGGAAATCTATATTGATAATGTGGTCGTAAAATCCCAAAATAACGAAGGACATCTAGCCGACTTGGGGAGAGTTTTGGAAAGGGCAAAGAAGTATGGTTTGATGGTAATATGCCCTAGAGACAAGTTCTGGAGGAACCAGAAGTTCTGGTTGGATCGGAACTTCTAGGCTCACCCTGGTGGTGAGTTCTGGAGAAACCAGAAGTTCTAGTTGAATCAAAACTTCTAGGCCTGCTCTAGAGGCGAATTCTGAATGAACCGGAAGTTCTGGGCTTTGGCCAGAACTTACGGGCCAAAATAAATTCGATATAGAATGTTATTTTTGGAAGTTCCGATTCGACCAGAAGTTCCGGGTTCAAAAGTTTCGGTTGGACCGGAACTTCTGGATCAAAATAAATTTGATACAGAATGTTATTTTCAGAAGTTCCGGACCTCAGCCGAAACTTCCAGGCCAAACGTGCAGATTAGATCTGGTGGGCTTTAATGTTGATTAAAGGTCCATCAGTGGGCTCTATATAAGGAGAGGAGGGCCTAGGGAGCTAAAAGTTATTGGACCACCCCTAACCCTAGCTGTCACCTCTCCCCTGGCCTCACCTGCTGTGGCTGCATCTCCCCTAGCCTCGCACGCGGTACTAGCATATTGGCATGATGTGATCTCGTCCCTGTACGTGTGGATACCGTAGAGGCGCTGCTGCAATTGCGGCGCTGATCATCTCAACATGAGGATCACAAGGCTGCATCGTCTTCACCACCAACGATTGGACGGAGCTAGGCGGAGTTGATCAACGACGCGCTTCTCCAACTCTTCTTCCACTGCCCTAGCGCGTCTCGTGACTAGAGGTAACGATCCATGATCCCATTACTCTCATTGGTTCCTGGGTTGAATGGGGTAGAAAAGTTTTATTTTATGCTAGCGTAGTCTACCCATTCCCCAATAGTGGTATCAAAGCCTACGTGCATAGTGTTCGATCTGGATCATACACATATAGGTGATATGTGGTGGAAATAGATTAGATCTATTGTTTTGCATCGGATTTTTGGAAGTTCTAGGCTCCAGCCGGAACTTCCGGGCTGAAATAATCCTGATACAGAATGTCATTTTCGGAAGTTCCTGTTGGACCAGAAGTTCTGGGTTCGGAAGTTCCGATTGGACCAAAAATCTGAGCAGAAATAAATTCCATATAGAAGGTTATTTTTGAAAGTTCCGAGCCTTGAGCCGGAAGTTCGGGGCCAAAATAAATTCGATATAGAAGGGTGATTTTAGAAGTTCCGGGCCTTGAGTCAGAAGTTCCGGGCTTTGGTTGGAAGTTCCGGGTCTGCTTTTCAGTCACGCATAGATTCGACGCTTAACTCATTTTTGCAGAGAATGTTGTAACTGGTATGGCCTTGTGATGTATATGATGCACGTATGTAATTTTCATGGCCTGCGTGTCATGGTTAATTACAGCCCAAGGTTGTTCTATAGTTATACGACCTACGTGTCGACTTGTGATGCTTCTCCTCATGTAATTCATATAGTGCTATTAGATGTAATAGACTGATACAAGATCATGGAGGCTTGAAGCATAATGACCCAAAGGACAGAAACTGTGGAGATGGAGATCACCATGTTAAAAGGGCCATACTATGTCACAGTTAATATGATTATCTGTGATGTTTACTTATATTCATGTCATACTATTCTTTCATGTTGTGTATACAGTAGGCATCGTTACCATGTTAGAATAGTTTCTCTCAGAAAATTAAGAGTCATTGATGCCCTTTCCAATAGCTGCACCTACAAAGGTTTTGATCATTGTATGGTAGGTTTGCCAAAGCAGAGTGCCATCTTTTATCTTAACCAGTTAGGGTGGATGTCGGACATCCACAGGTATAGTATTGATTTGCTTAACAAAGCTATCAAAACGGTTTTGGGCTTTGGGGCATGGTGTTGGGCATCGAGGCATTGGATGCCACCCCAACGAACAAGAGTCACATAGGGATGTGATTAGCAAAGTGTTGCTTACCTATGTCACTAATTTTTTAGCAGTGATGCCAAAGTTCACTAGAAGTTAGTTGAATATGGATCTTGTCCCACTACATGTCGTAAGAGGGAAAACGATTGTATATCATGTAGTGGAGCATCTTTTATTTGATAGAAGATTCACATAGCATAGTGCTAAAACTTGCATTTTTATTGTAGATCATGGTACCTACTGCTAGTAACACTTTTAGTTTTAATTTGCGATCAATTCTTAAAAAGGAAAAGCTTTCTGGAATAAACTTTATTGATTGACATAGAAACTTGAGAATTATTTTTAGTCAAGAGAAAAAGGAATATGTTTTAGAGGAGTCCCATCCTGATGAACCAGCTGATAATGCATCTACCGTGGATCGGAGGGATTATGAGAAGCACGTCAATGATTCACTTGATGTTAGCTGTCTCATGCTTGCCAGTATGTCCTCTGAGTTTCAGAAGCAATATGAGAACAGGGATGCCTACGATATGATCGTGGGACTCAAATGCATGTTTGAGAACCAAGCACGGGTCGAGAGGTACAATACCTCAATATCTTTATTTGCGTGCAGGTTGGCAGAAGGCAGCCCAGTTAGTCCTCACGTGATCAAGATGATTGGTTACATTGAGAGCTTAGAAAAACTTGGTTTTCTCCTTGGCCAAGAGTTGGCTACGGATGTGATTCTCTAGTCGCTCCCTGCGAGGTTCGAGCTGTTCATTTTGAACTTTCATATGAACAGCATGGAGAAAAGCATGGCTAAATTGCATGGGATGCTAAAGACTGCTGAAGAAAGCATTAAGAAAAGCTCTAGTCATATGATGATGGTTCAGAAGGATAGCAAGAAGAGAAAACGCAAGGGCAAGGCTAAAGCTTCGGATGAGATCTCGAGCTCTAAGCCTAAACCTGTTGAAAAGTCTAAGGTTGGCCCTGCTACTTCTGACACTTGCCACCACTGTCATAAGATTGGTCATTGGCGGAGGAACTGCATGTTGTACTTGGAAGAACTCAAGAAAAAGAAGGAAAGTAAGACTTCCACTTCAGTTATAAATGTTATTGAAATTAATCTTGCTACTCATCCAAGTGATTCATGGGTATTTAATACCGGATCAATAATTCATACTTACAAATCGTTGAAGGGACTGAAAAGGACTAGGAAGTGTGCAAGAGGCGAGTTGGATGTTCACGTCGAGAATGGTGCAAAAGTTGTAACGTTAGCCGTCGGTGTTTATTCCTTGTCGCTACCCTCAGGATTAGTTTTGGAATTGAATAATTGTTATTTCATTCCTGTCTTGGGCAGAAACATTATCTCTTCTTCATGTTTAGAGGAAGATGGTTATGAATTCATAATAAAAAACAAGTGTTGTTCGATATTTTTGAATGGTATGCTCCATGGTACTTGTTCATTGTTGAATGGATTATATATTCTAAATCTTGAGGATATAAATATTTATAACATTAATACGAAGAAGCCTCGGCTTAATAATTTGAATCCCACTTTTTGTTGTTTAGGTCATATAAATGAGAAACGTATGTTGAAGCTCCATAAAGATGATCTTCTAGAGTCATTTGATTTCGAATCATTTGACACATACGAGTCTTGTTTACTTGGCAAAATGACTAAGACGCCTTTCACTGGTTAAAGTGAGAGGAAAAATGAATTGTTGGCCCTTGTATATACAGATATATGTGGACCAATGAGTTCTACAGCCAGAGGTGGTTTTTAGTACTTCATTACTTTTACCGACGACTTTAGTAGATTTGGTTACATCTACTTAATGAGGCATAAGTCTGAATCCTTTGAAAAGTT
>ASSH01053215.1:0-10453 GCA_000418225.1 Zizania latifolia
CGTCGGGGAGCGTGACGCCGCGGATCTGCCAATTCTGCCGGGTGGTCACGTCGGCGCAGCCCTCCTCGCCGTACGCCTCGATCACGCTCGCCAGGTACCTCGTCTGCTCGCTCGTCGTCACGCCGTTGGGCAGCTTCAGCCGCATCATGAACCGCCCATCTGCCCAGCGTAGAGCGCCCGTTAGCATTTTGGGTCAAATTCATAATGGGCCTCCATTCAGGAATCCCATTCTTCTTGTGGGCTTATCAGCACAATTCCACCGCTCTAACTGGCCCATGTGGGCATCAGTAAAATATCTTATTTCTGTGGCGTCGTGATTAAGGCCTGTTTTAATATCATAGCATTCAACTTTTATATAGGAATTATAATAATTTGGAGAAAATAATTCATAAGATATTGGTTGCCTAGATTATTGATAGTCTGGATTACTGTGTTTGGATGATAAAAGATTATAATGCCGGTAATGACCTCAAAATAAAGTATTCGAATAGAAAAATATAAGATTTGGATACAGAATTACAGTATTACAGTAGAAAATTTCTACTAAAATACAATATATATTTTAGTGTTTTAAGTAATAAGTTAAAAGGTTAGGTTATTAGATTAATATAATCTGGTTGCAGATTATATTAAGCTCGTCTAATCCTTTTGCAGATTTAACCAATAAGCTAGATTATTATAAATGTGAACTAGGATAGCTGAACTTTGTTTTTCTGCTTTATTTTAAGAATATGCCTTTGAAAAAACTGAAACTGTATTATTAGCACATACTACAAAATGATTAACTGAAGCAGCCGCACAATGAAAACTACCGAGCGAGACCTTTCAGCCTAATTAAACAGTGGAAACGAATTTGCGAATTAATTTGAATGATGAGATACAAAAATGGAAAAAAGGCTTCGATACATCATGCAAAAGTAATTAATGTCAAGTGATTATTAGATCAGGGAGACATACACTGGTGCTTGCGGCGGTGGAAGAGGCCGAGCCACTTGAGCCGTACGTCGATGTCCTCCTTGGACAGCTTGTCGGCTTCGATCTCCTCCATGGACAGCTTGGCGAGGTCCTTGATGCCGCCCTCCATGAACAGCGCCATGGGCTCCTTGCCCAGCTTCACTTTCTCCTGCGGGTTGAGCCCCGTGCGGTGCTTCTCCTTGAGCACCCAGTACCCTCCTTCCCTCTCCTCCACCCTCGGCTCCAGCCGCTCCGCCGGGACGGACCCCGCCGGCGTCGAGGACGACGGCGGCGCGGACACGATCGACGACTGCACGGGGCGGGCGCGGGCGGCGCCGGGGCGACGACGGCGGGACGAGGCCGCGTGGGAGGAGGAGGAGGAGGACGGGGGAAGGAAGCGCTGCAGGGAGACGGAGGATGCCATGGCTGGAGGTGGAGCGGCCGGTGGTGGGGCGCTGTGGTGGCGGTGGCCATGACGCGGGGCGTGCGGTAGTTTATTGCGGGGGAGGGAGGGGGCGCGGGGCTCTGCTTGCTGGCTCTTCGGGAGTTCAAAAGGGCAGATGCTGCGGGGCGCCGGCCGCCGGGGCGGGCCATGGCAGCCACGGGAGTGAAATTTACCGACGTGCCCACGTTATGGCGGGTAGCCGGGTACCGTGCGTTCGTTTGTGATAGAACGCGTAATGGAGCTCAGCTTTCGAACTTTGTTCAGTCCGTTTTGTTCCTTAAATCTGTTTAATTTATCTTAGTTACATTAATTCAGTGTTCTTTATTTTATTTTTAAAGATAAAATTAATAAATTAGTAGTGGAAGTAAAAACAAAATGTCATATATTAATAAGAAAATAGTATTTTGAAGTGGCAGATAATTTTTTTTATTTGTAAATGGAGAATAAGTAAAGATAAAAAACAGACTTTTTTTAGAACAAAGCTGAAGAGCTAAAATAGTTTTTTTAGACGAGGGAATATGTTTTTGCATGTAACAACTTGACAATCGTTAACTACTAATGTAGTCATCACCTCTGGTGCAGCACATCCAAAGACAAATAAGGTAGCACAAAATGTTTTATACTTGTATGTCTAATATAAATATTACTTTATAATTTCTGCCGTAAATTGATCTTTTCTTTTAAATCTTATGTGTAAACTCTGCAGGTAGTTCAGACTTCAGATAAGCTTTTGAATAGAATTAAGCCATGGTGTCGAAAACAATAATCTCAATACTACGGGAACGTGTCAAGGACTCGAAGATCAATACCTTGAATAGGCTTAGCTAATTAAGCATCATGGCCTCTTGAGAGAGCAAACCGGAGGAGAGAAAAAACCATCGGCTCGCATCTGCCGAGCTAAGCGCCTAAGCTAAATTAACCTTAGCTACTGAATACATAACAAAAAAAAAGACTATCAAATTGTAATAAGATTCTGAAGACTGAGCTCTAATATATACTTATACTAGGGCTCTTGGGAGGGGATGACTAGAAAAGCTACTCGGGGGGTGGATGCCGCGTAGACCACACCACGGATACTTTTTAAACACAGCCACCGGAAACAACAAGATCAGGGCAAGAGACTGGCCGTAGGAAGAGGGAGTATACATTACACCTGCAGAAGCAAAGGATTATCAGGAAAGCGACCCGTCAGCCGTCGTAACTCGTAAGGGTCGTCGCAACGATCCGGCAAGAGGCGTATCCGTGCTTCTAACATCTGAACTGAAGATAGTTTCTGAAGCCTATTCGATCAGATGTTGGTTAGTTACAGTACTCTTACAGAATACAGGCATGTGCGTTCTCCAAAGGAAGCGACGAAGTCGTTGCTCGCTCGCTCTAAAGCTTGAGCCCGTTTGTGCAACTGGGACAGCAAGGCGGCTAGTGGCCATGCCCATGCGTTTGAAGCCACACACGCCGCGGCCCTTCCTGTCCTTTGATGCGTGTGCAAGGGCGACTTGCCTAGCTATCCTGATGCGCCAGACAGCGTCTGCCTCTTGGACGACGCCAAGTAACTGAGCACCGAGCAGCTAGCCAGCTACAGACCAAGAAAACGCGATCGATCGTTTTCAATAGGAATGCCACGTTTTATGTTTCACAGTTTAAGCTTTGGAATGGAAGCATCCAAAAATTTGGGAGGATGAAATAGGTCTAGTTTCATTTATCTTTTTTAACTGCACCTTCGAATACGGAAACATGTTGTCGCCATAGCTCCACGTTGTTACTTTCGATCGGCTCGTTATCTCAATTTCCTAGGGTTTTATGGAGACTCGTCCTCCCCGGCCGGAACCAGCAACCAGCAAGGACTCTGCCTCGCTAGCTCTCCCGCTCCTACTCCGACGCCGTCGTCGCCACCGCTGGCCGCCGCACTATGGCAGCCGGGTCGGGCGTCACGGCATGGTACGGGCGCGCCCGTGCGGTGGTCTGCGCGCGCGAGCGCGGCGGCAGTGGGGCCGGAGGAGGAACAGCGAGGCGTTCGTCGGACGTTTGCTTCGTCTCCCCGGTGAGGTTAGTTTAGTGGCTGGGAAGTGAGGTGCGATGCAGCAGACACGATAGTTTGCTCAACGGCTCCATCATCCTCCGTTAATGTAAAAAAACAAATACATTTCGAACGATTTTATCTCAGACACGAAATGGAGCAAACTTAACCTTAGAAAACATTATTAAAACATATCCAAACATCCTCTTATAATATTAAACAACCAATGCGTTACAAGAAATTTTGTTTCAGAAAAAAATTATGACTCAATCGCCTTATAAAAGAAATGACGAACAAGTTTCGAACGATTTTTTCAGTCATGAAAATTGTCTTATCTATACCGAGATAGCGACAAGGAGAAGGAATGTACCACTTAAATATCCATATTATATTTAAATCTTTGTAAACTGATTTATAGAATAGAGATATACAATGTTAAACTTAAGATACACATGTAATAAATATGTAATTAAACACTGATTTGTTTTTTTACATCATGGCCGCATGTCAGGGCACATGACACGTTAAGGCCATAAAAAGCCCAGGCGATTCGGCCGAAATAGTAGAAAAAGTCTGGCAAGTCCATCCGCTCTCCGCTTAGCAGGCTTCCTAGGCCTTTAACGAGCTTCAGGCCCAGAATCGAAAGCAAACCTCAGGGAGACCGGGTAATCTGTGTTCTACCGATAAAGACGGAGCTGAAAGTTTAGTTTGTTTCGGAAAAAAGGAAATGGCGAGATTTATACGGAAACAGAAGTAAAAAATAAAATGGTGATTTCGATGGAAGCGGACACAAGAATAGAACATTCCACAAAATTTTCCGAAAAAATAGAATATTAGCTTTTCTTTGCATGTTACCTGAAACTTTGAATGATTGTCTGTTCGTAAAATATTGAATCATTTTAAATTAAATTAATATTGAATTGTTTGCTAAACACTCAAAAGTCGTATTTTTCATATATTAAGGTTTTTTTATTCCGATAGATATTTTATTATATATTTATTACCACTTTTATTTGATCTGTATTTATTCTCAATATTATTTTCTTCAGAATTCATTTCCGTAATATCCATGTTAGTTTTTGTTGAGAAGAGCAAGACACTTCTAGATTTTTTGCATTTATTCATGAGTATAAATATTTACTTAGGTGCATGTAGAATCTTCTGTGTTATAGCAATTTAACAAAAATGTATATGCTAGATATTTTTTAGAAAGAGTATAGAAACTTAATCAAGTGATCTGCCTTGTGTCAATATCCCATGATATTATAAGCCTATAAATAGAGACATCATCGTCTTCCTTACCATTGATTCAAGAGTATGGTTTGTAATAGGGAGTGAAAGATAGACGAGAGTATGAGAGTAACCTAATAGGATAGATGTGTAATTACTCGTGTAATACTTATATTATTAATAAAAAGTAGTAGACTCCAACCAAACGACCATCAGATAATACTTTAGATGTAAAAATAATTTTTTATAACTATTAGGTTGTTATATTTACGACAAATTTTAAACTTAAAAACACTATATTTTAGAACGGCTAGAGTATCTCTCATTTATTATGTTTGAAAATATTGAGTTGGTTATTTATGAGATAATAATATCTATTTGATAATAGAAAGTATAAATAAAAAATGGAAAATACCTAAAATTGAAAAACAAGAAAGAGCTAGAGTCATAAAACATATTGTCTAATAAATTAAAGTGATATATATGAAAGATTGGATCATATACCTTCTCTTTATATGAAAAATTGAGAATTTATCATACATTTCTAATTGACATATCAGATTGTCTTAGGTTAATGATATATGGGCTAGGATGATTAATACTTAATTTTTATTTTTATTTAAATAGAGAGTATAAGATTATATATATACACACACACACACCGGACGTCACGCATGTCACTGTGTAAGGGAAAGGCGGTGGCTACAGGAGGGAAGGATAAAAATCTATCATGGTCACTACATCCGGGAGCGGAGACAATAGGGCACGTGCAGTGGGCTGGCTCAGCGATTGTTAAACACAGTGGAATAATGCAACATGTGAGCTGTGATGCTTCTGTACTCGGTTGCCATAAATCTAAATTTAAATTAATAGAAATATAGTGTTTTCTATTTTTAAACATATGTTACGTTGTCTTATTATCATTCGTTGAAAATAGTTACTATAGGAGATATTTATTTTCTTTTATATAGTAAAATACATGTTTATAATGAAAAAAGAATTAATTATTATTATTATAAATATTGGTGAGCTGTTTCCTTAAATTCGATTCCCTGCGTCATGCTACATGTTCGAAGCTCTCGTCTCCAAATCCCCATTCGGTGGGGGCGGGGAGGAGTCTCGGCGGCGTACGGGGGGAGGAGGGAGGCTGCCAGTCATGGAGAAGGTTAGTCACCTAGTTTTCGGGGGAGCGAAGAGGAGGGGGCCAGCGCCGGCGCCGGCCACGGGGCTGCAGAAGCAGAACTCGTGGTCGCCCGATATCGAGCGGGACGAGACGTGGGAGCGGCGGCGGGGAATGCACAAGCAATCGGCGCTGCGGCGGGTGTGGAGCGTCACGGACGACGACCTCGACGAGCTGCGCGGGTGCATCGATTTGGGGTTCGTGTTCGAGGCCGGCTGCCCGGTGTGCGGCGCCGGGAGGAGCCGCCTCGTGCAGACCCTCCCCGCGCTGGACCTCTACTACGCCGTGCACGGCGGCGGCGGCGGCGCGGAGGTTTCCGCCGGCGCGAGCCCGTGCACGTGCGGCACCTCGTCGTCGGAGGCGTCCGAGGAGTCGCCGCTCGGGAGCCCCATGTCCATCCTCTCTCCAGGTATGCGCCGCGGGGGAGGTTTCCGCCGGCGCGAGCCCGTGCACGTGCGGCGCCTCGTCGTCGGAGGCGTCCGAGGAGTCGCCGCTCGGGAGCCCCATGTCCATCCTCTCTCCAGGTATGCATATATGATTGCCGCAAAACTCACATCTACTTTGATGGTGTCACTCGTGCTGTTGATTAGACGAACAACCATGAAAGGCTAGCTCCTAGTGTGCAGAGCACATGATCGTGGCACCTGTGAATCTTACGGAAAGAAGAGATTTTTTTTCATGTAACCAATCGCAATTAGTGTTTTGTTATGAAATTACTGGTTAATTAAAGTTTTGGTTTTTACTCCGATCCTGATTGTTGCTTCGGCGCAGGCGACACGCCGGAGACGGTGAAGATGAGGCTGAAGCAGTGGGCACAGGTGGTGGCGTTGTCCGTTCGCAACCGTTAGCGGAACGCGCCGGCGACGTCATTGACCCTCTTGCATCGGGAGAAGGGAAAAACTAGATGGAGAAGAAAAGAATCCCCGCGAAGGACGCGGAAAAGGAAGAAAGGAATTTAGGGTTTGGTGGGGGCGCCGCCGCCGCTTTCCACCCGGACTCTCCCCCTCCTATCTTCAACAGTTGGAACCGAATTTTAACATTCTTCAGTCACCATGATAATATATTCAGTCATCCACCTTAATTCCTTTTTAGTCTTCTGTTTAGTCGATCCCCCTAATTCGCAGCTCATGTAAATCCATAAGAGGTAGACTGATTTGCTTTCCCAAATGATTATTGGCCTTGCGTTTCAACCGTGGCCAAAAAGGATTCTTGGAGAGCAGAGCTGAAATCCTTGGTCAGGGATGAGGCGAACTGAGCTCAGCTCTGTCGATGCAGCGTCTTCTCTGTGCGGTGCTCTGCTGTGAAGCAGTGCATTCTACGGAATTTTGTTTGCTACGGGTGGCAGGACAGGCTGTGGTCCGGCTGGCTGGCCAGCCGAATGGGAAAGGGTGGACGCACAGTTGGCCGTCCCTTTCTGTCGTCGTCGTTTCGGCACGGCGAGCTGTCTTTAGCTGGTACGGCTTCGTTTCGTTCTCTTGGCCCCGTCACGTCCGTCAGGAGCACGTCGGCGTCACGGTAACAAGGCGCCGTGTCTCACCGTGCAAGGCGGAGTGGCTGGAGAGTTTTTAATTGGCATTGATGCATCTTTTAAACGGCAGCAGAGCTCTTCAGTGGCGCCAAGCGCCGCGAGGTACAGCTCGTGGTAGCTCGCGATAGAATTGAAAGCTCTGAGCTCTGTCAGGAACTGGTCCAGCAACGAGCGGCACACGACCGTGCCATAGGTTGGTTGTTCCATTTTGCTACAATTCCTACTTACTCGATTGGTGAAAGAACAGAGCAGACCTCATATGAGATGTTTGTCCAGAAGAGAGTTAGTCTGGTGAGTGACCTCTCAGGCGCTGCACGTGTCTGGACAGTCACAGAGAGCTGGATCAATTCCGAGTAGGATGGCCACGACGGACAGCAACTCGAAACGCCCTCATTCATGTCACGTTACAGGCCAGCCAGCCACAACACCGCCACATGACCAGGCCTAGCACGCTCGTCCTTGTTATGGGTAAGGTGTGCGATCGGTGCGACCGCACAAAGCTTTAAACTAAAGCTTTAGTTATGTAAGTATTATATCTATACTTTCTATAGATAGTTTTTAATTTATTCTAATTTTATAGTATATGTTGAGTTGTTCATAAAAGTTGTTTAGTAAAGGAGTAAAAATTGTCTAGAGAGGGAGCGAATAAACAATTCTAAAAATTCTTCGAAAGAGAGTTGTTTCCAGAATGTCTAGTATCTTTCAGAACTTTTGGAGTCTAGATGTTCCTACTTGAGACGGATGTTTTAGCTATCCAGGGTGCGGAGGTTTTAGGATCTAGAATATTCAGTTTAAACCTGATATTCTGGAAACCACAAGAAATGCATAAATAACTTCGAAATGAATTTTAACTACTGAACCAAGTTAACACAAACCAAGTTAACACAAGGATAGATCTAGTTCTAGCAAGATATTTTATACACAGAAAATTAGGTCAAACTAGCTTAAGTAGATCAAGCAATACTTCTAAATTGTCTAGAGAGCAATTTTTGGAAATTTTGAACCAAGGTCGGACATTTTGAAAATCGTCCAGAGAGCAAATTCTAGACATACCGCTGGAGCTGGATGTTCCGGCTGAACTGGATTTTATCTGAAAACTTTGACAAGATCAAAAACACTTTCAAAAATGATTTTCTTTGAGCACAAAAATTTAGCAAAACTTCTTAAACGTATGCACAACATCCTTAGAAAAGAATGTAAAATTTTGGTTTCTCTAATAGTTGAGTCCATTTACATTGAGTTTTCGAGATTAACTCTTTTCTTGTTATTTTCAATACCTTCTTTCTTAGTCATGTGTATATTTCTCAATAACGCAGTTAGTAGCATTTGATCACCGTTACCATCAATTCTTTAACATTAATTAAGAACTTAGATACACTTTTAGTTCAGTCACATAAAGTGTTCAATCTATTCAATGTTTTGTTTCTAGTTGTTGTGGTCAAAACTACCGGGGCTATGAAACACCCTCTAAAATCTCATCTCACCTCTATTCCTAATCATTGTGGTAAAATCTCGTCTCACCCCTATTCCTAATCATTGTGGCCGAGACCACTTTACACAGTATCTACGAGATATCCTCTGAAATCTCGTCTTCTTAATGTTTAAAGTTTGACTCACAGACCCAAAATTTTTCGAAAATGGTCCTGAATATACATACAAAGAGAGTTTATCTGAATGGCAATAAGAATGGAAAAGTAGCATAGTAGCTCTATCTGAATGGCAATAAGAATACACGAGAAAAGGGACATAGCGAGCTCCAATACAGCACAGGATCCTATAGCAGCAATACAACACAGGCAGCAGGCACGGGAGCTTACTCGAACACAACCCAAACAGCAAAAACCTATGGAGTGAATATCACAGGCAGGCTGTCCGCCCAAGATAAAGAAGCCCACAGACTAATGGTTGGTCTACAAGGGCAGATCTGACAATTCTGAACTAACCTACTATACTCACTTCTCACTTTGAAAGCACTCTGTTCTAGTTACAGGTAACTAGCTCTTCAGCTTCACCAAGGGCCCGTCAGTGTCCTGCGGAGGCAGATTCTCTTTGACGTTGGTCCAACTTGTCGGCTAATTCTCTCTAGAACCTGCAGAAACCATTCAAACAATGTAGTCTGGAGAGTTGAGACTTTACGCGCTGGTTTCTAGAGGAAAAATCACTTATTCAAAAGACTTCTCTCAGACAATAAGCTGACAGAAAATAAGGAACCCCATTGTAAAGTCATCAAATCCAACCAGAGAACTGCACTACGCAGGAACTGAGGTATGTTTTACTATTTGAAAAATGAAATCTGCAGTTTATGAGAATTACATCATCTGTTCTGTTCATTTCCATTTTAGCAAGATAGGATCATGTAGAGTAGAAGTTGTACCAATATTCTACAAGGCTCTTTTATAGAAAGGGGTCTAGAGATATGGGCCGACGACAGTGGCTGCTAAACTGGGCTTTGTCCTCCCCTTCTGTTTTGCTAACTCTACATGCAGAAATAGCCAAATAGGAATGCCAAATGTTTATGCTACACATTGATTGGATGAAAAATATATGCTATAAAAATGGACTTTGGTTGATCAATTCAAAGAATTTCTTTAAATCAGTATAAGCCACTCAAATGCTAACACCTAACCCCTGATGTAGGAAAACACAATCAATCACATCAGCATCTGTCCTAGCTTCATTACTTCTCCATTTCTATCCCCAGCTTTACTTCATCATTGGATAAGTCTCATACAGCATAAGGCAACAGTGTGAAAGCCAAAACTTTAGACCAGTAGCTGTCAATCAGAATTCAGATCATAACGTTTCCCATTCAAACAAGTATATCAAAACTGCAAGTTCACACCATGCAGCACAAGTAAAAGATAATCATAGAGCGAAGCCATATGCATGTTGTCAGTTTTGATTTTAACACTCATATAAGGACACCTGTCACACGTAAGAAGGCAGCAGCCAAGGGGCCGGCCAGGCCCAAGGAGGAATAGAATCAGATAAGTTTAGAAGTAGATCAATTTAGTTAGATTGGTAAGTTTAGATTTGGGGAATAAATCTGTTAGGATCAGATAAGTTTAGTAATAGATCAATTTAGTTATTCAGTTTGGTAAG
>ASSH01053216.1:0-10438 GCA_000418225.1 Zizania latifolia
AGCCTTTATCTTGTCAGCCGCTTCCTATGGACGGCGCAGGTGGCACCTTGGAGGCTTAGAGCCAACGGCCAGCGGGGAGAAGAAGCCCATAGAAGAGCAGTTTGATCCCAACCGAAGTAAGGGGTCTCGGCTCTCTCTCTCAACTTTTAAATTTGCTTCATTTGCATTCGTGCTTAGGCTGGTTTCTTGGTAGCAAATAAAGATTGATTTCTTCAGTTGGTTCAGGTATGTAATAGGATGGAAGCTTGGATTAGCATTGACTATACTATTCACCGCCGCTAAAAATGGTCGTGCCCCTCCTCCTCGGCGGCCCCTGCCGTGCCGACGGAGACGGCCTCCACCTCGGTGATCGTCTGCAAACTCCTGATCAAGCCCGTTATGCTTTGGTCGCCGTCGCGTGCAACGTGTTCGACGAAACTCTTCGGTAAGGACTACTCACCCGCGATCACTCGGTTTATTCCCCATATCAGGAAATGCTGATGGCCTTGGAAATATTCACAAAGAGGAGTTCTATCTTGCCTGTGCCACTCTCAAGGTATTATGTCCTACTCTGCTCCATTGTACCCGTTGGACTAGAGTTTTTTTCTCGATTCCTCAAATGGATCCCATATTTATAGATTCCAGCCCAGCAAGTTAAAGTTTTGGACCACCCAGAACTGCAGGTGCTTTACTATGAACTCATATTCGTGGTGACTACGTGTGCGTACTGTTACAAACATATACTTCTCACATGTATTAAATAGAAAATAATATCTGAAAGCTTATTGTTCTAATTGTTTATCTACGATTAGCTGCTGTGCTACTTGGCTGTCAGGGTTTGTTGCTCTGTTGATTAGCACACTGATGATGGCGTAGGTGATGTGTGAAACAATTAAATTTGCTGGGATTTATGTTGGCAATGCTTTCCATTGTTAGATCAACTTGCTAGGAACCATTTGTTACAAGATGAATATTATTACAACATTTGATTGATTAAGACATCTCCTTCAGTCCTTGCTATGGTTGATAACATTCTGATGGAGTCGCAGGAGTTAGGCTGTTGTTATGCTTACATACTCTCACTGTCAGCCAGTACTGTTGCTTCATAATGTATAGTGAAGCCTACTGTTTTGGAAACAAATATGTTGTCATAACTTAAATCCAATATGTAGGATTTGTTATGCTATGATATGGTTTCTTGAATTAGATGTTATAACTTTTTTTGATTGATTTTTGGGGTACGATTTATTCCCTCTTGGAGATTTGATGATTTGATGTAAAAAAATGTCTTGGATTATTTGCGACCCAGATTCAAATGTTTCGGTTAATCATTTCCACAAGTATCGAATAATTAAGCAGAAAAACAGTTTTTTGATTCAGTGTTATGTTATGGCCCCGATCGGTTCCTCTTTTTGATGCGTTTTTGGGAAGAACAAGACTACAGGAGACATGGTCAGTGTTGAGCGGTCCGATTTGCTAGAATTAACAAATTTGTCATTCTAAATTATATTTGTTGTGTTGCTTTCGTTTAATCGTGTATATTTTTATGAGTTATGGTGACCTATCATTTCTCTTCTAACGTTGTAGAGTAGTTGTAATGTCATTTTCTTTCTCATCGTTTGACTGGCATACATCACCCAAATCTTCTTGTTCAATCCAAGCCAGGTTTCAAATTTTGCAAAATTTATGATAAATTCGTTGGCCATTTCAGTTCTTTAGAAGTGATGTAGCATAGTTATATTCTAGGACAATGAGGAATTTGGCATATTCCTTCTCTTCAACTTGCTTAAATTGCTTAAGTTCTTAATTTTTTAAGGAAAACACATTGATCCCTCGAACTTATCAGATCAGGCGACCAGGAGCACCTAATTGCAGAAACTATATTTATCGTAGGACAACTGTCAACCATTTACGGTTACTGGTCAAAAGGAAGAAGCTGTTTCAAATTTATTTTTTTCACCAGCAAGAATTGTTCTCTTTTCTTGTCTTCATGTGAAATTGATGCTAACATAATATATGAATTGCAATTGCCAAAACACTTATTTTTTCTGAGTTGTACCAACTTGCTTGATTTCAGGGTAGCATATCGAAGATGAACGTGCTGTTTGCACGGGGGAATATGGATCAGCCCCTGATGTGAACACATATGGAGACCCCAATTTCACATTGCCGTAATACCTGATTTAAGTCATTAGATGCTTGCTCCATGTTACCTGATTTAAGTCATTAGATGCTTGCTCCATGTCTTTGTTTTGGTTTGATTTGATAACAGTTGTGTATTAGCTCTTGTTTGCCATTAGAAATATCTACTAGGCTTCTATGTTTCTATTGTCATTCAAATCTTCCAGGCCTTTTATGTGATACTCAAATATTTGGTAGGTATAATTTAGCATTAATTATAGGTTGAACCAGAATTTACATGGCATGTGCCCATGCATTTAAGCAAGAAACAAAATAATTAAGGAACGTAAATAACACTTCTAGGTGCATGTAGATATGTTTCTATGCATTGTGATATTAGAATTGAAACTACCTTCAGGAACATTTTTTGCTTTTTCTCTGCAGTCATTTCTAAGCTCATCTAGCGTAACAGGGAAGGAGAGATATGCGGCAGGATCCTTTCCATGCAAGGCATGCAGATTACACCGCATGAGATAACATATGCATGGAAAGATAATCACAGTAGGGAATACAACTAAGCTACATGCATAAAAACATATCACATAGGAGATAACATATGTTTCTCAAATAGACGGCTTCAAATTCTATGGTGTATGTTCACGAATCGGAGAAACTGAGAGTTTATACTTACGCAATTGGCATTCTTGCTTAACTTTCGTGAGCTTCTGATTACCCATAGAACTATAGCCCGTAGAGGTTTCAGATGAGTATTACAAGAGCTTTTCTGATACCATTTGTAGTCGAGGAGATCCCTCTTATCTGTTTCTTTTGTTCATGTTCATTCGCTTTGACAGTGAACAATCCTAAAAGGAATGCACCTGCACTGAATGAAACATTTTTGGATCTTCTATATCTGACTGGGAATAATATCCTTGTAAGTGGTGACCAATTTCAGTTTGTTATGGAAATTATCCCCATTTTGTGACAGTACATGTTTATAAAAATGGTGTGATGCTTTCCGAGGTTCAAACTATGAATGGAGTGTTGATGTACTACAGAAAAAACTGACTTTACTCTCTTCAGGTATAGAAGATTAGAAGTTGATTTTTTTTACGCATTGTTGTATTTCTTAGATATTCCTGATGTCATGGAATTGGATCTTAATCTTCTTTTTCGTGTTGTATTTATGACTGTCTTGTGTGATCATCTGTTGTACCTAACCCGAGAGTAGTTGAGGAATCCAACAGGTCGTTTCGTTGCCTTTAGGAATAATTGGCATCCCTTTTTTTAAATCGAATTACCGTAATCCACAGGTCATGTGCGATTGCTACACCCCAGCTGGAGAGCCGATCCCCACCAACAAGAGGTACAATGCTGCCAAGATCTTCAGCAACCCTGAGTTGCTGCTGAGGAGCCCTGGTATGCTAGAATTTTGTAGGAAACGGAAAATGTGTATTTAATTTTGTTTCAGAAAATAGTAACTAGAATTTTTGTGTGAAAGTAGATGGTACTGTTTGAGATATGTATAAGACCTTAGAGATCATGTTGGTCTAATCCACTGGCCATTTCATAATTTTTCACTCCATGTTATTTATATTACATAATTTCTCAAGTAAAACTATTATTGTGATGTTTTCATTTTCTGCATTTCTTAGGTTACTATATTTTTGTTAGGCAGCACACTTTAGAGGAGTATAATGCAATTTGGTAAAGAAATTTATTTAGCAAAATCGTATTTTTAATAATACACCCCTTATACCTGATACCCCTTATATCTGTTGTACAATCAATCTTATCCATTAATTTTAAAGAATAAATTAGTATCTTAATTGATCATATCTTAGATATTATACTATTAGTACAATCAATCTTATCCATTAATTTTAAAGAATACATTAGTATTTTAATTGATCATATCTTAGATATAATTATCATTAGAGAATTTATATATACCTCTTTTATTAGCAAGTTGGCATCTCCGTATCACTTATTTTTGGATGATTTTAATATTTCTAAATTCTACTAACACTAATTAAGATAACAATAGAAATTATTTTTAAAAGGTAAATGGTTGGGATTCTAATGCACCTTAAAATTTTCTTAAGAAAAGGTCTACGTCGTATCTCTCTTGCTGAAGACCGTGCATGAGCTTCATTGTTGCATACTGCTGAGAAAGCCTCGTTGACTTGCTTCAAGTCATGTAAGGCGGCGTATGTTTACTGGTGGGGTAATAAATACATATTATTTTTATTTATTTTATTGTTCGTTTTAAGTTCAAAATGATTATTGCCTTTTGATTTTACGTTGCGTTAGCACGGGCTCACTACTAGTATATATAAATGTAACAGTGATATATATACATAACTCGTGACTATTTACTTTTGGTCAATAGGGATTTCTAGCCTTAAGACATACTTTGGATTATTGGATATAACCATGAACGATGTAAAAAAAATATTGATCATAAGTATCAACTCTTCAAACGGTAGTTCAACTGTGAATCTGTGATGCGATAGTTTGATTCGATGTATAGTAGGTCTGGTCAGGTGGGCTATACGCGAGAAACATTAATTTGTGATGCAGAATATAAAACCAAAGTTTTTAGTATATCACCTTCCATTCCTTCGTCTAAAAAAACCCTAGTTCGATGGTTCCAAACAATATATTTTGAGTGATATGGTTGTTAGGTACACTAACTGTAGCTAGATCGATCGCTTGTAGACGCGAGTCTGCAGGCTGGGCTGTATGCCTGGATATATACAGGGCAGTTAGCCAGTTACGTAGTATGGACTTGTGACGACGACGACGACACGGCCGCCGGCGGGAAAGCGGCGAGCTTGATGAGCTGCGCGCGGCGTCGTTGTTTGGCTGCATTTTACACCTGCAAAAACGGTCGTTCGATGTGTTCGTCTCCTGTACTTTGTGCATAGCAACAGCTAGTGGCAGTACTGGCAGCTGAACCGTATGTATACTGTATGCACACGCGCCGCTATTACAAAGTGTGGACTCTTTAGAGATCACAGGTGCGTGCTTTGTTTACTTCGAGCGCTTTTCTATTTAAACTCTTAGTTTTTTCTCTATTAAAATTGTATGCTCCCTCTTTCTATTTTATGAATATTTTATTTCTGGCAATTCTAAAACATATTAGTAATACGGAGAAGTGACTTAGATGTCTATCATTAATTCGGTCAGCTCTAATTTTTAGAAAAGTTGATTGGATGTTGTGACTTAGATGTCTATCATTAGACGTCTAGTTCGTGCTTCCAGTCCCGGTCGGTCCCTCCATGTCATGCACCTGTCATATCGAGAGTAAGCTAAGCAACGAGCAAACTCGATCCTAACTACCCTTCGCTAGCTTGTGCAAGCTGCTTCTGACAGTTAATGTTCTTTCTTTTTCTTCTGTTTAGTCGACATGCATGCTGCATGATTGCATCGAACACCTTCAGCATCTCTAATGAAAAGCTATAATTCAAACCGCGATCCATCTGCACCAAAGATGGTTGGACAGTACTCCTTTCGTCTCAAATTATAGTAAATTCTAGACTTTGACTCGTTTATTAAGATATAGAAAAAAAACTTGAATTACTCTTTAACTAGTACTTCAAACAATTAGTACTATATGTAACTAATATTTTAGATAGGGATAAAATAGAAAGATTTAGAAGATAAAATTGTAGAAGTTATAATATTTAGAACAAGATTTAAATGGTAGAAATGATTGTATTTTGGAAACGGAGGGAGGAGGGAGTAGTATAGTACTGGGCGATGCACAAAATAACCATTAAATAAGCTTGCATTTATAGTCCGGCCGAAGGTTCTTTCCTTGTGAGGATATATTAGAGAAGTTCTTGCTCCATTTCTTTAAAGTAAAATCCAGTTTTCTTCTGAAACGTGGTTTGCATAATTGGCAGTTCGTTGGTGCATCATTAACTCGTGTTTGTGACGTCCATCAGACGCGGCCTAGCAGAGACAAGGAGAACAATAATGCCACTACAGGAAGATCACAAAAAGAACTGCATAATGGATGCATCAACAGAAAACCTAGATCAACTTCTCCTCCAACTGAAGCAGCAAAGTCAGAGGCTAATCAGTCAGCTGTCCTGCTGCCTCACGATCGCACGCTCCATTATTTTCAGTTGTTAAAGCGATACAAAACAGTGCACAACTGCACATCACCTCAGCCGTTGACTTAGTCAGCTAGCTAATAGCTGCACTCTAATTAAGTCAGCGGGAAGTAAGACTCGGTGCTTGATTTTCTAGTTAGTCTGAAACCCCGGCATGATCTAGGGCAACCATAATTAAACTCGTATATGCATTCAGACGACTCGAGCAGCAGCCACCAGGAGTAGTATACTGTAAATTCGTAGTGTTGCTTGCGGACAGCGACGAGAGCAGCAGAGAAGAGATCGAGCAAGCGTGCGTGCGTACGCACGCAGTGACGCTGTTCTAACAAATTCTTTATGCCAGGGCCAAGTTGCAGCAGGCAGTTCAGCAGTCGGGACTTGGGACTAGGCCGGGGGATATATCAAAATAGCCCCTTGGTTTACCCTATTTTTTCAAAGGATCTAGCTTGTGGAAACTGGAAAAGTCTGAATGATAACACAGGAGAAAGTCCAGTTTTCAGATAAGGATGTCGGTTTTGCATGACAGTATTGCAAATTTGCAAGAAATGGATATGTAAAGAGGATTTTGGTCAAATTCTGATGTCCAGCTAGGCTAATGCATGCCCTACTTTTAAGTTCTGAAACTGTGCCGAAGATGAGGATACACTCATACGTATGTGCCAATAAAATAAAAAGCATTTGAGATGCATGTGCATCAGTTCAATACGAAACAGAACGCAGGGGCCATTCTGAATTTGTCAGCTGTGTCAGCAAATGCACTGAACCCAGCGCTCATGCTGCGATCACACACACGCCCCTAGTAGCTCTCTATGCAGCAACTCTCTTATGTCCCGCGAGACTTTGATCTGATTGGAACTCCTTGACAGCTGCAGTTATCAGAACGATTTCTAATATGATCTATTGATCGCGAATTGGATTAGAATATGACATGTTGCGCTTTTGAAAAGGACGGAGTAATCAGGATCAAAACGTCCGCTTCTTGTTTCCGCGGCCGAATCACGCAAGGTGCAGCTCGTGGTAGTCTGGTAGATTCTGCAGGTCGACGACGGCAACATGGCTTCTACTTTTGGCACCTTGCTCTTCTGCAATGACACGCATGATACTTAGTATTATTGGGTTAAGTATTATAATTAGAGAAATTTTACTGTCAGGAGACCAGGAGCTACCCTCTTGGTACCTCGGGATTAAGCGTGGAGAATTGAATGGCTAGGAGCAGCGTTCGATTTTTTGTTCAGATCAGACGTCAGAGCCGTGGTTCTCTCCGTACTTTTCCTGAGATGAATTATCTGTCTGATAGTGGTATATATGGTTAATTAGGTCCTCTTGGTACACAGGAAACTGTTAGTTTTTTTCCCCAAGAATTCCATAGTTTGAGTTCACATCCCGCTGAGATCAAGAAAAAAAATCCCCTATTTCCATACGAGGTGCAGTGTCTCATCGTTTGTACACACGTACGGGAGACACGCATGGCTGTTTCGTTTTTGTTTCAGAAGCTTCAGTCTGTTCGATCTGTTGAGATTCAATACTCACCAATGTGCTTGCCAATTTTGTCTAAGCAACTCTTCTCTAACATTCAGAAATAGTTTACCGTCAACTGAATCATAATATCCAAGAAATTGAAAAATATCACTGTCAATAGCGGTTGTGGTCCCTACTTGTCAATGAAACACCGATAATATATTTTTAAACCATAAAAACTGTAATGACATATTTCTAGCTAGCTCTACTTTTTTCTTGTAGGAAAAAAATGTGTTTGGTAACTTTGAAAAAATTTACAATGTAAGACTTTTATATTAATATTTATAACTGTTCTATTGAAAAACTGTCAAAAAATTATGAAAAACTTTAAATAATATCTTAAAATTATGTTAGAAAAAAAATCAATTTTTTATATAGCATTTAGCTGCAGGAAAAAAGCAGCCCAAGCAATCACCCCTATGCACAGGGGCATTAAAGTGTATCTAGATGGACAGGCGCCAGCTGACCTGCAATTTTTATTTCCAGGTTCGTTTTGCTAAAGCATCTGAAGTGCCAAGCCATACTCAGTTTGCAGAATATTCTTGCATTTTTGACTTTTGAATAGCAGAATTCTTTAATTACTGAATGAGAAGATGCATACGTATAACCTATTTTGTTCTCCTGGTTGGCTTATTAAGAACAGATTACATTTACTGACTTTCTAGAACACTGGAACCAGCACCCAGCTGTTGTGAAGTCAAACAATAAACCTTGTAAACATTTCCTGCTTGCCAAGTCAACCAGTATATTCCTTGGCATGGCATCTTCTCAGCTGACTTGAGCAGTGCCCTGAAGCAAAACTGGCTGACATCAACTACAGGGTGTAGCTTCGGTTGTACCGGGCACTTACAGTGAGCGGCATTATTCTGAGCCAATACGTGCAGTGCAAAGTCAACAGCAATTTTATACATACTGTACAGAGTCAAAACAGACTGCAGCTGACTTTGATGCTTCATTGGAATTTCTTTTCTTTCTTTGTAATTGGAGTTTGCTGATTGCGACAACGGACAACTGACTGTATCACTGATTAATATTATCGTAGACGAGAGAAGCTTATATCAAATAAGTAGTACGAAAATTAATCATTTGTCACTTGAAAGTCTGTTCTTATATTATTTACCATCTAAAAAAATTAGCTTCAATTATATGTCATCTAAAATTCTGTCAATCTTAATTATCTGTTATTTCAATTAATTTAACTTCTTTTAATAATTTTAGTCACACTAAAAGATATTCCTGCCTTACTCAATAACAACAAATAGCTCATACTATGTCTCCACTAAGAAACGACCATGGTTTGCGAAACAAGATTGAAGAGAAGCTCACCATTAAAGAAATGTATGCAATAAGGCCTTGTTTATAGATTAGAATCCTGACCTATTCCATCTATGATCAGAATTCCAGTCTGCCAAACAAGGCATAACATGTATTCATTTCATCCGCTTTTATAAGACCTAATATTGTGCAAAGGTATTTTGAATTTACCCATTTCTTATACGCTAAATGTACTTCTGATTGTTAGTCATATTTTTTTTTAAAATTGATATTTTAGAATTTAAAACATTCCTTATAAAAGTTGCCACAAATATTAACTACTACGATCTTGAAGGCTCATCGAGTGTTGCCCATTCTATAAAAGTGAACCGGGGAAGTATATAGCATGGATTTTATGCATATTTGCCCATTTTAGCAGCTTTTGAGAGGTGCTAGAAATGTTCTCTAATATTAACTGTTTTTTACTACTACTTGTTTCTCATTTTTTATTTTTAAACTAGTCAAACTAAAAAAATCTACACTTTATTTTGAAAAAAATTAAAGGTATCTCCATTATTTTAAAAAACAGACCCTATTCCATCAAGGCGCCGCCTAGACACTAAGCGCCGATGCTCCGCATCACTCTTTTGGCATAAGTGACAAAGCTAGGTGGAAAACGGATAAGGCGACGAAGGTGCTTTGTTATGGTCGGACTACAATACAGCCGTAGAAAACAGCAAGTCTCAGCAGAAAAACAGAAAGCTTCACAGGGCCTAGCAAAGGAGATAAGGGATCCGAATCATCCATATCAGAATTGGTTCCTAATTAAGCATATCTATTAGCTTATTATCTTAGTTCCTAAGTATAGAGGAAGATTAGTTTGGAAAGATTAGATTCAGTTTCCTATTCGTTTTGTAATAAAGCCTCTTATAAAAAGAGGGAACTAGATTGATGGAAGATCGAGGAATAAACTATCAAGGTTACTTCATTCTCACCTAAATACACATGTACTGTTCTTTGGATCTCACCCCTGGCGCCCCAACTAGTTCGTTGGCTCGCTGGCGCCCCAACGAGTTCGTCGACTCGCTGTTCGTCCTCCCGCTGCGCACTCGTATGATCTTCGTCGACTTGCGCATCGCATAATCCTGGGACAAAACAGCTTGGTATCAGGGCCACCCCTTGCTCCTGCCATGTCTTCGGGATCTGTAGAATCAGCCATTGCATCAAAGTTGGATGCCATCCTCCAACGACTGGATAGCCAAGAAGGCCAGCTTACCACCATCAACCGCAGGCAGGAGAGTCATGACCTTTGTTTAGCACGAATAGAAAACTGAATCTAATCTTTCCAAACTAATCTTCCCCTATACTTAGGAACTAAGATAATAAGCTCCCTATATTTAGGAACTAAGATAATAAGCTAATAGATATGCTTAATTAGGAAC
>ASSH01053219.1:0-10334 GCA_000418225.1 Zizania latifolia
ATAAAAGTGAAATATTATTTAATAAATAAAATAAAATAATTATTTAAACTATTTAAAATATTATGATATACTAGCTGAAATAATATATGTAATTATGTGAAATATTATTCGTAATAGATTGAAACATTATATGTGCATTGTTTTTATGGCTGAAACGATGAGACAACGCTACTGGACCAGGCTGTACACCCTGGCCTACAGTGTAAAAAATCCATCAGCGTTAACTCTAATTACTCAAGTATGAAAATGCTTCTCATAGAAAATGTAATAAAGTCAAATTCACTTGCC
Source organism: Zizania latifolia (assembly GCA_000418225.1). NCBI lineage: Eukaryota > Viridiplantae > Streptophyta > Magnoliopsida > Poales > Poaceae > Zizania > Zizania latifolia. The sequence goes on from ASSH01053219.1 coordinate 289, forward strand.
AACCTTAATAAACAGGCATTTTGACGGCATGAATACTAAAACATCTTATATGTGGACAAAGTTTGCTATAGGACACATCATAAACGTGGTCTTTGTGAGGACACTTTATAAATATTGCTTTACTCAAAGATACTAAAAGTTTGTAGTATTTTACATGGACACCGCTCATTATTTTATTATTTTAAAATATTTTGGAGGAAAAGGCTTGTTCAAATGACCAAAATACCTCTCCAAGCCAAACTGACTAAGTGACATTTTTCATGAATATTTAATGAATATTTTTCGTGTGAGATCATGTGTATGATCTTTGATATGTGATGAAAAAATTAGTTTAATGTTGATATGTGATGAACAAACTGATTTTAATTGGTTTGAGTGATCGAGCACTTTGGTCAAGTGGTCGGGCACTCTGGTCAAGCACTTAGCACTCGGGAGTCAGCACTTAGAACTCAGTTCTCGGGAAAATTCAGTAGTTAAGAAAATTCAGCCCTCGAGAAAATTTAGCACCCAGAGAATTCAGCACCCAGAGAAAATTCAGTAGTCAAGAAAATTCAGCCCTCGAGAAAGTTCAGCACCCGAGAAATTTAGCACTTAGGATTTTGGATCACTCGGATCTTTGATGTTCAAGTTGGATCATATGCTTTAAATTACTTATTTATTAAATACACCATATTTATGATTAATTGGATTAATTGAGTCAAGTTGGAAAGAACTTGTGCTCAAGAAAGGGTTTCTTAGTTTGTTCATGTGCATGCATTGCTTGTGGGCGAGTCGTGACCGATGACGGGATCAGAGCTAGGCTCTGGGAGGAGCTGAGGTTCATAACGACCAAGGATATTATGCGGGATGCTTGGGCTAGAGAATGCTACAAGTGAAGATTATGTTTTCATATGGCGTATGCGGGATGTGTACGAATATGAAAATAGTGGTTTCCATATGGCGTACGTAGAATGTGTACGAATATGGAAAGGAGGTAAATTTGGAAGGAGTTAGGATTTAAGGATTCGTAAGAGATATTGATTACTAGTTGGATTAGGACTCCAAAAATTGTTAATTTCGTGACTCATGGTGATAGCCATGAGGGATTATAAATAAACTAGAGGGGAGATCAAAAATTATATCAAAGAAGAGACTGATTAAGAGAAAATTTAGGGTTTAGCCTTTTGCTCTTCTATCTAGGGTTTTGAATATGGATTTGGTGAGGGGTGCTATGGATTGCACCTTGTAAACTATCTTATGCAATAAAGATTCATTATCAAGCATCAAGGAGTGCTGTATCGCATTCTTTCTTCTTAATGTTCATCGGTTTGCATAGTTTTGACTTATTCTGTGATTTCACTTTTACTTATGATTTAATTCGAATTGATTCATCCAAAACCTTGCTAGAACATTAAGAAAAATATCTGAAAAATTTCATTGGTTAATTTCTCGTATTTTAGGAGTAATTAATATTTTAGTTTTTACATCAGATCTGCTTTGTTTTTATATTATAGCAAATTCTGAGGATCATAACTTTTGATTGGCAACTCTAATTTGAGTGAAACTAGTCAGGAATGATTTGTATTGAAGTCTAGTTTATTGTGTCAAAATTTCATATCAATCTGAGTTACGGATAAAAAGTTACACATGTTTTACCGTTGCTCTAACACGTTGTTTTTAGTCATCGGGAAATTTTAGAACTGGTCGGGAAAACTAGTCGGGAAATTTTAGACTGGTCGGAGATTTTCATATTGGTCGAGAATTAGTTTTATGATTTTGTTTTAGTTGTCATGTTTGGGGTACTACAACCATTCACCCCCTTTGGTTGCGGTGGTTAGTGCGTTTCGATCTTACAATTAGTATGAGAGCTTAGTTTTTGTTTTTGTTTTGATCTTAATTGTCACAGTCTGAAATTTTCAAAATATAAAAGCTGCGAATGAAATAAAAGGAAAAAGAATTTGCTTTAAAAGAAAATAGAAATAGAATTTTTCCTAAAGAAAAGAAAGGATGTTTGAGTATTAAAATTTGAGAAAGAAAATTTTGCACATAAAATGTTGATGAAATTTTTGTAAAAGTCTCTAAAAATGTAAAAAAAATTCAAGAATTTTTCTGAGTTCAAAATATATTTTTCTGAACTTTTGGTGCCCTTTCTAAAAGAAAAAGGAATTTAAAATCAATTTTTATTTTAAAAATCCGAACCCTCCCTCTTGGGCCGGCCTTCGGCCAGCCCATCCCGCGCCGCGCCCCACTCTGGCCCAGCAGCCACGCCACACCAGCCTAGCCACTCTCGTAGGCCCACACCCGCACCCAGCCACTGATAGGTGGGCCCCACCTATCATCCCCAACCTCCCGTCCACATCGCCCGCGCTCGAGCGCCGCCGCCACACAATCCGCTGCCGCCAAGCCCGTGGGCTCAATCTGAGCCCGCCGTTCGCACTGCCGTGCCCCGCCGGCCTTTTCCCCTCAAGAAATCGGGCCTGGCCCATCGCTGGAACTGCCTCGGCCACATCCCCCGTCAACGGTCGCCTCCGCCACATCCCCCGCCAACAGTCGCCTTTGCCTTCTTTGTGCAGCCGCCTCCGCATCGGATTCCCCTGCTGGCTGCTATAAAAAGAACCCCTGAGGCCTCCTTCATCTTTTCCAAACCCTAGCCGCCACTCTAGACCACTCCTCCGCTATCCCCGTGTACGCCTCTCGCCACCATTCCTGGCCGATCCCGTGGCCGCCTTTCACTTTACCGTCATCCGTCGGTCCTCGGACTCGCCTCCACTGCCGTCGTCGATCGCCGACCGCCGAAGACCCTCGCCACCGTCAACCCGAGAGCCACGCCGCCTGAACCTCGCCGCATGTCGCTCCCATCGCCGCCACTCGTTGTCGTTCGCACTAGTGAGTTCCCCGTGGTCCCTTTGTTCTGATCTGCCCCTCACCGCCGGTCGCTGGGCCTCCTCCCGCCAGCGATCATTGGTCCCCGTGCGCCACCACCGCTGGTCCCGCGTGCGCACTGACGTGGCTACCGCGTCGGCACCACATCCGTCGCCCTTCCCAGCGTGTGCGCCAGTTGTGCGCCACATGCCACAGCCGTTTGCGCGCACCCGCAGCCTCATGCTGACGCAATATTTCCTATGTTGAACCCCTGTATTCAAAGCTATTATTCTTTTAAAATTGCATTTTATTTTAGAATGTCACTAGGATTAGGATATAACACTGCTTGTATTGCCCCATATTGTTATTTACCTATTCCTTGTCTATCTAGGGATTATTTAACTTGACTAGTATGAATCTTTACTATAATTTATCTAAATGCTTAGAATTGTTTAGCCCTGTTTAGAAACTAGTATCACATTCATCATGCTGTTTAATACCACTTATATGTTAATGTTGGCTTATGATTACTAGTTGAATATCGAACTGGTTCATGAATTAAATATCACAAAAAATTGATTAAGGTGGGTTGTGAGTACATGGTCTGTGGTTCTGCTAGTCGTACTCATGACACTTTAAGGACCGGTTCATGGGCTGCTTTTGCACTGTAAACTTGCACTCACCACAAGCCAGCATAGGTAATAGTTTGACCGAAAGCCTAGAGATCCTAGGTGAAGCATCAAGACGACCAATAGCTCTGCACTGGTGTAAGTCTTTGCTATTTGGATGGGGAGCGCCAGGGGGTATCGGGTAGATGGTAACCTGGGGTGGGAAACTTGGAGGATCTAGATGGATGGTCATATCATAGCTCTTTTCTAAGGTACCATGGTGGTATTGAGGCATATAGTGACATGTTGTAGGGCTGTATCTTGTGGATAAAGTTGTGCACCTCTGATCAGAGTAAAACTATTCGAATAACCATGTCCACGGTTAAGGGCAGCAATGCAAGGTCACTCGTGATTAGTCCCATTGTTACTTAATTAACCTGTTTTACTTTCAGTTCAACCTGGTTAGTTCTGATTTAGAGTGGTTTGGTTGGTTTTTAAGCCTGATGACTCTGGTAAGAGTTATTCAGTGAATAGATTAATACTTCTTCTAAGGTTCTAACTTAATTAGAACTACTCTTTAAATTTCATCTCTCTTTAATTCTCTTTTTATGCAAATGAACCCTATTATGTCATCCTTTATATTCCCTGTGCATTATAACTGTTCTGCTTGGATGGCTTGCTGAGTATTCAAAATACTCACCCTTGCATTCCCTCACCACCAGAAGAGGAGTTTGTCAGCGAAGATGAAGGTGACGCCTTTTGAGCTAGACCTAGTCAAGTCTGCCTGTGGAGTGGAGTCACTGCTGCGTCAATAAAGTTATTTAGGGTTATTTATGTTTGTCATTAATGTTTTGAGGTTCTAATGCCACCTCTGTAATAAATTCTTTGTTTATTCCATCTTGAACAATAATGTTTTCGGTGTCCAATAAATTTTCTATTGTGTGCCTCGGCTGATTCCTAGACAAGGGTACTTTCTGTACAATAAATCGTAAACAAATGGTTAGAATTTCTGGGCGTGACAAGTTGGTATCAGAGCTAACTTGACTATAGGAATGATCAAATGGTTTAACCTTAGGAGCTGAAAACTATTTTCTAGTTATACTTCTCTCTTCTTCTCTTCTCTCTTCAAAAATGTGCTTCTTTTTCTAGAAAAGTTGTTTTGATTTTATTTTAATTTGTTCTTTTTAGATGTCTGCTGAAAGATCCCAGCCCCGGAGGTGCTTCAAAATGAAAGGTTTTGTCAAGGAGTTGAGGCATATGGTGTTTTTCTACGGATATCAGGAGGTTTCCACCTATGCCCATGTCAGGACAGTTTCCCCCAGAATGGTAGAAGTGACTGTTTCTATCATGAGTGAAAGGGAGACTATCCCCTCAATGATAGTAGAAGCAGAAGGAAGGAATTTTGATCATACTTACCAGGAAGCTGCTTACGCTGCTATTTGAGAGCTTTGGGATCGCTATGCAGTCAAGTTGTCAGCGTCGGAGTACATGTATCACCCGAGAAAGACTCATCGTGATGATTATGTAGATTATTCCCCACTGGTGAAGAAGACAGTGCTACTATGGTCAGGGTGACGAATATGCTGGACGATTGTCACAAGGATGCACTCATTGGAGCACATGAGCAAGAGAACAGAAATCGGTAGACTATCTGTCAGTTGCAGAATCAAGTGGATGCGCTGCGGAAGGAAGTTGCTGCCCTGAAAGGAGAGTCGCCACCAGGAGGTCCTAGGATCCATCGTACCGCAAGGAACCGAGTTCAGATGCCACCCAGGGTATAAGTGATCAAGAGAGTGCGTGAATAGGAGATCATTATCATCGAGAGTGATGAGGGTGAAGATGATGAGAAAGATAGAGTCATGGAAGAGAGTGATCCAGAAGAGCCTGAGTTTTCTTTTGATCTAGCTTTAGAGGAGCCTTGCCCTTAGTGTCCCTATGTACCGTTAGTACGTTGTGTTAGACATTTATTTTGCTTAGGCTAAATGCTTGTTAGCTTTGCTTGTCTGTAGTGTGTGGTTTGTATCGGTCTTCTGTGATACATCTACACTTAGGAGTCTTTTTTCTATAGTCTAATAAAAATCATAACGAATTTCAGATCAGTACAAGATATTTTTCTCTTTTCTCTTTCTAAATTCCGCCTATTCTCTCTTTCATTTGCTCTCTTCAGCATGATGGTTCAGACTCACCACGTTAATTCTCAGGAAGGAATAGATGAAGCTAGTGGAGCAAACACTAGACAGCCTCAGCAGCAGCAATAGCCCCACCTCTCGCCTCCAATGCTAGAGAACCATACCTTGGCACAAGTGCTTGACAACTAGAACCAGCTCATGGCTATGTTGATGACCCAGATGAATACTCAATAGCGTGTTCCTCCTGCTCAACCCCAACCTATGCCTGTTCCAGTTCAGAATAAGTTGTCAGAGTTTCTTCGTGTGAGGCCGCCTGTTTTCTCTAGCACTACCAACCCGGTGGAGGCTAGCGTCTGGCTGTTCACTATTGAGAAGAAGCTAGAAGTTCTACAATGTACTGATTAGGAGAAGGTTTCTTTTATTTCCCACCAACTTCAAGGTCCAGCAGGAGAATGGTGGAGTCACTTTAAGGAAAATAGAGTTGATGGAACTGAGATTATTTGGGCAGATTTTTCAGCTAGTTTCAGGAAGGCCCATGTTCCTGATGGACTAGTGGCTCTAAAGAAGTGGGAATTTCGTGCCATCAAGTAAGGGAATTGTTCTGTCACTGAATATTTACACGAGTTTAATCACCTAGCCCGTTATACCCCTAAAGATGTGAAGTCAATTTGTCAAGAGGATTAGCACAACAGGATGGAGTCCAAGAAGCGTAGGATGGTGCAGAACCAGCAGTCTAACAATCAGAAGCCTCATTTTATGATGATGCCACAGCAACAGCAGTCAGGAGGACCCAATGCTCAGGCCAATCGCGCTCGTCAGTTCTATGCTGCTAGTGAGAGTGGAAACACTAGTGGTGCACCTCAAGTGTATCACCCCAATGCACCTCGCCCTGCTTTAGTGACCGGTGCTAATCAGGTTCATTTGAAGGATAAGAATGGAAACCAGTGGTGTGCTTCAATTGCTACAAGCCTGATCACTATTCTGACAGGCGCCCAGAGCCCAAGCGTCAGAACAGAGCTGCACCAGCCCTAGCACAAGCCCCTGCCAGCTAAGTTAAGGCAAGAGTGAATCACATGACAGTCGAAGAAGCTCAAGCTGCCCTTGATGTAGTATTGGGTACGTTCCCTATTAACTCAACACTTGCAACAATACTTTTTGATTCCAGTGCAACTCATTTTTTCATATCAAAACGTTTTGTGGAAAAATATGGAATGGCCATAGAACCCCTACCCCATTCGTTAGTGATCTGTACCCCTGGTCACCAGATGCCTATCTCTCTCTTTAGTCCTCTGGTAACCATTGAGATCCTTGATATTTCTTTTTTGGCCAACCTAATCTTGATAGAATCTAAAGATCTAGATGTTATTTTGGGAATGGATTGGTTAGTGAAACATGAGGGTGAGATTAAGTGTGCGACTAGAGAAGTCACTATAACCAATTACCTTGGTCAAACCATCACTTTTCACAACCCGAACCCGTCTGGTTTGAAGATCATGTTGAATGAAGTCAAGATTGAAGAAATACCTGTAGTGCAAGAGTATCCTGATGTTTTTTCAGAAGAGTTACTGGGAATGCTACCCAAGAGAGACATTGAGTTCAGAATTGATTTAGTTCCTGGTATAGCCCCAATCCATAAGAGATGTATCGAATGGCCCCAAATGAATTAGCTGAAGTAAAGAAGCAAGTAGAAGAATTCCTGGAGAAATGATACATTCATCCAAGTACTTCGCCTTGGGGAGCTCCAGTTGTCTTCGTAGAGAAGCACAAGTCCAAGAGAATGTGTGTGGATTATAGAGCCTTGAATGAGGTCACAATCAAGAATAAGTACCCTCTTCCTCGCATTGATGATTTATTTGATCAGTTGCAAGGAGCCTCAGTATTCTCCAAGATAGATCTTCAGTCAGGATACCATCAGTTAAGAATTTGAGAAGAAGATATCCCCAAGATAGCTTTTACAACCCGTTATAGATTGTTTGAGTATTTGGTAATGTCATTCGGGTTGACCAATGCCCCTGCTTTCTTTATGAACCTGATAAATAGTGTATTTATGGAGTACCTAGATAAGTTTATGGTGGTATTCATTGATGACATTTTTATTTATTCCAAGATAGAGAAAGATCATGTGGCACATTTACACCTAGCCTTACAGAAGTTGAGGGAGCATCGGTTGTATGCTAAGTTGAGTAAGTGTGAGTTTTGGTTGAAGGAAGTGAAGTTTCTAGGTTACATTATCTCTTTTACAAGAGTTGCCGTTGATCTAAGTATAGTTGAAGCCGTTACTAATTGGGTGCAGCCTTAGAACACTACTAAGATAAGGAGTTTTCTAGGACTTGTGGGTTATTACCGTTAGTTCATTGAGAATTTCTCTAAGATAGCCAAGCCTATGACTAAGTTATTATAGAAGGATGAGAAATTTGTTTGGACACCTGAGTGTGAGGGATGTTTCGTAGAGATGAAAAAGACATTAGTATTAGCCCCAGTGCTAATTCTGCCAGATCCTAAAGGAGATTTCTAAGTTTATTGTGATACATCTTGTCAAGGTTTAGGATCTGTGTTGATGCAAGAAGGTAAGATAGTTGCCTATGCTTCTCAGCAATTAAGACCGCATGAGTTGATTACCTAACCCATGATTTAGAGATGGCCTCGGTGGTCTATGCTCTTAAGATTTGGCGTTATTATCTCATTGGGAACCGTACAGAAGTCTTTATGAACTATAAGAGTTTAAAGTATATCGTTACCCAATCGGATTTGAACCTTCGGTAAAGAAGATGGCTCGAGTTAGTCAAGGATTATGATGTCAGTATTCAGTATCACCTCGGTAAAGCTAATGTGGTAGCAGATACTCTTAGTCGCAAGACCTATGGGAATGCTATTTCAGTTGAGAAAATATCTTTGGAACTGTTGCAAGAGTTTGAAAAGTTGAGTTTGAGTGTCATTCCAAGTGGATTTTTAGCAGCATTAGAAGCTCAACCTTCGCTGCTAAATCAAATTCGAGAAGCTCAAGTGAATGATCCATATATCCTTGAGGCTAAGGAAAGCATGAGGGAAGGAAATGCTTGTGAGTTCGTTGAGGATGAGCAAGGTACCCTATGGCACGAAAGTCGTATCTGCGTACCTGATAAGAAGGAGTTGAAGGATCTCATACTTCGTGAAGCCCATAAGACCCAGTACTCTATTCACCCCAGGAGTACTAAGATGTATCAAGACCTTTGAGAGAAGTTTTGGTGGCCTAGTATGCACCATGACATAGCAGAATATGTAGCTTTATGTGATGTATGCCAGAGAGTAAAAGCAGAACATCAGAGACCTGTAGGGCTACTCTAGCCTTTGCGAGTGCCTAAATGGAAGTGGGAAGAAGTCAAAATAGATTTTATAACCAGATTACCAAGAACAACCTCAAGGTATGATTCTATTTGAGTTATTATTGATCGATTAACCAAAGTGGCTCACTTCATACCGGTCAAGACCATCTATCATAGTAGCCAGTTGGTGGAGCTATACATGACTAGGATTGTCTATTTGCATGGAGTTCCTAAAAGGATAGTGTCAGATAGAGAAAGTCAGTTTACTTCTAAGTTTTGGCAGAAGCTACAAGAAGAATTGGCACCCCCAGACCGATGGTCAGATAGAAAGAGTGAATCAGATTCTGGAAGATATGTTGAGAGCATATGCTCTAGATTTTAGAGGATCATGGGATAAAAACTTGCCTTATGCCAAGTTTTCGTATAATAACAGTTATCAAGCTAGTCTTTAGATGTCTCCATTTGAAGCTTTGTATGGAAGAAAGTGCAGAACACCGTTGTTTTGGGATCAAGTAGGTGAGAATCAAGTCTTCAGAACCGATATCATGAGAGAGGCTGAAAGTAAAGTAAAGATTATTCGAGACCGTTTGAAGGTTGCTCAGTCAAGGCAGAAGAGTTATGCCAACAACCGTCGTCGAGATCTCAGTTTCGAAGAAGGAGATTTTGTATACCTCGGAGTTACCCCTTTTCGTGGAGTTCATCGTTTCTAGACCAAGGGAAAGTTGGCACCCCGTTTTGTGGGACCATATAGGATAACAAGTCAAAGGGGAGAAGTCGCCTATAAGTTGAAGTTACCCCCATCCATGGTGGACATCCACAATGTGTTCCATGTGTCACAGTTGAAGAAGTGTCTGCGTGTACCCTCTGAAGTGGCAGATGTCGAGCAGATAGAACTTCAAGAAGATTTGACGTATGGGAAAAAGCCTGTTCGTATTCTTGAAATCAATGAGAAAAGAACCCGGAGCAAAGTTATAAAGTTTTGCAAGGTCCAGTGAAGTAATCATTCGGAAGAGGAAGCTACTAGGGAGCGTGAAGATGAATTGAGAGCCAACCACCCGAATCTTTTTCCAAGTGTAGGACCGAAACTAGCGACCAGAGAGGGGGTGAATGGGCGCAAAATAAAAATAAAGCGGAAAATATAACTTCTGATATTTAAGTTTCAAAAT
>ASSH01053220.1:0-10361 GCA_000418225.1 Zizania latifolia
CAACTTTGCAATTATGCATCTAACCATAAACTTGTCGGGTAAAGAATACTTAACGATGTCAAGTTTCTTTACAATGCACACTACCTCATGAGCTTTTTCCACCACAGAACGGTTATTGACCATCCTGTAGTCATGGAAATGATGAAATTGTGCCCAAGAGAATTCTGGGGGAACCGAAAGTTTTGGCTGAGGGCCAAAAGTTTCGGATTCTGGAGCATCCGGAAGTTCCAGTTAGATCGGAAGTTTCGGGCCAGCCCCAGTTTCAATTTCTGGAGGAGCCAGAAGTTCCGGTTGGACCGGAAGTTCTGGGCCTGCCTGGACGAACCGGAAGTTCCGGTTAGACCGGAAGTTCCAGGTCAAAATAAATTCGATACAGAAGGTTATTTTCGGAAGTTCCGGTCAGAACCGGAAGTTCTGGTCTAGGTGAACAGATTAGATCTATTGGGCTTTAATACAGATTAAAGGTCTGTGACAGGCACTATATAAAGAAAGGAGGGACTAGCACGAAGAGCTGCTGTTTGATGTTGGTTTGACCAAACCCTAGCCGTCACCTCTCTCCTAGCTACAACGGTTGTAGCTATCTCTCCCTTGATCTTATGAGTGGTGCTAGCACGTCGGCACGAGGTGATCCTATCCCCGGACGTGTGCATACCGTGGAGGCACTAGTCCAATAGTGGTGCTCGTCTTCTTCCCATGGAGATCACCGGATCGTAGGATCGCGTCGTCTTCATCGCCGGATCGTCGACGAACGAACAGAGCTGGGAGAAGTAGCTCGAGGACGCGCTTCATCGACTCTACTTCCGCTGCCCGAGCGCGTCTCGAGGCTTAAGGTAACAATTCATGATCCCATTATACTCATGGTTTTTGGGCTAACAGGGTAAATTTTTGAAATTAAGTGCTAGCGTAGCCTCCTCATAACCCAATAGTAGTATCAGAGCCTACGTGCATAGTGTTCGATCTGGATCGATCACACATGGTGATATGTGATGGAAATAGATTGGAACTATTGTTTTTGTCGTCGGATTTCTAGAATTTCGGTTGGACCAGAAGTTCCGGACCGAAATAATTTTCGATACAGAATGTTATTTTTGAAAGTTCCGGTTGGACTGGAAGTTCCGGGTTCAGAAGTTCCGGTTAGACCAGAAGTTCTGGATAGAAATAAATTACATACAGAAGGTTATTTTCGGAACTTCCGGGTGTGACTCGGAACTTCCGGGCCAAAATAAATTCAAGTCAGAAGGTTGATATTAGAAGTTCCGGCCTTGAGTCAGAAGTTTTGGGCCCTTCGATCGGAAGTTCTAGGCCTCTGAGTCAGAAGTTCTGGGCTTAGTTCAGTCACGTCTAGATTCTGCCTAACTTGTTTTTGCAAAGAATGTTGTGACTAGTATGGCCTTGCAAAGTATATGATACTCGCTTTTAATAACATGGCCTGCGCGTCATGGTTGATTACAGCCCAAGGCTATTCAAATGTTGTACGACCTGCGCGTCGATATATGATGCTTCTGCTCATGTAATTAGTATAGTGCTATTAGGTGTAATAGACTGATACAAGTTCATGGAGGTCTGAAGCGTGATGACCCGAAGGACAGGAACCATAGAGATAGAGATCACCATGTGAAAAAGGCCATACTATGTCATAGTTAATATGATTACCTATGATATTTACTTATGTTCCTGTCATACTATTTTTTTATGATCTGTGTGCGGTAGGCATCGTTATCATGTTAGAATAGTTTCCCTCAGAAAATTAAGTATTGATGCTCTTTCCAATAGCTGCACCTACTAAGGTTCTCGATCATCGATGGTGGATCTGCCAAAGCAGGGTGCCATCTTTTATCTTGACCAGTTAGGGTGGATATCGGACAATCACATGCATAGTATTGGTTTGCTTAACAAAGCTATCAAAACGGTTTTAGGCTTTGGGGCATGGAGTTAGGAGTCGGGCATTAGATGCTACCCCAACAAACAAGAGTCACATAGAGATATGATTAGTAAAGTGTTGCTTACCTATATCACTAATCTTCTAGCAGTGATGCCAAAGCTCACTAGGAGTTAGATGAACATGGATCTTGTCCCACAATGTATCGTTAGAGAGAAAACGATCATTTTATATATTGTAGCATATCTTTTATTTGATAGAAGATTAACATAGCATAGTGATAAACCTTACATTGTTGTTGTAGATCATGGCACCTACTACAAAGAACACTTTTGTTTTTAATCTAGGACCTATCCTTCAAAGGGAGAAATTGTCTGGAACAAATTTTATAGACTGGTACAGAAATTTGAGAATCGTTCTCAAACATGAGAATAAGGATTACATTCTAGAGAAACCCCACCCTGATGAACCAACGGATAGTACACCAATTGCTGAAAGGCAGGCTTATGAGAAGCACGCCAGTGATTCAATTGATGTCAGCTGTCTAATGCTTGCCTGCATGTCTTCTGAGCTTCAGAAGCAATATGAGGACATGGATGCCTACGATATGATCGTGGGGCTGAAGGGCATATTTGAGAACCAAGCACGGACTGAGAGGTATAATGTCTCAAAGTCCTTGTTTGCGTGCAGGTTGGCGGAAGGCAGTCCAATGAGTCCTCATGTGATCAAGATGATAGGTTACGTTTAGAACCTGGAGAAGCTTGGCTCTAAACTTGATAAAGAACCGGATCAATGATTCACACTTGTAAATCGTTGCAGGGGCTGAAAAGGGCTAGGAAGTGCGCAAGTGGCGAATTGAATGTTCGCGTCGGCAATGGTGCAAAAGTTGCTGCGTTGGCCGTCGGCGTCTATTCTTTGTCGCTACCCTCAGGATTAGTATTGGAGTTAAATAATTATTATTTTATTCCTGCCTTGGGCAGAAACATTATCTCTTCGTTATATTTAGAGGAAAACGGTTTTGAATTCGTAACAAAGAACAAGTATTGTTTGATATTTTCGAATGGTATGCTCTATGGTATTTGTCCATTGTTGAATGGCTTATATGTTCTGAATTTTGAGGATACACATGTCTATAACATTAATATGAAGAAACATCGACTCAATGATTTGAATCCTACCTATGCATGGCATTGTCGTTTGGGTCATATAAATGAGAAGCGTATGCAGAAGCTCTAAAAAGATAGGTTTTTGGAGTCATTTGATTTTGAATCGTTTGACACATGTGAGTCTTGTTTACTTGGCAAGATGACTAAGACGCCTTTCACTGGTCAAAGTGAGAGGGCAAACGAGATATTGGCCATTGTACATACTGATGTATGTGGACCAATGAGTTCTACAGCCAGAGGTGATTTTCAGTACTTCATAACTTTTATCGATGACTTTAGTAGATATGGTTACATCTACTTAATGAGGCATAAGTCGGAATCCTTTGAAAAGTTTAAGGAGTTTCAGAATGAGGTACAAAATCATATAGGCAAGACAATCAAATTTCTACGATCGGATCATGGAGGTGTATATTTGAGCCATGAGTTTAATGATCATCTGAAGCAGTGTGGAATTGTTCCACAGCTGACTCCACCTGGTACGCCTCAGTGGAATGGGGTGTCCAAGCGGAGGAACCAAACCTTGTTCGACATGGTTCGGTCGATGATGAGTCAAACTGATCTTCCATTGTCTTTCTGGGGATTCACTTTAGAAACTGCTGCTTTCACATTAAACAGAGTTCCATCTAAATCTGTAGAGAGGGCATCATATGAGAGATGGACTGGACAACGTCCCGGGTTGTCTTTTCCAAAGATCTAGGGTTATGAAGCCTATGTAAAGTGTTTCACGTCTGATAAGCTCACTGCCAAATCTGATAAATGTTTCTTTGTGGGGTATCCTAAGGAAATCAAAGGATATTACTTTTATAACCGGGAAGAAGACAAAGTGTTTGTCGCCGGGAATGGTGTCTTTCTGGAGAAAGAGTTTCTTTCGAAAGGGGTTAGTGGGAGCACGGTACAACTCGAAGAAATTCAAGAATCACTAGAAAGTGTTTCAGCTCCTACTGAACCTCAACTCGACATGCAAGATGTTGCAGAATCTATTGTCGAGACACCAGCTCCACGTCAGTCAGAGAGGTTAAGTCGTGCGCCCGAGCGGTTAGCGTTTTTAACCACTGGGCAGTGCGATGTATTATTGTTGGACAATGATAAACCTAAGACCTATCAGGAAGCGGTGATGGGACCGGACTCTGAGAAATGGCTTGGAGCCATAAGATCCGAGTTAGAATACATGCGGGAGAATCAAGTTTGGAACTTGGTCGATCCACCTGGTGGTGTAAAAACTATCGAGTGTAAATAGATTTTTAAGAAAAAGATAGATGTTGATAGAAATGTTCACATCTATAAGGCACGATTGGTGGCTAAAGGTTTCAGGTATATTCAAGGTGTTGATTATGATAAAACGTTTTCGCCTGTCACTATACTAAAGTCTATCCGAATCATCCTAGCAATTGCCGCATTTTATCACTTTGAGATATGGCTAATGGATGTCAAGACGACTTTCCTTAATGGAAACCTAAGTGAGGATGTGTACTCAGCCTAAAGGTCTTGATGATCTAGAGAATGCTAGGAAAGTATGCAAGCTGCAAAGGTCCATTTATGGGCTGAAGCAGGCTTCTCGGAGTTGGAATCTTCATTTTGATAAGGTAGTCAAAGGGTTTGACTTCATCAAGAACGAAGAAGAGCCTTGTGTTTACAAGAAGGCTAGTGGGAGCTCACTTGTGTTTCTGGTCTTATATGTAGATGACATATTGTTGATCGGAAATGATATTCCTATGCTAGATGCTGTCAAGTCTTCGTCGAGAAAAAGTTTCTCAATGAAAAATCTTGGAGAGGCAGCATACATCTTGGGCATAAAGATCTATAGAGATGGATCGAGAAGGTTAATTGGATTAAGCCAAAGCATATACATTGACAAGGTATTGAAACGGTTTAATATGCAGAATTCCAAGAAAGGTTTTCTGTTAATGTCACATGGTATTTCTCTCAGCAAGAGTCAGTTTCCTTCGACACCTAATGAGCTGAAGAAGATGAGAGTGATCTCGTATGCCTCCGCAATCGGATCCATCATGTATGACATGCTTTGTACACGCCCAGATGTTTCCTATGCTCTAAGTGTTACGAGTAGATATCAGTCAAACCCAGATAAAAGTCACTGGGCGATAGTAAAGAGTATCCTTAAGTACTTGAGAAGAACTAAGGATATGTTCCTAGTATATGGAGGCGAGGAGGAGCTCGTTGTAAATAGTTACACCGATGCCAGCTTTCAGACCGATAAGGATGATTCGCGATCGCGGTCTAGATTTGTGTTCTGCCTCAATGGAGGCGCAGTGAGTTGAAAGAGTTCCAAGCAAGAAACGGTTACAGATTCAACAACTAAGGCCGAGTATATTGCAGCTTCGGAAGCTGTGAATGAGGTAGTTTGGATCAGAAAATTTATTTCTGAGCTGGGTGTTGTCCCTAGTGCGTCTAGTCTAATAGACCTCTATTGTGATAATAGTGGTGCCATTGCGCAAACCAAGGAGTCTAGATCGCACCAGAAGTCCAAGCACATACTACGACGCTATCACCTGATCCGTGAGATTATAGATAGAGGTGATGTGAAGGTATGTAAGGTGCACACGGATTTGAACATAGCCGATTCATTGACGAAACCTCTCTCACAGTCCAGGCATGAGGTGCACTTGAGCTCTATGGGTATTAGATACTTACGTGAGTGAGTCCAGTGTATGTGAGAGAAAGTATCTTATCCATGCTGATGTATATTTGGATAATTGGTTATCTTGTTCCTTGAATAAATATCTTTTACATTGATCAGCAAGTTGATGACTTGTTTGTGAAAATATTTGTGCTATGATGTTGTTCTAAATGATCCCTAATCTCATATCGTCATGTGGGACAGTGATGATTTATAGATTAGCACATTTGTCTGATTAATGATCATGTTTCACAGATCATAGACATAGAGATGTCAAATCAGTGATGTGGACTCATGTTGGTGAACATGGAGTTGGATAGACCCACCTTGAGATACTGCTGCGATTGTTATTTTATATGTGCCATCAGTTGTCATCTCAAATAGTGTACCTGTAGAATCCTTAGACCTGAGATCGTCATTGATTCCAGAATATGTAGTAGCACACTTAGGGGCTTCCAAATGCTATTCCGTAACAGGGTAGTTATAAAGGTTGCTTTCGGGTGTGTCACAAAACATGTCGTGGCTTGTGAGCGGTTAAGATGGAATTTACCCCTCCTAAATAATGGGAGAGACGTCTCTGGGCCCCTCGAGGTAGTCGGATTAAAAAGTGCATGGCTATGGCACTAAGATCAAAAAGTTGATCATGATTGAATCCACTACTTGATCGAGTGAAGTGTCGAGCTATCAACAAGGGTGGCACGAATCTCGCCTTGAGCTTGACTGATGTCGTGAGGTAAAAGGATTGGTGCGTGAGTATATCAAGGTTCAGAAAGTTTGATTTTAACTTTGTATGTCGGGGGTCAATATGTGCTGCTAGGTAACGCTATTGATCGGCGATTCAGAATGGGTTTCTAGGTAGCGGTGGGTTTGCATATGAACCTATCCGGTCGCACGCTTAAGGGGATTGGATTTTAAAGCTTGCAAGAATTGGCTCTTGTGCAAGTGGGAGATTGTTGGAATTGTGCCCAAGAGAATTATGGGGAAACCGAAAGTTCTAGCTGAGGACCGGAAGTTCTGGATTCTAGAGCATCCGAAAGTTCTGGTTAGATCGAAAGTTCTAGGCCAGCCCCGGTTTCGGTTTTTGGAGGAGCCGGAAGTTCCGGTTGGACCAGAAGTTCCGGGCCTACCTAGACGAACCGGAAGTTCTGGGTCGAAATAAATTCAATACAGAAGGTAATTTTCAAAAGTTCCGGTCAGAACCGGAAGTTTCGGTCCAGGCGAACATATTAGATCTGTTGTGCTTTAATACAGATTAAAGGCCTATGACAGGGCACTATATAAAGAAATGAGGAGCTAGCACAAAAGGGCTGCTGTTTGATGTTGGTTTGACCAAACCCTAGCCGCCACCTCTCTCCTAGCTACAACGGTTGTAGCTATCTCTCCCCTGATCTCGGAAGTGGTGCTAGCACGCCGGCATGAGGTGATCATGTCCCCGGACGTGTGGATACCGTGGAGGCACTACTCCAACAGTGGTGCTCGTCTTCTTCCCATGGAGATCGTTGGATCGTAGGATCGCGTCGTCTTCATCGTCGGATCGCTGACGAACGAACGGAGCTGGGAGGAGTAGCTCGAGGACGTGCTTCATCTACTCTACTTCCGCTGCTCGAGCGCGTCTCAAGGCTTAAGGTAACGATTCATGATCCTATTACACGCATGGTTTCTGGGCTAACAGGGTAAATTTTTGAAATTAAGTGCTAGCGTAGCCTCCCCATAACCCAACAGGAAACTCATGAGCTTGTTCATTGCCTGCATCTGTTGTATCATATTTTGCAATCAGAGCAACCCACACCTCTTTCGCATCTGTCACAGTGATATAAACATCACACAGATGGTCAGAGAGCACGCCTAGAATGCATCTCATGAAGAGATTATTGGCCTCTTCGAACTTCTTCTGCTCGTCAGCAGAAAGTTCACTTTCAGGTTTGGCAAGTCTCACTTCACATACATTCATAGCAGTAAGACAGAGATAGACATTTGCTTGCCACTCTAAAAACACACGCTAGAAAACATTTCTAGCCTCAATGAATCAACAAAACTAGCCATTAAACAAATCGCAGATTGCCTAAAATAAGGTTTTTATATTGTTAGATAATTAGGCAATTGTAGTATTAATTTCTGAATTAAATAAATCATTACAAACGCATGAACTAGCATGAATATATCTAACACACTAGTAAACAGGAACAACATAACCATGATCTCATAAAAATGATCAAGAACAGTATAAAGTCACAGCACACATACTGAACACTTGCAGATGAGGAAGCCACGACCGGTGTAGACTGGCTCCTGTTGGTGTCGGTTCACAGAACCCGATAGTAATCGACGATCGACGTAGACGAAAGACGTGCTGTGATGACAGATGTGAGCAGTCACACAAAGCGTTTTCCAAAAACCTTATTCGCTCTCTTCTGGTGTAGGATCACAAAGGCGAAGTTCTGGAGACCTGCTCTCCTCTTCGTCGATGCACGTTGACGCGCAAGATGGAGAAGGCTACGACAGCGGCGCAACAGCGAGAAGAGGCAAAAACCTAGCATAGATTGATCTAATCTAGCAGAGGCCAAGAAGTTAGGGATATATATGAAAGCTCACATGATCTCGTGTCACGATCGTGATCTCAACCGATTCGGTTTCCATATCCTAGAATTATAGGCCAAGTTACCAAAAATCAAAACTGCAAAAGGAGGTCACATCCCCACAGGGCAAGAAACTAGATTTTGGTAGACCATTCACGCAGGTGTCACGCGCCCAAGCCTGGCCTAGCCTAGCGAGCGAGCACGTGCGTGTGGAGCTTCCCTTCTCTCCTCCATGCACATAGCTTAATAGAGTGGAGACAACCCCACTAAATAAGTTGGTCATTCTCCACCTACACTAACATTATGGGACTAAAAGTTTTTACCATCCTTTTACATGACATGGATCTTTGATATTTATTTAGAATTTCTGAATATCTCCTGGGCCTAGCCCATATATTCCAACAATTTCTTGCAGACGGAATGGAAAGCTAACTGTGACTGTGACAGATGATGATGTTATTGAAAAGAGCAATCTCAGTCGCCTGTTTCTCTTCCGTGACTGGAACATTGGATAGCCCAAGTCTGCAGTTGCTGCTACGTCTGCTATGGCAATTAATCCTAAGCTTCATGTTGAGACCCTCCAAAACAGAGCAAGTCTTGAGACTGAAAGCGTGTTCAATGATGCCTTTTGGGAGGACCTGGATGCTAATCAATGCCCTAGACAATGTGACTACATTGACTCCAGGTGTGTATATTTCCATATGCCACTTCTGAAATCTGGGACTCTGGGTGCTAAATGTAACACATAGATGGTCATACCTGACCTGACAGAAAACTACCTGACAGAAAACTATGGAGCATCCAGAGATCCACATGAAAAGCAGGTGCCTATGTGTACTGTACATTCATTTCCTCATAATATTGATCATTGCCTAACCTAGGCTAGGTCTAAGTTTGAGGGTTTACTTGTCGCACCCAGTTTTGCTGCCCACCGTTTTCGCCATCACCGCCCATTGCCTGTGCACGCGCCATGGAGGTCTCCAGCTCACAGCGCCAGCATGGCACTTCCTAGCATCCAGCAGAGTTCCACGGAGCCCACGCGTCCAGCTCGTCATGCCCCTGGCACACGCGTCGCCTGTCAAAACCCCGCGCACGCACGCCCAAGCTACGCCTCGGCCAGCTCCACTATGATGTCCCATCGCCACTGCTCCACCTACACCTCGCCACCCTAGCATCTCTCTTCGCGCTCCCTGCACGTCCCATCTACAGCCATGACTCACCGCTCCTCCGCCATAGCCTATGCCCTAGGCGTAATCATTGTCATTTCCTCACCCTTGGGTATAAATCCACTTCCTCGTGCTACGTGCGAACCCCTAGCTCCCTCACCCTGTTCTTCGCAGCACACCCAACACCTCAATCCCCCTCGGAGCCCTGGAGTTCGCCGCCGTTCGTCAAGACGCCCAATGCCGCCACCCTCGGTACGTCGCGATTCCTCTTTTCTGTTGCTCCATTGCCCAAACCGAGGCCTAAACTATGTTTAGGAGTTCTCATCGGTTTTGTTTTCACAACCAATTTCACCGGATCGAGGCCACCACCGGAAACCCTCTTTTGGACCACCGAAAGCCGCCTCTGTTCTGATCGTGTTCAAGGTACCACCATTTCACGATTACTCTTTATAGCAGTAAAACATTGGTCGGTCCTAGAAACGGTGGCGGCTAGCGAGGAAATTCATACCTAGACTATCATGTTCCAATAGCTAGCTTAGCTTGTAATGGTCCGTAGCTCACCGGCGATGTCATGCCCCAAATCTCCGTTAGGTTCACCGTGGCTAGAACAATGCAGACCTTATTAGCTCAATCAGACAGTACGGTTAGACTTGTAGCATGCTTAATTTGGTGAAAAGTGCCCTCTTTGGTCGCCGGAGTGTCGCCGTCGCCGTCTGCACCGGCGAGTGGCGTCTCTGTTTCGTTCAGCCATTTAGCGCACCTGTAGCTCCATTCAGCAATCTGGCCATTGGATAGTATCTTCTCTACTGTGCGGGCATGCTGATAAAATTTCAGGTCCATCGGAGCAGCAGGGAAGGAGAACGGTGCTGGAGAAATGTCGGTCGTCCACGGTCGTCTTCAACCTCCAGCCCGCTGCTTTTTCTCTGTTTTGTGCTTCTG
>ASSH01053221.1:0-10314 GCA_000418225.1 Zizania latifolia
GGTGTTGATTGGAAATTCTTGATTGAGTCAACTGTTGGTCATGTTGACTTCAGTGGGAACTTGCTCACCAGTACTACCCCCAAAGAGCTCAGGTTCCTGGCAGATATTTCAGAGACCGTTCTATATCTGAACCTTAGCCACAATAAGTTGTCTGGGTCATTGATTGATGGAGTTGAGCTCTCGACTTTTGGGAGATTGAAGGTGCTTGACCTGAGCCATAATCAGTTATCTGGAGACTTGCCAGGATTCAATTATGTTTATGATCTTGAAGTTCTGCGACTTGCAAACAACGTATTCACGGGGTTTGTACCTAGTGGACTTCTGAAAGGGGATTCGTTGGTGCTTAGTGAGCTGGACCTAAGTGCAAATAACCTTACTGGTATGAGCTCTACCTGAAAAATGCTTTCACTCCTGTTCCTTTTTTCTTCATGCCACGCGGCTGTCCATTTGATTTAAAAAAGTTAATTGGGAGTGTGGCTCCTTCACAAAAGGTCCAGCCTCCAAAACGGATTGTTAATCTTCAGTTTGTGTATAACTTTGAATTGTCATCTGGCATTAGTGTGTTTAATTCTTTGCCAACTGATTTCTCTGATGTCAATCATGCTCTGGTCTGCTGATTACATGATACAGCATGAGCTTTTGTTGATCTGTGGTTGAGTGTTCACCAGTATAGGTCATTGGATTGATTGTCATGTGCCAGTTCTATGTTCACATTCTTGTGTTTAGCATGAAAGATCCTTTGTTGGGATCATTGCTCCTACTGAGTACTGGCTATTCATTTTCTCCAAAGCAATTCATGGATCATTTATTTTCTAGTTTGCAATAGTTTTTGACACAAAGATAGGCAGGCCATTATGCATGCAAACCCCAATGGTATTATTGATAATATCTAAAAGTAGTTTGTCTCTGTGATGTGTATTTCTTCCATAGTTTGTTAAATGTATTATGTAGTTGCAGTAACATTAGTGTGTCATCACTTTTGTTGTTAGATCATTTACCACCTAAGTTTGGAAAAAAATAGATTTTTCTCACCCACTAAGACTACGCTATGTGGTGTTGATCAAACATCAATGACTATTAATACAATCTCTGAAAAATACAGATATTAATAGAGGCAGCTAGTTGTATAAACTTGATTACTGGGTGTATAAGTAATTCAATCGAACAGTTTCGTTTCAAAATATTCAATGCCTTGTGTACTATATCTTGCGTCTGAGTAAACTTGTCATTCCTAGAAACCTCTCAAACTCAATGCATTGATAGTTATCACAACTGTTATGTAAAGAGCAAGAAAACTACATATGTGAATGTGTGTATTGACTCCCCTAAGTTTTCTGTTACAACATGACATTTCTCTAAAATGAAAATATCAGTCTTTTGGTTCCAAATTATGTCTTTTTGGACTAATTAAAATTTTCTTTGATCCACAGGACACATCAATATGATCACCTCAACTACCTTGCAAGTCATAAATCTCTCCTCCAATGCTCTATTTGGTGATCTTCCATTGCTTGCAGGAAGCTGCACTGTGTTAGATCTATCAAACAACCAGTTTAAAGGAAATTTGTCAGTTATTGCCAAATGGAGCAATGATTTGGAATATATTGACCTTAGCCAGAACAATCTAACTGGAATAATTCCTGATGTGAGCTCTCAATTCCTTCGCCTGAACTATCTGAATCTTTCCCATAATTCCCTAGATGACACCATCCCTGAAGCTGTTGTTCAGTACCCCAAACTCACCATCCTAGATCTCAGCTCCAATCAGTTCAGAGGTCCTATTCCTGCTAATTTACTCACTTCATCTATGCTGCAAGAGCTCTACATCCAAGACAATATGCTTAGTGGAGGCCTGCCATTTCCAGGATCCTCATCCAAAAATCTGAGTCTCCAAGTGATTGATATTTCTGGAAACCATTTTAATGGCAGACTCCCTGATGATATAGTATCTTTATCTGGCCTCCAAACTCTTGACATATCTACAAACAATTTCTCTGGTCCTTTGCCTGCTGGTATCACCAAGCTTGCAGCACTCACTTCTCTTGACATATCAATGAACCAATTCACTGGACCATTGCCTGAGGCACTTCCAGATACACTGCAATCATTCAATGCCTCCTATAATGACCTATCTGGTGTTGTGCCAGTGAACTTGAGGAAGTTTCCAGAATCCTCCTTCCATCCAGGGAACTCGAAATTAGAATATCCTGCTAACTCTTCTGGATCTGGCAATTCCTCACCTGGTTCAACTGGTGGCAGATCACTCTCTGCAGTAGCTAAAGTCGCACTTATAGCAGCTAGTATTGTTGTTCTTGTCATCCTTATCCTTGTTGCTATTGTGTGTCACTACAAGCGGATCTCGCAGCAGTTCTCTAACTCAGAAAAGGTTTCTGACAAGAATCTCCACAGTGCTAGCAAAGACATTGCCAGTACGAAAGGAAAGGATGACAAAGGCGGTTTGGTGGTCTCAGTAGATGAGCTTGGTGCTCCTCGAAAGGGCTCTACATCTGAAGCACTAAGCCAAGAAGAGAAGTTGTCAGGTGTTGGAGGATTTTCACCATCCAAAGGTAGCCGCTTCTCTTGGTCACCAGATTCTGGAGAGGCATATGGCCAGGAAGGCCTGGCACGGTTGGATGTCAGATCACCTGACAGGCTAGCAGGGGAGTTGCACTTCCTAGATGAAACGATCACACTGACACCGGAGGAACTGTCAAGGGCACCAGCTGAAGTGCTTGGGAGGAGCAGCCATGGGACTTCGTACAGGGCAACCCTGGAGAATGGTGTCTTCTTGACAGTGAAATGGCTGAGGGAAGGAGTTGCAAGGCCCAAGAAAGAGTTCTCGAAGGAGGCCAAGAAGTTTGCAAACATTAGGCATCCCAATGTGGTTGGCTTGCGGGGTTACTACTGGGGTCCAACACCACATGAAAAACTGATCTTGTCGGATTATGTTTCGCCAGGGAGCCTTGCGAGCTTTTTGTATGGTAATGCTCTCATTTACTTGTTTCTCATTTCTGTAGTTGAGCAAATCTGATTTGGTGATTTTGCATACTCCATCTGCAAATGCATGTGACCTGCTATCAATAGAGTTGTTCGGCCACTAACTAAGCTGAGATGTTTCTCTGAAACTTAGCAGATCGACCGGGAAGGAGAGGTCCTCCACTGACCTGGGCACAGCGGCTAAAGATCGCAGTTGATGTCGCACGTGGCCTGAACTACCTCCATTTTGACCGGGCGATGCCTCATGGAAACCTCAAGGCCACCAACATCTTGTTGGACGGTCTTGACCTCAATGCCCGTGTTGCAGACTACTGCCTGCACCGCCTGATGACCCAGGCTGGCGTCGTCGAGCAGATCCTCGACCTGGGTGTGCTAGGTTACCGTGCTCCGGAGCTGGCAGCATCCAAGAAACCATCTCCCTCATTCAAGTCTGACGTGTATGCCTTTGGTGTTGTGCTGTTGGAGCTCCTGACTGGCAGGTGTGCTGGGGATGTTGTCTTGGGGTCTGAGGGTGGTGTTGACCTGACTGATTGGGTCCGTCTTCGGGTGGCAGAAGGCCGGGGATCAGATTGCTTTGATCAAGCCATGGCTTCAGATTCTGAGAACCAACAGTCTGTGAAAGGCATGAAGGAGGTTCTGGGCATTGCCTTGAGATGCATCAGGCCAGTCTCTGAAAGACCTGGGATCAAGTCTGTGTATGAGGATCTTTCATCAATCTAGCTGGCCTCATTCTCTAGCTTTTAGATGGATATTCTTATGTGCGTTAGGGTGCATTATTTTGCCTGAAACTCTAGTGTTGCTGTAGCAAATGCAAGTGTATGGTTGGCCTCGTCTTGATGCCTCCAAGTTCATATGGCATGTCTCAGTGCTCAAGTGTCAATGCTGCCTCATTATTTACATGTCTTGCAAGTTAGATTTCACTGTATTCCAGTCTCTTGAATCTGTGATTTGGCTGTCAGTGAGTTGTACTCACCAGGACGCAACTTGTAAATCTCAGGTGATGCTTCGTCAAATGTACTGACCAAGACATCACTTTCATGGTTCCATGTGAATTTCAGGCAGCAACCCAAACAGCGATCTAATTGATAATAGTGTAGATCTCTGACAGTCGTAAACAAGCAGCCAAGCCTTCAGAAGTGTAGATATATGAACTGCTTATCTCCCATGGCAATAACAATCCCTCGAACTAAAACTAAAATGTCTGAAACTACAAATTCAGAGCCACTTAGGCAGAGATCGTGAACGGAGATGACATCTGCATGAATAGCTAGAGCTGCATGTACTTGTGTATCTGTGTCATCTCAATCCAGGATATGCTTTTTTTCTATAATTTACCAGATTTGCAATATGATTTGCTCGTTGCTTTTGCTAGTCTACTTTTTTCTTTTTTTTATAGTGGCAAGGAAAGGACATGATTGGTCATGCACGAACTGGGACTGGTAAAACGTTGGCTTTTGGCATTGCTATCATGGACAGGATTCTTCATTATAACGAGAAGAATGGGTTGGTTTCACTTTCTCATCTGGATATAGGATTTATTATGATAATTGCATAGTTTGGCACCTACTAGAGAACTTGCTATACTAGTTGAGAAGGAATTTAGAGAATCTTCTCCCTTGGACTCTCTTGGTGTCTATGGAGGTGTTCCCATCGATGAACAAATGAGAGTTCTTAATTATGGAGGTGTACTCCTTATATCAGATAAGGTTGTACGAACATTCTGAGATTGGTGAGTTGTGGCTGGCTGGTCAGTTTATAATGGGACTAAAAGAAGAGATCCGTTTACATGTTCAATCTCAATTACCCAACACTGCCAAGCATACCACTTAGCCTTGGCTAAAGAAGGACTGGCTGAAGTTTCAGAGAACAAAAAGAAATGGAACACTAAAGGAACTGCAAGAATTAAGACACTTGATAAACCAAAGTTGGATGTTGGTGAGCTATGGAAGGCACAACAACTCAAGGAGTACAGGAGAGCAAATGGATTGTGTTTTAAGTGTGGAGAAAAGTATTCTCCAAATCATCAATGCACAACTCAGCCGGTAGCTCAGGTGCATGCTACAGAGATAGTTAATCAGCAAGAAATTTTGTCTGATGAGATTCTGGATGTGATGGCAGCAAGTCAGATTTCAGGAGATAAAAATCCATCCTACCTATCAGTTACTACACTGGCTGGAATGAATGAACAGAGTACAATTCAACTTCTGGCTCTTGTTCAAAATCAGACCATATTGATTCTAGTAGATTCTGGAAGTTCTCACAGTTTCTTGAATGCAAATTTAGTGACAAAACTTCAGTTAGCAGTTCAGTCTATTTCTGCTATAAAGGTTAAGGTTGCTGATGGCACTCTACTAACTTGTCATCAAACTGTTTCTAGCTTTGAATGGTGGATCCAAGGTTATACATTCTGTCATGATATGAAGATTATTCCATTGGGGGGATATGATGCAATTTTGGGCATGGATTGGCTGGAATTGTATAGCCCCACGCAATGTGATTGGAAAGAAAGGAGACTGTCATTTCAGTATAAAGGCAAAGATATAAAATTGCAAGGTGTTTTGGTTCAGGAATCATCCTCTATACAACATATTTCTGTACATCAACTGGTTAAGTATCATCAATGTAATGAAATATGGGCTATGGCCATTGTTCAGTCTTTGGATGCTCCAACTCAGCTTCCTGTACCTGATGAAATTAACCAGGTTTTACAACAATATGAATCTGTCTTTCAGGTTCCTAATCATTTACCTCCACACAGAGACTTTGACCATTCTGTTCCTCTACTACCGGGAACAATTCCTGTCAACCTGAGACCTTACAGGTACTCTCCTGCTCAGAAAGATGAAATTGAGAAACAAATAACTGACATGTTACAATCTGGTTTAATTACTCTAAGCTGTAGCCCCTTTGCATCACCTGTTCTTCTAGTCAAGAAAAAGACAGTTCTTGGAGACTGTGTGTGGACTATAGGAAGCTAAATTCTGTTACAATTAAAAACAAATTTCCTCTCCCAGTTATTGATGAATTGCTTGATGAGTTAGGGGGTTCCTCTTACTTCTCTAAACTTGATCTTCGGAGTGGATACCATCAAATCCGTATACGAGAAGAAGATGAATTTAAAACAACATTTAAAACTCATCATGGCCACTTTCAGTTTAAGGTTATGCTTTTCGGATTGACTAATGCCCTCGCCACCTTTCAATGCTTGATGAACTCCATCTTTGCCATGCATATGAGAAAGTTTGTTCTAGTATTTATGGATGATATCTTGATCTATAGCAAGAATTTGGCAGAACATGTGAAGCATCTTTCAACAGTTTTGGCCATTTTACAGCAACATAGTCTATTTGCCAAGATGAGTAAATGTTCTTTTGCTCTTCAGCAATTAGAATACTTGGGTCATATTATTTCAGCTCAAGGTGTTGCTGCTGATCCAGAAAAAACAAGGGTGATGGCAAATTGGCCTATTCCTCAAACAATCACTAAGCTAAGAGGATTTTTGGGTATTATCGAAAGTTTGTACGCCATTATGGCATAATCAGTAAGCCTCTCACAGTCCTGTTACAGAAATCAAAAACTTTTGTGTGGAATGATGCAGCTCAGAAAGCATTTGAGTCAGTTAAGCAAGCAATGTGTTCAACCCCTGTGTTGGCTTTACCTTCATTCGACAAACCTTTCTCTTTGGAAACGGATGCTTGTGATACGGGAATTGGAGCTGTGCTATCACAGTCTGGACATCCAGTAGCATTGGTTGTACAAAATAAAAAATTGTCCATTTACGAAAAGGGGTTCATGGCAATTTTAATGGCTATAGACAAATGGCGCTCTTACCTTCTTAGAGGACCATTTATAATTTACACAGATCATAAATCTCTGTGTCAGCTGGAATCTCAGGCTCTCACCTCTGAACTACAAAAGAAAGCTATGACAAAGTTAATCGGTCTTCAGTACAAAAGAGGTACTGAAAATAATGCTGCTGATGCTCTTTCCAGGGTTGGACATTTATTTGCTCTTCAAGCTGTTTCTGTGGTACAACCAAAATGGATACAAGAAGTTATAAATTCATATGCTGTTGATAAGGAGGCTCAATCCTTGTTGATGGAACTGGCAGTAGTGGGCTCAAATGACCATGGTTATTCTTTATCTGAGGGATTGATTCGATATAATGGAAGAATTTGGGCAGGTGCAAATTCAGCCCTGCAAACTAAATTAATATCTCGTTTTCACTCCTCAGCTGTGGGTGGGCATTCAGGAGTCCAATGGACTTATCAAAGGCTGCATAAGCATTTTACTTGGTCTGGTTTGCGGTCATCAATACAAGAATTTGTGCAGCAGTGTATCATTTGTCAGTAAGCCAAACATGATTTATGTAAACCTCCTAGTTTACTGCAGCCGTTGCCCATTCCCACTGGTTCCTGGCAAGACGTATCAATGGATTTTATAAAGGGGTTACCTGTGTCAGATAACTTTAATACCATACTTGTGGTGGTTGATCGTTTTTCAAAGTTTGCTCACTTCTTAGTTCTTACCCTTAAAGCATCCATTTACAGCAGCCCAGGTGGCGAAAGTATTTCTTGATCGCATTGTTTCTTTGTATGGAGTACTGAAATCAATAGTTTCAGACAGGGATAAAATCTTTACCAGCAGTTGTTGGCAGATTCTGTTTAAGCAGCTGAATGTTCCTTTAAACTTGTCTACTGCATATCATCCTCAAACATATGGCCAACCTGAACGGGTAAATCAGTGTGTTGAGATGCATTTGCGTTGTTCATCTGCTGTCACTCCAAAGAAATGGGTTCAATGGTTGCCGTTGGCACAATATTGGTATAATACTAATTGTCACACAGCTCTCAATTGTTCTCCTTTCAAAGTGTTATATGGTTCGGAGCCAAGCTATCCATGTATACCTGTTGTACCATCACTGCCTGATCAAGGATCCAAATCTGGAGCAGAAGTGACTCAGTGGTTGTCGGATCGTAAGTTGTTTCTGGAATTGCTACAGCAACAATTATTGAAAGCCCAGAACAGAATGAAACAGTATGCTGATGTTAAACGCTCCTTTCGATCATTTCAAGTTGGTGATCAGGTGTTTCTGCGTCTTCAACCTTATGCTCAATCGTCGGTAGTCAACAGACCATGTCCCACAAATTGTCTTACAAATATTTTGGTCCCTTTGAGGTGCTGGAAAAAGTGGGTGCAGTGGCTTATAAATTGAAGTTGCCATCTCATAGTTTGATACACCCGGTCTCTCACGTTTCACAATTGAAACAGTTCATTCCATCTCATGTTCCAGTTGCCTACCTCAGTGGAATTGGATGCAATCGAATTGACTCCTACTGGGATCTTGGATCGCAGCTTGGTGAAAAAAAGGAAATGCTGCACTGGTTCAATTACTTGTTCAATGGGGCACTTTGCCGGCGCCATGTGCTACTTGGGAGGATGCTTCAGTGTTGCGTTCCCGTTTTCCTACGAAGAATTCAACTATTTGCCACTCTTAAAGCGTCTGCTCGAGGGGGCGGCAATGTCACACTCTCTGGTGTGTCATCGTCGGAATCGGCTACGCAGGAGGAAGTATGAAGGTGGGAAAAGCGTGCGCGCGAAAGGGCTCTGTTACAAAGACTGTGATGGAAGGCGTATTGCGCTGTGTAAAGCGTAAACTGTATTGTGTCTGTGTTTAGAAAACGTATTCTGGCCTGGGTGCTCTGTGTATATTGCTGGATGTGGAACAGCGGCTTGGGACACACGAAAGAAATGAAACAGAACCCATTTTGCTCATTTTGTTCTTCTGTTTTCCCCTTTCTGTTTCCCCTGCGATTTTGATCTGATTGTTACCAGCTCCGGCGAAACTCCGGTGAAACTGCTGGCGCCGTCGTTGTCTGTAACACAAGCTAGCGCGGTGAGGGTCATTGAGCAAGATATATGGTGCAGGTTCACAGAGGTAAATCACTTCTGGAATTGTGCATTTGAATACAGAAAAAAATAGGGTTAATTAGATCTATGCCATTATAATTTTACAAGATTGGAGAAATTCTATTACAATTCGTGAATTTTGATTTGTGCCATTACAATTTCAGCTTATCTTTTATTTCTCGGAAATTGTAATGTCATATTTTGAAGTTCTTTTAAATTGTAATGGTATATTTCGGAGTTTTCTGATATTGTAACGATATATTTTGGAGTTCTCTGAATTGTAATGGCATATTTCGGAGTTATCTGAAATTGTAATGGCATCGAAATATATGAATTGTAATATTATTTCTCTAAACTTGTAAAATTATAATGATATTGATCAAATTAACCAAAAAAAATACCATGTTGCACTTGAGATAATATTTTTTACAAAATGGATAAAACATTTGGCTTTTTGCATCCTTAGATGCATACAACCAACAATTGATTATTATAAACTCGCCAACATCACACGGGTAGGAAAAGAAACTAAACAAACAAAGTGTGATGAAGCTTGCAATATGTAACTACATGACTATCCTTGCTTGGCGAAGAGCTCCATTATCACCACCTAACAATCTAACATATGACAAACCGACAGAAACTCTTTCCTCTGATCATCCCTGTGAAGCAATCTCCAGAATCTTAGTAAGTGCATCTGAAAAGTGCCTGCATGAATAATTGTTTTTTTATGAAACACTATATTATCGCGACAGAGCCAAATAGCCCAGAATATAGCCGATATACCAAGAATCTTGTCTTTTTCTTGATAAATCTGGCACAGTAGATGGATAAGAACAGGAGACGGATGTGTAATCCATATAGTTTCATCAGAGTTACCTTATCTACACTACAGCTGCTAATATGTACAACATTATATCATCCTGATGGAAAACCTTATCCACACGAGTTTGCATTGAGCAATTGAACAACTAGACTTTAATAAACCAAACCAATTGAGAATAGTTGAGCTAGCAGATTATCAGATAACGGCTACAAAGGCCAATTTCTTAGCAAGGACAGATTTTTTAGCCAACAACTTGTACTTAGCAAAGACAATTTTTAAATTCTAGTGTCTAAATGTATTATTTCAACTATGCTTCTCTTCAAAACATTAAGATTTATGCTTTCAACCGCAAATCGTACTAAGAAGCTACTTGCAATTCCCTCCATATTTTCCATCTAGGCTTGGGACCGGAAAAGGCAGTGTTAAACCGCAAAAAAATACAAACAACAAATCAGAAGACACCACAACAAACCAATGCAATGCACCACCGCGTGCCTATCCCACTCGATCTCCCGCCTCACCACGCCGAGCTCATCTCCTCCACGGTGCTGATGCAGGCGGTGGGGGGAGGGGGTGGCGAT
>KE372240.1:0-12049 GCA_000418225.1 Zizania latifolia
AGTCGGTAGCTCATCTGATCGTTCGCGGATCGGATCATCGGAGCCTGATCTATAGATGATTCAGCTCAGCTACTGAATTCTTTCTTTTTTCTTATACTACCTACGTTTACCTGGATACACGGATACATATAAGCCATACGAGAATACTTCGATACGTCATTTTTCATTTTTCAAAAAGCCTGATACGGTATCCATCCGATCAGAAATCTATGCCCAGTCTAGGTATTGTAACAAATTTTCAAATCGATGCATAAAAACAGAAATGGATGGTATTGGACAATGCCAATACATTCATAAAATGAAATTGAGAGGATTTTATGATAAAAATGATTTTTTTATTGGGAGTGGTTTAACTTTTTAAAAGTTTTTTAGATGTTGAAGGGGGAGATACAAGTTGATAACATACAGTAACAATGAACCTACATTTGAAGAAAAAAGAAAGGAATATACAAGAACAACATACAGTAAGCCAGTAACAATGGCTGTAGTTTTATTTGTTCTTCTTTAATGGACCTATATTTGAAAAGATGAGAGATATACAAGAACAAACATTTAATTTCAAAGAATAACAACATTTCCTCACACTTTACATTTTTACCATTCAAACATCCGAGCTTACAGTTTGAATGACAGGGTTATCTAGGACCAAACACCTTATCATCAAAGCAGCTTTATATCACCAAACTTTTGCCACAACTAGAAATAATTTGGGGGTTCATTATATTAACAAGAACATAAAACGACCATGATTGGCAAGGTGCAAATGAACATGAAGTAATCTTCGATTTGTCATTTAGCACTCCAAGCCACAACAGGGGAACTGTTGGAGGACACCTGAGGGCTGACTTGGCCTAATTCAGAATGGGTAATCTTCGGTTACATTCACTCTTCATCGTCGTCTTCGTTATCACCAATTCCCACCCAGCGAGTGAAAGCGAAGAGAAACTCCTTGAAGGTCACTGTTCCATTCTTGTCCCAATCCATTTCCTCTGGAGACACCAAAAAGAGTATATTAGGACCATCATAACAGGTTAGCTCTAATCTGACCATAACAGACAGTGGACACTAAAAAACTTCCAAATTCCAATCACAAAAGTGTAAGCACTCATACTGCTTGGGAGTTTGTACAAACATTCGAATGAATATGCAATCAGCTTTTCTTTTACCTACAAACCATATGGCTATGCCTACATATCATTTTCAGTCTTGACATGAACATTACAAAAGAACTAGATATAAGGGCTGTGGAAACATTGTCATAGTTGTTTTGACTAACAGATGTATAGTTTCAAGTATCCCAACCGTACTTTGCTTGAACTTTTGAAGGACTAAAACCAATGTTGGTACACCAACATAAAAACATATGATGCCTATAGCGATTAGCCAGTTACAGTCCAAGTTTGATCGAGAAACATAAGAGATCAACAGATGGTTTTGTGTAATGCTTTAGGATTCAGAGTGCCAGTGTATGGATGGGAGATTTATGATGATACCACAGAAAAGAAACTCACCAAATCTTTTCACACCTATGCGCCCAGAAGAGCGTTCTCCTGCAGTGGTCTCATTTATTGCTTGTATCATCTCGTTCTTACTGACATACCCATCTTTGTTTTTGTCCAAGAAGACAAACGAATCAACCAACGTCTCAAAGGTTGGCTCAAGGTTACCTAGTCCCATTCTTTTTCTCTAAAGCATAGTGTCAAGGACATCAATATCTCTTAATATAAACAGAGTGAAGAAATGGTAAAATAAAATTCAATGCAGAGATGCAGGTCATATCCACTTAAAAGCCCTTGTATGATCTAAAAAGTTCATTGTATCTCTCCTCAACTCCGTTTGAAAGCACTTCTCTCAAAATTGTTTTTAAAAATTCACTTGAATTTGTTGAAAAAAAGGAAATGTCTTTGAAAAAAATAACCACAATTGAGGTACTTCCCAAATGCTCCTTGCAGACTATCAATACAAAGATACAAATAGTACTGTACAATATCACTATATGCCCAAGCAGGGGCGAAGCCCCATATAGGTGTTCAATTTTGCACCCCCTCTATTTTGCTCTAGCTTCGCCATTGTGCCCAAGTATTATCTAATCTACCTTTGTTAATGAGAAACATGCATCTTCATATTTTCTTGATGAAATGAGAAAAATCAATGCTACTAATATGTATTATTTCTATTTAAAAAACAAAAAAGAGATGAAAGTTTCCTAATTATATATAGCATGCATTCCATGCAATACAGCAGTGAAATGAAGTGATAACGAGAACTCCAAGAGTTTCTATAGTGAAGTATGAAGGATACTGCTTCTGACACAAGGGGATCATTGAGAAGATAAACAAGGCATAGGAAGACAATAAACTCATTGAATTTCATGCCCATGTGTTCATAAATGTCGTATGCCTCAAATAGATCTTTAATCTCGTCATCTGTGAATGAGATATCCAGCTTTTGGAAACAATGCTTCAGTTCTTCTTGATCAATTTCACCATTGGAATCTTCATCTGCAGAGACACATGATGATATTTTTCAGAACAAGAAAAAGAAAAGGAACCGAGGAAAATTCTCAAGAATCAAGAACTGAGTTTCCAAATGAATATTGCTCACAAGTAAGGTTGAATCAAAATTCCTCACAAAGAGGAAGGCAAGGAAATTGGAAAAAGGAAAAGAAAAACTTGAGTCATCTATCATCTCCAATTTCTGGGTTTGGTTGTGACCATTTAATCCACTTGATCTAAGCAACAGGGAATTGCATGCAGCTTTCAATGAAGTTGATTTAAAACTATATAGTAGGATTGAGTCTAATTACTTGAAGTAACTAAGCAAGTTGGTCAACTCCAGACTCAACATCTCTAGATTTGGCTATTTACTATCTCACCACAAATGCATTCACTCAAATTAGAACAGCACGTATTAGTCCTCCATGAACACACTATGTAAGCTAATATTCAGGGCTGTTTCTGCTTTCAATGTTCGACAAAAAAATCCAGATTTCTCCTTTGATTTTTGAACTTTTTTGCTGGCCTGTTAGAAATTCATGTTGGTAACATCATAGCACTATTCCACATGCAGGGGGATAATACTCACCAAATTGCTGAAAGATAGTTCTGCAGTTTCTCAAACTCTCGTCGATTTTCGGAAACTTCATGATAACACTATTGAATGATTTCAACGAAGTTCCTTTTTGTGCCCTCTGCTGCATGGCTTCAACCATCTTTCTCTCTAACTTTGATGCTGGTGAACTGTGCCTTGGGGAATCACCCCGCCCAACTACGCCCCCCATTTCAGCAAATCCCACGATCTCGTAGAGCGATGAAAACTATGTCCCTGATATTGTAAATAATTCTTGTGATGAGAGCATGTGCATGATCACCTGTATAATTTGGGGATGCATAAAAATTTAGGGGACACTAACACAAAGCCACTAAAACAGTAGGCACCAATCTCAGAAACTACATCAAAATTCATTCTTCAGAACAGGAAACAGAACTACGAGATTAAATGGCAATCTGTATCCTCTTTAGTCTATCTCCCAACTTTAACCAATGTACTTTTTTGTAGAATTTTGCTGGAACTAAGTACTAAATTCAATCTTGCTAGTTTGGTAAGTAAGGCATGAAGACCATGCTTCCAGAAATGAAATAAGTTGTTAACACAATAATTTGACATGAAGTGTCAAAGGTGCACAAATTCATTCGATTTCAGCCTTCAGGGGCTTCCGAGACATCACACGGACGGTGGAAATGCTCGTGAATGTTGGCCCAATCTAGGAGAAACTGATCCAACCTCCGGCTCACACCGGAAAGGAGCCTTGCCTGCATAGTTGGATCAACTCTCCCTGAATTGGGCCAACAGTGAACACAAACATGCATAGTTTTCCGATCACAGTTGATAATAAAACTGACAAATGACAGTAGCAACAACAGACGAAAGACAGCAATCATGTTTGTGTGTTACCTGAAATCTTCCCTGACAAAACTTGAGGAGGCACAACGTGTTAAGCTGCTTGCTATGCATAAGGGCCAATGGAGGCTACAGAAAGCATATATCACCTCTACATCGCCTAGCAACAGGGATCTACCTACTCAGTTCCATAAGTAGTTCGAACTACAATTACATTTTGGTTTGATCTCACCATCAAACGCATGATTCACACCAAGCATTATTGAGGAAAATTAGAGAAAATGAAGCTACCGTTGTTTCTTGACGATATCCAACCAACTAGTCAAGAAATACTAATAAACATCGACAACAACTAGATTAGGCCACAAATAATGCACTTACAAGTTGCAATTTTCATATTATCCATTCCTACGAAACAAGGCAGATTGCTTCTTTGGCTATTCACCAAACAAGAGACGGAATATCACAGCAGCATCAGACAACAAGATTCCTCCACATCGATTAGAACAATGGAAGACCAGGAGTGAAGGACACGCATGCTGCATGCAGAATCTTTGAACCAGCCCACACAGCAATTCTTTAACAAAGACCGCACAGTGACACAAATCCACCAACCCTACCCGGACAACGAAATCAAGAAACCCCTGGTAAACTCACAGTTCCACACACACTCCCTGACTCCCATCGCGGATCACAACGCCTAAACATGCTCATCGAGGACGCCTGATCTCGACAGTTTGATACAGATCGAATGATTCGAATGCCGGTCTCTGATGATGGATCAAAACAAATGAAAGATCAAGAGAGGGGGGGACTCGCCTGGGCCGCTGATGCACCGGAGGGGGAGGTGGAAGGGAGGGAAGCGTGGGTGGGAGAGGGGAGAAGCGGGGAGGGGGATTGGTTGGGGACGGGGAGGTGGGTGCGCGGAGCGAAGGGGCGGTGCGGTTAGGCCGTTCGGGGTGCGGGCCCCGCGGTTAGTGGTGTGAATGACACGTGGGGACACGATAAGACTGGTGGTGGTGACAGCGTCCGCGCACCTCTCCTTGGCCCACACAGACGCAATTTCCCTCTCCGTCCCAAAAATATATCCGTTCCAAAGTATTAAATATTATTTATGACATTTCATTGCTACCAACATCCTTTAGAGCATTTCAACCTAAATCCCTATTATTAAAGATTTTAGATCTAAAATATTTCTTCAACAACTTCTCTATTTGTTTCCTAATTTTTAGAGATCTCTAAAACCGTGCTCCATCTTTTATATCTTTAGAAAGCGGCTCTCGTTCCCTATCAATCTCAATTCTATACATCGGTGATATAAGAGATAAAAAAAGAAAGAAGAAATTTGATAAGTAAGTGTCCATCAATCGATGATATAAGAGTAAATATAAAAAATATATTATCAAGTGTACGTTAGAGAGTAAGAAGATTTAGATATTAAATTTTATTAGGAAAATTTTCTATATGATAATATTGAGAGTGGATTTTTAGACATATCTTGGAGATGCTTTTAGAACACATGAATTAGCTATATTTTGTGATTAAGGGACTGTTTGATTGTTAGCCATCATTTGCCACCATTTATCAATAAAAGTTATTATACTTGTCTAAGTTAAAGTTATCAAAATTTTTGTCATACCTTAGCAAGTCTAAGAGAATCTTGCCATACTTTTTCAAGTCATTTACATGTGGGACCGAAAAAAATCTTACCACAACTGTGACAGCAACCAAATACCTACCAAATTAATCAAACTTGACTAACCATGTGACAAACTGTGGCTGGTAACCAAATAACCTCTAAATTTGAACATTGGAAGTAGCTGGAGTACTCTACTATGCAAAGTGTTGGTTATTTTTTTAATTTTTTTTACTTTAATGTTTTTTCTAATTTTATCTTGTGAATGCAACAAAAAAGAAACCATACAAGAATGTTGCAACGTTTGTGTGCTCTAAATAAGTTAACATGCCCTAATGTCCATAGTGGGAAAAGGTGTTTTTTACGGGAAAAAACAGGCAAACAGAAAGTTGCACAAATAGCTGTGCGTTTATGCACTTTATTGTTTCAGTTTTTGGAGGAGCCTAAAGGCATTGTTCATTTGTTCCTTGCTTATGAAACAACAAAATATTTGTTACAAATCGCCATGCCATATGCAATATTTGGGCCCCAAATCTCAACATTTCACACTCCGCCCCTTCCACTTGTAAAATTAACCGTCGAAAGTGTATGCAAAATGTATGGTTTATGTAGACACGTAGTAATAGTGTTAAAAACGTCATATTTGATTGCAGGGAGTATAAAACACATATA
Source organism: Zizania latifolia (assembly GCA_000418225.1). NCBI lineage: Eukaryota > Viridiplantae > Streptophyta > Magnoliopsida > Poales > Poaceae > Zizania > Zizania latifolia. Next base: position 6,209 of record KE372240.1, read on the forward strand.
TCTCAAAGACATCTTGACAAAATCAAATGTATGGATAGATAGATCAAGCAGACAGACACAAGAGCTGAACAACTATTACCTACCATTCCAGTCCAATTTACCCCCTTCCACAGTAAGACAGCAGAACGGTCGAAGAATATGAACAATAGCACGGTTAACACAAATGACGCACCACATCCTTTTCATAATTCATTTTAAGGTGTGTTTGGTACAGATCACACGATTTACAAGGGGGGCACAATACAAGGGCGTGCTCAAGCTCATGGGCTCTTGCGAAGCTTGACACGAGCCATGGCATCAGGTACATGTTCACCTAACGTTTCACGAACTGCATCCTGGTAGTTCCAGTGGGTGAATCGGAATCAAGGAGAGTCCACGTTGGGATTTGATCAGTGATTCGTTGAGACAGACTTGTCAGGGGGGCTACAAAGTTGTACTAACCCAGATGATTTGCAGATTTGGTTCTCTTGTGGCGAGGAGAATGCCCCAGGCACATCTTCAAACGCTGGGATAGACTATCCCCCATCTCCACCCTCTCACGATTCAGCTTCTTCCATAGTGACTGGATCTTCCTCTGCTTTGTTTTTGGGGTTACTAATTTGCCCTGTTTCTGTCTTAGTGGTGTCGCCAGAGCCTTTACAGTCATATTCTACATAGCAGATTTACCATATCACAGACATTCTTTTAAGAAAAATTGTTGAACTTGTTTGAGAGAAGCCCACATAAGTAAGTAGTAATGTTAAGCATAACTTCATTTAAGATACGATATGTCCGATCTAATTGTCGTACAGAATTTTTATTTCACAAAAGAACCTCACTTGGCTATGTACATCTTAGCTATGCAGAGGCTGGAAGTGTTCTTAGAACAATTGTATTTTCTTGACTTAATTATCTAAGTTCAATAAAAGCTTTCATTATCAAAAAAAAAAGAACCTCACACCCGATATGCCTGCTTTCATCGTAGTTTTGGTAAGCATAACTAAACTGAAAAGCAAGTAACTGAAGCACATACCTCCTGCTTGTCACTAGTATCGCCTGGTAATGAATCATCACTAGCTCCCCCTAAAGAGGAACATCTACCCCAACTTTCTCTGTTAGAGCTTGTGTATGAGCAGGATTCCTCATTGCGCCTACTTGTTTTGTCCTATAAGAAAGGAGACATTATCATCAGACAACTTACAAGTAGAAGAATATCAGATATTATTCTTGTTTCTTGACAATTAAATACAATTTGTTTTTCCACCAGTTAATCAATCATGATGAATGAAATATTGACCACAGATAATGCAGTCTTGATGCCTGTACACTAAGTACTGACCACCCATAGTGGTGCTACGATGACCACAATTTCTTACAATGACCTCAACGGATAGCCAAGCAATTACTCATATGGAGATAATGCTAAACTTTACTGTAAAAATATATCGTGAATAATTTCTGCTAAACCAATTTATATACTTCACCTGCAAACGTGACCCAACACTATCACCATCCATTTCTGAAAGGTTATGATCCTCATCTAAAAGGAAGTCCTGCATTTAATCAAACAAGTCAGGAAAGGGTCTTGCATATCAGGAACGAACATACTGTTAGCAAACCTACCAAGTCATTGTCATTTTTAACAGACAGCTGATTCACACTCTCTGACAGCAATTCAACTACCGATGTTGTAGCTGAAAAGAAGTAATGCAGTTAGTGAGTAGCACCTTGATATAACCAACAAGGAAGCAAAAGAGGGGAATGCAACACACAGTTTGGAAATTTCGATGCATCTGCTGATGAATTGCATGAATTGGTGCCAGCTGTTCGTAGACCATTGATGATCTCAACAAACAAACTCTGGAGGGCCAGCCAAAAAGAAATGTTGTTTCATTCAAAGTACTTCATATCACATTAAAGAATGTAGCAACTCCAAAATAAGTTTTGTAACGTCTATGATATGAAAATTCACCTCATTGGTCACCGTACCAACTTTGAAAGCATCCAAACCTAGCTTATTTGAGCAAGCCACAGGCAACTGAGAAGGATGCAGAGTATTGTAGAAGAATATTGAAACTGAGTCATAATATGACTGAGGTCTTCGGGAGTTGTGATCACCCTCAAATTTTATTATACTTTTATCCCCCTATACAATAAACAAGATTTAATTTCAAAAGAAGAATACTGTACTCTTCAGCAGGGACAGTCAACTAGTGATTTCTGTATTATATTGGATTTGACATGGCATCTATATCCCAGTCGACCATTATAAAATAAGCTACATATATATTTACCCCATATGCCTGGTGAAGACGATCGCAGTCCAAAGCATGTCCAAACAATGCAGGAATAAACGTCTTGGGAGTAAACTGTTTAAAAACAAGAGAATACATAAAGTAAGTCACAGTTGTAGGAGTGAGCAAGCATTTAAAAATTACTGCAATTAAGCAGAACTACACAGCATTTCAGATGCTAAGGTTGAATAATCAACAGTTCAACAGTAGTAGAGGACTTTTAAGTACTCCCTTTGATTCATCGTATAGGTTGTTTTGGACTTGTGCACAAGAATTAAGAAATCAACTCAAATGACTTTGTTATCCCTCATTTATTCTGCTTTGGAAAAATTGAATTGTTTATTTGTGAGGGGGTAGTATTTATTTGAAGAGGACAAAATGGAAGAAAAGATGAAAAATGTGCCTAGAAGATCTAATATGACTTATATTTGGGAAAAAGTTGAGAAAGCTAAAACAACTTATATAAGGAATCGGAAGGAATATTAGTGTATAAATCCCAGCATAATCAGCTAGGCTCTGTTGGAAAACTGAAAGCTCTCAGCTGATCCAGATTTGAAAGATCGGAGAGTACAAATTCAATTTTACAAACCTGTTAAAGGTGATATATAAGAAATTTGTACCAAATACAGAAAAATATAATGTTTCAAAAATCTTGTTTTCCTGAGTTTTGCTGGAAATTTGTTGATATCCCTAGTGGGAACAGGGGATTGTCAGGTCTGTGATCTGAAGCTGTGGTTCTGATTGCACATTGTTGCATAAACACCTTAAAGATCCTGTATTTGATATCATCTATCATGTCCACAGTGTTATCTACTTTGAAGATGTAACCTATGGCAATGAATCATTGCAAAATGTAGTCCAAAATAGTCTTTACTCCATGAGTTTGCTTGTGGTTATTTACTAAAAAAGTACATCGTGTCAAATTACATCATATTGTGATGACAATATATTGTCACAAAAAGTACACCTGTAAAATGTTAAGATCCATTATGTCAAACTTAGCTCTCTTTTGAATGATCCTTCTCATATACTGCACAGCCATCTTAACCTGAAACGACAAATCTTAGAAAAACCCCGATTAAAACAATGCAATTTGAGAATGGTCATTAGGATCAGAAAGGAACTTATGTTATAAGAACACAAAACGATGCTATGGAACTTCAGAACATTAGAAGTGAAACAGTGAAACTGAATATGAAGGAAATAAAAAATTAATATCATATCCACTAGCTGAACAATAGTGCTAGAAGATAAGTTATCACAGTTGTTTGCAACTAGAAGATTAATTTAAGCTGTGCGTCCAAACAAACTCCAAATGGATACAGATCAGAAGGAAAGTCGTGTTTTGTGATTCCATCAAAGGAATGAAGTTTTTAGAAAAAAACTTGCCTCACATCAAGAAACTTTGAAAATTAGTCAGTTTGGGATTGCATGTGTTATGGGCTAACTAGGGTAAGGGCCCGAAGACCAGGTGATAGGGGCATAGGGCACTCACCCTCTAATAGCTCTGGCAGGACTTCTCCCTGTCAATTGTCAAACTAAGAGAGGTTCTGAGGCTTAGGGTTAACTTTATAGATTCATTGATTGCTTGATAATAGAGTACACAAAATCCCTTTATATATAGGGAGGACTAACTTTACATAAAAAGAACTAATCTCTATTATTATGAAAACCAATCTAATCTCTATCTCTAGTTCCTAACTAAAACCAATACATTCTTGACTAATAGATATAATACCAAAGTAATTATATCTCTATTCTAATAACCTAGCATATTATTTAGGCAACACATATTATTATTGTGGAAGGTAAACTCGTTCCTAACAGAATTGCTACAGTACCGCACTACAGTGCCATGTTCATAGCAGCATGGCAAACTGACGAAAGTAGGAACAATACTGGCAGTAGTTAGATTGTTACTCTGTTTAAAAATGGGGTATAAATGCATTTTAAGTTGAAACAACCGAATGGTGTTCATCACATAATTCAAAGTCCTTTTACACTCCTAGTGATTATTAACTTAGCCTGGTTGAATCACTGGTCACAAAGTAATAATTGCAAACAAGAACTAAGTGATTGACTGATGAATAGTAAAACCGCAATTTCCATGAATATATTCATTAAGTCATTAAACTACGAAAAGTTAAGCCACAATAGAAAAATCTAATTTTCCAAAAGGAAACAATAAAGAATCATAGCTATTAAGCCGCCAATGCACTTTGCCAGAATTCCCATGTCAGTTTATTATGGAAGGAAAGAGACATTATACAGAAGATGTGCATACCATGAACTTAGGAACTCGGATTTTGTAAACATCCACAAGCTCCATCATCAAGTCATACAAGTTAGTGAAAGCGCTATCCAATACCATTCCAGCAATTGAGGGATCTTCTGCTCCATACAGTAGGCTGTATTACATGTGTTCACAAAATATTGTAAGTTTTTAGGGGGGTCCAATTAAGCAGTGCTGAAATATTTAAGACATCTTACACATTACATGAACTCAAAGCATGAAGACATTCTAAAAAATTTAATCAAAGAACAAGCATGAGAGAATCAGAAGCCACTTAAGTACAGGTAATGTTGTTCAATGATGATCTAATATATTTAAGTTCTAAAATACCAAATGAGAAATCACGTGAAGTGAAATAAAGAGATCTCTTCCGCCAAGTAAAAGGAGTGTGCACTACATTCAAACAAGAAAGTACCTTGTAACAGCACCCATTGATCGCCCCCAAAGGCCTATACAGGAAACTTGCTTACTGGTCCGCAGATATGACACCACACATTTTAGGTCCTCTTTCTAGAAGTTGTAAATTTCAAAATGATGTAACTGTCCAAGATATGAATGTAGGAGAACAAGGGTTATACTGACTTATACCTCATGCCAACCAAGGCTGACATAATCTCCACCTGATAGACCTGACCCAGAAAAGTCAAGTGTGAAGACAGTGATATTTGCAGGAAGAAGTATAACAGCAGCTTCATTTGCATCTGCTCGGCATCCGCTGTATTGAGTCAAAGCAAAGACAGTTAAAGATTGCAAAGATATTGGTGATTGCTTGAGCTGAATCCCATCAGTAAGGAGGAAGTCTCATTTTTAAATTGAGCTGCTAACCCAATACTGTGGATTCTAAAGTCTTAGGAGCATATATTAATATATCAAGCTACACAAATCTGAATGTTAAAATACTAATTACAAAAGCACCCTGCACATGAGCAAACATATGCTAGAACAGAGCACAAGGCAAGTACCTATTTCCATGGCAGTAAATCACACATGGAAGGGAGGTGTTTTCTTCAATGAAAGCAGGAATATAGTGGCTGCATTTTATTGTAAGGCCTCTTGCATTCATAAGCTGGTAAAAGCATAACGACAAGGTTATCAACAAAGATGTTCATAGTTGCAGTCAAATTTCTCCCAGTAAATGAAAGACAGAAAAAACCTCGATAATTGGTCTCCATACTTGCCTCCAAGTCTAGTCGTTTGTACTTGCGCCCAGCAAGGATAAATTGTGTCTCCCATAAATACTGATCTGGATTATACTCTGACCTGCAGATAAGTAAC
>KE372240.1:15915-35749 GCA_000418225.1 Zizania latifolia
GATTTTGAGTTTGTGCCTTGTGGAGTATTTACAGTCCAAATGATGCCAATTTGCATTTCTCCGAGCAGGTTATATTTGGGCGGCGACATGTTGGAATAATGTCAGCTGAATCAGTAGGAAATTACGGAGTCCGGTGAGGGTCATATTTCTTGTATTATTAAATTTGTGGAGCTTTTTCCCATATAATGACGATAAATTTGTTTTTAGGAAAACTAAACAATATTATGCTTTCTACATGCAAGTTGTTCGATTTCCCAATAATTCAGTAAGTCTCTTATGTGATGAGTTGTTTTCATTGCAGGATATTGTTTGATGATCTGCACAAGACAGGGATATTTACATGGGATTACTTGCACCATCTGGGTTCTAACAAGTTTGGCCTGATGCGAAATTATATTAGAACTTTGAAGAAGCACGGCCTTAGTCGGGATCCTCAGAGAAGGAAATGATTTTAGGCAAACTGAGTCTTTGTGTGAATTCATTTTTGTGATACCATGCAACCTCATAGAAGAAATGCTGCCTAAAGCCCTGGGATTGAGCCTTTAGATATGAGCCCATAATGCATGATTCATGAAGCTCTAAAAGTAAACTGCTGGATCGAGTCGATCGTAATCTGGGAAGCATGTTCGTTTACCTGAGTTGTAACTGAAGAAATGAACAGCTTTTACACTGGTTCTCAACTGTTGGGATTGAGTATCTAGTTCTGTATGACATTGAAGGTGTGACAATGAACATTTTCCGTACTGCTTCCTTATGAGCATCTAGCATCCTCTTATTTGCCTACCCTCTACCTATAACCTTTTTTTTAAAAAAAATAGTTCTTCTGATATGAAATTAGATGACTTCAGCAGCTATATAGGGGTATAATAAGTTTGCCTGCTTTATTTGAACATTTTCCTTGAAATCATAATTTATAATGATTTTTCTGTAAAGCAGATGCAAATCTGTACCATGGAATTGCTCAAAAAAAAGTACCATGGAAAGAAGAGCTTCCAAATTATATGTATTTTACGTAAAGAATTAGTTCCAACAATTTGAGTTGTCCATACATACTAAGAAAGGAAAAATAGGACTGAACCAAACATCTAGCTAAATAGGAAAGGAACATGACTTTAAGTTTTTCCAGTTACTTCTCAGCTAGCTTAAGCACCACATTGGTTTATGTACAATGTAAATTGTGGACAGATTTATCTAACCATTTGACAATGCTCTGAAGGGGTACTGAAGGAATTGCTTCAACCTGGTGTAGAAGCCTCAACGGATAAGAACTCTAGAAGTTCCTTAGTAAGTTGTTCAGTGCACCTTTCTGTTGATCCATATGCTGTCTAAACTCTGAAACATGGATTATGATGGTGGGTGTCTATGCTTCTTCTTCTTATTCATGCATCACCCTTATAATTGCTGTCATTCATGTGGACTTGTAGGATGCTGGTGCAGACACCAAATCTTCATGTTGTAGTCATGGAGGGATGTTTATGGAGTACCTTTCTGGTTCTGATGGCAAGGAAGCAATCGCTAAAGCCACAAACTTACTTTACTCAGCGTGCTACAACTATGATGACAAAAGTGAGATTGTATTCACGGAAGCTAACATGACATGTGCAGTGAAAGCAGTAGGTATGTTTTAAAATAAGATGTTTATCCTATTCATTAAGCATTTCTACATCACAATACTAGATGAACACTAACTATTCCAACCTTTTAATTAGGTTGTGGTGGGCCAGAACCTGATCTTCTTCTTGTGCATGATCTTGTTAGATGTCATTTGGGATTTCATGCATGGAGATACCACGGAGGGAGTATTTCTTTTCAAAGTTATCATCATACATGGCTTATTTATAAAAATTGCTATTTTATACCACGGCTGTAAATATCTAATTTGTATTGTGTAGGTACATGGGTTCACGGAAATCGATGAAATACGGTTCCATCGTGAAAGCTTTATATCAGTTCTTACATAAATATCAAAATTACGGTAAGTCTTTTTTATTCCCATGTAGGCACTGTACTGCATTGGTGAGTGGTGACTTCACCTGTTCACCATAAGTTACAGAGAGTTACAAACCTAGGCAACATTCAGCCCGCGGCATTTGGCTCTGTTTCATAAAATGCTTTCAGAAAAAGACACGTCATAAAAAATTTCAGTGGCCCCTGTTTTTTTGGCAATATTTATGTTCGCCCTGTTCAATAAATACACATACAGAAGATGTTTAGCTGTCACGCTGTGATTGGCTAACGTTTGGTCTGCAGCATGTACGTTCTCTGTTTGCCGTAATATGGAGGCATTTTCGCATTTCACTCTCTTTAGTTTTCCACTATAATTCCACGTATTTAACCAACAGTTACACTTATAAAAGTACTTCCACCATTATAACCATTTTATATCATCAGACGCTTGACTTTTTTATCAGTAAAACTCCTCTAAGTTTGACCAATTTTATAGAAGAATATACCAATAACTATAATATTAAATTAGTTTTATTAAATTCAACATGGAATATGTTTTGATATTGTACATGCTAATATATTTTTGTTTAAACTTGATTAAAGTTAGAGATGTTTGTATTAAAAAAAAAAATCAAACAACTTATAATATGAAAAGATGTATTATAATATGAAAAGATGTAGTAACAAATTTTGGCGCTTGATTAATACTTAGAACTTGGCTTAGATGCCTGTGGCTAACCTTGTCTGTCAGGTAGATGAGCGCGAGGTACACTTGTCTACAGAGGACCCATCTTTTATGTGAAAAGGGGCACTCAGGGAGCTGACCAAATTTCACGGAAGTCATGGTCGCTATCTACGTACGGTTGTGCTACCCCTTCTTTTTGGTAGATGATCAAAATGGGCTACCTGTAGAATGTTTATCTGTTTTCATCAGGATGTAAAACTGCATATTCGCAGTTCAGAGGTAAAAGCCCCATATTCAGATATTATGCTGTCAATTGTTAGTTTTTATATTGTTCAACTACTACTGAGATGGATGATATAAGGCTTTGTTTGAATCTCATGGACTAACCGTTAACATCTAAAAATTAGCTGTAGTCTATCCAAACAATACAATTAATTAGTGAACTAACTATTAGCTCATTGGTTAATTAATGGTTAGCCTATTAATCCATAAAAGTAAAATAATTTAAGCTAATATAGGTCCTTAGACTAGTAGCACAATTACTGTAATAGAGTAAAATTGATTTTCGTCATCTAATAGTCCAAAGTATTTAAACATGTATAGATTAATTTTTAGTCAACTAACTATTAGCTAGCTAACAATTAGTTCTAGCTATTAGTCAGCTAACTATTAATTTTAGTTCATCCAAACATATCCAAATAAGACCTAAGTCACACATATATTTCCATCAAAAAATGCAAGACAGAAAACAGCGTATATTTCCATCAAAAAATGCAAGACAGAAAACAGCGTAAATCTGTGCTGCCATCCACAAGCCTAACAAAAATCTCAGCAATGACATGCAGCCATGCAGGTACGCAGGCTCAGCTGCTGGCAAAGCCACAAGCCCAGGGAGGTAGCCCCCTTATCTGACCTCACTGCCACGTGGCGCTCTTCTACTGGGTCCACTGATGCCCTCATCCTCTCAGGTGGCACCTCACATCTGAATTAGATTTCCCTTGGCCCACTCCTCTGCCACATGCACACCACCTCCCCCTTGATCTCTCCTCCCCTTTTCTAGCAGCTGCCAGTTTAATTTGGAGCACGCATTTTTCAGCTCACCACACACCACTGCTCCATTTGGTTCAGAGGAGGTGAAGCTTGCAGGAGCGCAACAATGGCGGCTCAGGCTCTTCTCTCTGGGAGGCAGCTGCTGGGGAGGCCTTTGCAGTCTTCCTTCTCCAGGTCTGGCTCCTCCAGGAAGGCCCCCTTCATGGTCAGGGCTGAGGCCTCTCCCCCTGCCAAGGTTTGCTGATTTCTAGCTTAATTAGCCACCAGTCAAAGATGATTATATTAGCAGCAATATAGAATTACCTGAGGCATGCATGCAGTGTGAGATTATATTGATTGGTTGCTTGCTTGGTTAACATTTTATCTTGAACAATTGTTTGTTTCGTTTCAGCAAGGAGCAGACAGGCAGCTGTGGTTCGCATCCAAGCAGTCCCTAAGCTACCTGGATGGCACGTAAGTCTCTGGTCAGATTTTGTAAAAATCATGTAAAATTCACACAAAAACTTTTGTGCTTCGTTTAGAAGGAGACATTAATATTGCAGAAGATTTCATAGCATAGTACAGTAAATTTAGTTAAACTGTTCGTACTTAATCAAATTAGTTATAATTGATAAATAAGTGACACGTGCTAACTAAGTCTACAAATGGATGGACGTGCATGCATGCAGGCTGCCGGGAGACTTCGGGTTCGACCCGCTTGGGCTGTCGGACCCGGAGGGGACGGGCGGGTTCATCGAGCCACGGTGGCTGGCGTACGGCGAGGTGTTCAACGGCCGGACGGCGATGATGGGGGTGGTGGGGATGATCGCGCCGGAGCTCCTGGGGAAGGTGGGCCTGGTCCCGGCGGAGACGGCGATCCCCTGGTTCCAGTCCGGCGTGATCCCGCCGGCGGGCACCTACGACTACTGGGCCGACCCCTACACCCTCTTCGTCTTCGAGCTGGCCCTCGTCGGGTTCGCCGAGCACCGGCGGTTCCAGGACTGGTACACGCCGGGGTCGATGTCGAAGCAATACTTCCTCGGGCTGGAGAAGTACCTCGGCGGCTCCGGCGAGCCGGCGTACCCCGGCGGCCCGCTGTTCAACCCGCTGGGCTTCGGCACGAAGAGCGAGGCGGAGATGAAGGAGCTGAAGCTGAAGGAGATCAAGAATGGCCGCCTCGCCATGCTCGCCTTCCTCGGCTTCTCCGTGCAGGCGCTCTTCACCGGCGTCGGCCCCGTGCAGAACCTGCAGGACCACCTCGCCGACCCCGTCCACAACAACATCCTCACCAGCCTCAAGTTCCACTAGACTTTCGTCGACGCCGGCCGGTCTACACGTGTTTAATCACCATTTTTTTAATGCATTACTCGTACGTACGAAACTTTGTATGTATCTATGGGGGTATGTACGCATGCGCGTGTACGTACGTACGTATACACGATGATGATGCGTCGGCGTAGGGTGTGGGTGTAACATGTAGCAGCGGTGTTTTTACTGTTTACTACTATTAGATTTAATTACTCGTTACTCCATCTGAGTATTAATGGACTCAGACACCCATTCACTCCAAGAATGATATTATGTTCTTTTTACACATCTCATTAATATAAATTTAAGACTAAATAAAAGTTGTTGCATTTTGGGTTAGATGTAGTATATTTTTTTAAATTAATTTAAAAATCCCTATGAGCCGAGCCTATTCTTGTTTCTTTTTTCCTATGAGTCGAGCCGAACCAACCTTCTTTTTTCTCCTCCAATCCACCTGGCCTGATTTGGCTACTAGCTCCCTATCTCTCACCAAAATGCAAGGCCCGTACGTTGGTATCTCCTTCTACCGCTAGCGAGTGTCATATCTATGGTGATTAAAGAGTTTCATACAGGGTCAGACCTCCTATTCAAGTAATAACCCTACGTTTCTATTCAATCGTATATAATTGATGAAATAGTTTCAATGAGTAAGGGGATCTCTGATACAAATATACTAGAGGACGATGATATCTAAATGATAAAGTGTGGTCAACTGATCAACACCCGGTGATTGTTGAGAGTCTTAGATGCTTGATTAAGTGTTGAGGGGGTTTTCGATTGTTGGATGTGTGTTACTTGTGTTGTCGTTGGATTATATTAGATTGATATGACCCTGATCTAGGGCCCACATATTTATAAATAGAAGATGCCTCGTACTTTAGGACTTCTAGGTCTATTACTATTTAGTCCTGCATATGCTCGAGGGGTAATCTTGCTAAAGTTAATATATTTTTATTTAAATTTGTTAAAATTAGTATCATTTGCTTTAAAAATCAAACGAGGATGAGGTAAAGATAACAAGACTTGCCAAATACTCGTGCTGGGATGTCAGTGTTATTGTGCATTCTCAAATCTCTTGGGTGACTGTGTAAAAATTTTTCCCATACCAACTCCTACATTTGATCTATGAAAAAGTTTCTCCTTTTTGGGACCATTTTTTAAGAAGAAAGCTACGCAGGCTCGGCTTACTTTTACTCAAACACGTTTAACTTTAAAGTTTTTATGGAATCCAATGCTAAGGTGCTCATATTCATTTCACCTTTTTGGAAACCATCGGCTTCAAGAGCTTTGAATAAGAAAACTCCTTGTTAGTAAATTTCATATCTGGCAAGCAAGCTACGACAAAATTTCTTGGGTGGTGAGCAATATCCTCTACGTGGCAAAATATAGGTGAAAGTTTGCATTCTTTTTTTGAGATGTGAAAGTTTTTATTCTGTTTGAATTACAGGGGGGAGCAATGAAAAAAGTTTGGACTATTATTATTTGAGAAAATTTCGTATATGTCACTGAAAGTTTATCCTTTTCCGTATATACCACTAAAAATTTATTGTTCCCGTATATGTCACTGCTTAAGTTTTTATGTTATATTATGTTATTTCCGTCAGTTTTATGTTATATTATGTCATTTCTGTCAGTTTCCATAATGTTCCACGTCAGTTCTTTTTCTAAAACCCAAAACTGCCCTCACTCTCACCACACGTGCACGCATGAATTCCCCCATTTTGCCTGCTCTGGTTCTCTAGGCGACAGACTTCAATCTAGCCCATCCACCCGCTCCACTGGAAGTGCAACCTCGCCAGCTTCCCCTTGTCCTCAGCTGCGTAGTCGCTGCACATTCTGCTCCCTCCACTCGGCGCGCGCAGCGGGAGAATCGACGGGCGCTGGTGTGGGCATCGCAGTCGCGTCGGAGTTGAGGAGGAGCAGATCTGGAGGCGCGGCGCGACGGCGGAGGCAGCCTTTGGCTTTAGCTTCTACTTCGGCGCTTGTTTTCTTCTTCTTCGGCTGCTGAGCTCGGGCTCTACTTCTTCTCCGATGAGATTTGGAGGCGTTGGCTCTGGTTCTTCTGCCTTGCCTGTTTCTTCATTTCCTGTCTTCCAGGATGATTCCATCGTTAGAGAAGCTGAACCTCTTGGATTTCTTGAGAGTAATGCAGCTTTCATCAACCTTGTCATAAAACCCCTCTGGTAGCATTGCAATCAAGCAAGAAGACATAGCGAAGGAGAAGCTGTAGTCTGGGACCATCCCATGCCTTTGTAAAGGAATGCATCGGTTGAAGTATGTTTCAATTACTTTTGAAACTGTCCATCTTTGAAACAGGCAAACAACAGATGTAAAGACACCTTCAGTCTGGTGTATTCTCAAGCTTATTTTTGTCTGAATGAAAGTTCAAACCAGTTTCATGTGTGGTGAGAGTAAGGGCAATTTTGGCAAAACTAACGTGGAACACCGTGGAGACTGACGGCAGTGACATAATAAGACACAAAAAACTTGACCAGTGACATATACTGGAACAACAAACTTTCAGTGACATATACGAGAAATGGTGAACTTTCAGTGACATATACGGAATTTTCTCTTATTGTTTTGAGTGAACTCGCTTTGAACTCCTTATTTTTATCGAACTTTCACCTTTGACCCCCTTGAGTAAATATTTTTACTTTGGACTTTTTTGTTACATTTTGGTTTCACTTTGAACTCTTTTTTATCCATTCTTAAGTTCAACCTTAATGTCATTGACAATGCTACTAATGCCTCCACCATTGTCCTAATGTATCTCTAGTTCTCTACTACTCTAGATAACATTATTTTTAATGAAAAGTGTGTCCAAAATTAAAAAATGCAACAAAAATTCTCCAATGTGAAAATAAAGGCTAAAAAGAGTTAAGGTGAAGATTTGGTAAAAAAAAAGAGATTCAAAGTAAAATCCACTCTATTATTTTGGGGTAACTTTTGGCTATTTTTATCCCATTGCTCTTTTTAACGGATCAACTCCGCGGCCCAGCCCAACAAGAAACCTATCTCGCGAGGTGGGCCCCACCTGTCAGTAACAGGACGCGAGGCCTCGGCCCGGACGGCGACGGACTCGGGAGCGGCGACGCGGCACCATCTGAACGCGATCAGGCGGCGGCGGCGGTCGGCGGCGGTAGCGCGATGGGGCGAGGCGTGGTGGGGGAGAGGTGGTCGCAGCGCGTCCTCTGGATGTGCGCCATCGGCAGCGCCGTGAGTAAGCACTAAGCACACCCGACCTGAACCCTAGACCCTAGTAGTGTACTAGTGTATTTTCGCCTGCCGCCGCCGCCGCCTAATCGCTTGGCTTTTTGATCCGGTGGTGTCGCCGCCTGTCCAGGCCTATACTTCGTAGCGGTGGAGAGGCAGGCTCAGAACCGCGCGCGGGCGGTGGCCGAGGGCCTCAAATCCTTCGACGGCGCCGGCGCCGGGGAGGACGTGTGAGGGCCTCTTTGTTCGGTGCTCGAAACGAGTTATATCTGCTCATCTGCTTCTTGTTTCACAAAATTTCACAATAATGTACGGGTAATTGCCCCTTGCCGTTGCGATAACTGAATACCCATTTGCGACCTTGGGAACAAGAAACAGTGTCTGATATTAATGCCTCGTGTAGAGATTTACGATTAAGAAAAAAATTGTTTGATGTTTCTTTTAGTAACTTTGTCTCCTAACTTTATTTGGTTCAGTATTTTAGGTTTCAGTTTAATGTTCATTCACAGCAGTGAGCAGTTCTCCTGAACATTGGTTCTGTATTCCTGGATGTGGGCAAGCGTAGCAGAAACATCATTGTATGTGTAATTCTGGTACATAGTCATCTGGTGGTATCCCTGTCATGCTGATTTTTTTTATTCCGGTAGATATTCTTAATGGAGTTACATGGAGTTGGGAAGGTAAACTATGACAAACGAGTTCAAAAATTATATTATTGGGAAGGTGAGTGGGAAAATTAGTTCTTCTTGAACTGCTTAGTCCCATTCCGGGGACACTAGTTAATACTTGCTTCCCTTCACCCATGTACCCCCTTCCCTCTCTCAATCAACTGAGTTTATTGACCAGTACTGTTAATTTTGAACTTAGTGGGCTCCTAATCAGAGGTTAGAATTTAGATAGATTGTTTTAACTTGAAAAGGTTATTGTGCCAATCATATGCAGATTTTCATCAGTTTCTCTCTCTCTCTCTCTCTGATTCTCTTCTGCTCTGATTAGAGTATCACTTTTTGGGAAGTGAATCATACTTTGCCCTTCCAAATTGCATTTTAAGTTTGTGTATTTGCATCTTTTTGTTATGTGCATTTCAGATTTCAAAGTTCAAACAAGGCGAGAATGGAACAATGCAGTGCCAAGTGCCCATGGTAGTTTACCTTTTCCTTTCATTTGTCTAATCTAGATCAATTGTTTGTTTGGAACCTCTAGTTCTGTCCTGATCGAACATTGGTAACGTTTTCATATCTAATCATTTCAAGGATTTTCATCTAGGCTTGTTGAACTTCAGTTGAGCTGGGTTCAGCTGTATCTAGAATTATAAGCTTCTAAGTTCTGCATGAGTGCTTCATGTGAATGAAATACCATGTATGAATAATTTCTATACCTGTGCACAACCATTTTCTAACATTCAGATAACGCTGAGATCAAGTGTTCATGGGTAAATGCATCAGGGCACTAAGCGAAGATGTACATAGTAAAGCTTTTGTCATGCAAAAAATTATGTCCCCGCAAATTGGGAACAATTCCATGGACTTCTTTAGAAATAAAGTCCTCATGGACATGATTTGGTTAGCAGCTCATGGCATCTTTTTTTAATTTGATGCACATGTGGCAACAATAGCTATCTAATTTAGTGTTATCTTCACTGGTCAAAGAATAATAGCATCTATAACTTTTACTGCCTCACCGGCTAGAAATGAGTCTGTAATTATTTTAGTTGCCTTGCTTTTTCTTTAGGACAAAGCAAAGTTTACTGATAGTTGTTCTTTTGATGAGTAGCAGCATTAGACATGAAGCTGAAAGCAGGATTCTGTGTATCATATTGTTACTGCTTAGAT
The DNA here is from genome assembly GCA_000418225.1 of Zizania latifolia. Taxonomy (NCBI): domain Eukaryota; kingdom Viridiplantae; phylum Streptophyta; class Magnoliopsida; order Poales; family Poaceae; genus Zizania; species Zizania latifolia. Next base: position 25,933 of record KE372240.1, read on the forward strand.
TTCTTGTACTGAGCATAGCTTAGAACTTACTTTCATAGGGAACCAGTTCACCGTGACTGGAAGTTATCAATATGGCCTTGTCCATCCAACAAAATTGGTTGTTATAACTGTGTGATGCCATGGAGTAGTAAAACAATCATTCGAAGATACATCTGAACAGGTGGACTGTTTGTTTCTTGACCTACTTAAACATTAAGTTTGATGTTCTTGATGGTTGCATTGAGGCGGTAAGTCATTTTGACTTTTGGGCAAGTCCCTATTGTTTTTCTCAGTTCGTTATGTATGGTTACATGTTGATATTACATTATATGGAAGTTTAATCCTCAGCGTCATTTTTAGTCTTCTGAATATTGATGTTTCATTGGACTTCAGGCAGACTTGTAACAGAAGAGAAGCAAAATATGCTTCTGCTGCTGCTGTAGTATAGAAGGAACCAATGTTTATGCAAGTTATAAAGTCATCCCAGGAACTGTATAGATAAAACAGTCAAGAATAACTGTCAGCAGTTGTGGAACAGAATATCAGTATTGAAATTAGTAACAGTTAATGCATCCCAACATATATATGTTTAAGCATTCTTATATTTTTTTATTTCTACGCAGACATCATGTTTTCACCTAAAAGCTTATGACAGCAAGTTGCATTGATGTACACCACCTTTATGACTTGTAAGCAGATGCATTTGATTTTATACTCAAATTAAAATTCGGTTAGTGGGTCAGTGGATCTGAAACGAAAGGTTCATTGTTACATTCTTTTTCTTGTGCACTTTCTGGTACGATAGGCATTGCTTGATTGCTTCTATCTTCAAGTGTTTAGGTTTGGGTTATGTGGAAATTGAGAAGCATCTACGAAAGAGAAGGTAGATAGATGGCTGGGCACAGAGCAAAGTATGATCTATGGATTCTGCTAAAGACTTGCAGTTATCTCGCTACATTTGCTTTTACCATATCAGGGCTCAGGTAAACACTACAAGACAAAGGCACAGCGCAACGGGCTTGGTAATGGTAAGAAAAGGCAGAGTTGTTGCTAACGTTACCCTGCTTCTTTTAACTGTCCCCTAGTTGTACAGTTTACACTGTGCTCTGGTCTTCTGATCTCTGTGTAGATGCACCGCAATTTCACGTAGCACTTGTTTATCAACCATGAACTTAGACTTGGAATTCTTATTGCCTTCTGCTTTTGGTTTGATGCCTCCGTTTTTAGCTTTTCCTGAAAGGCAAGTGTTAACTTAAGATATGTTATATTGTAGGCCTAATGATCAACTAGGTGCCACCTTATACTAAGTATGAAACGTCGAAAATGTCAGGAATCTTCCACGCGCAGAGCCCACTAATGAATGGGGTTGCAGGATTGTGATGCAAGAACCCATCATTCTTCTCTTGCCGTCCATGATCCTGAATAACACTTTTTTTGTCACATGATGATGTTTTATTCTACCAGCGTCAACGTCATGGGTTTAATTAACCGTCAATAACCTGGTATGTATAGGTCTGATCCAAACTAATTGTTTGACCACACAATTCGAGATGCCTTTTATTTCTTTGTCATAATCTTAGTCCTCGACACTCTACCGTCAGAATGGCATAAAGTTCCATATGAATTAATAAGACAAAACATGCTTTAGATTTACAAGTAGTTCAGCATCTGTTGATAGAGCCAAATTCACCTTATAGTTGATTCTACTTTTAGTGTATCTTAAAAGTCACACAATCGCAAGATGCTTTCTAACAGAATCCATGATGATGGTGGTTAATTATGAGCACCCCAGCCTTCCAGATGCTGTTAGTGCTGTTCTTTTGCAGTCTTTACCTTTTTTCACTTCTCACTACTGTACCCCACAAGGTTTAATGTCACAATCAGCTTGATGCAGAGCATCTTGAGCATGATCTACCTTGCATTGGGCCACAAAATAATCCAACATTAAACATGCAAACTTTTCCGGTAAAATTATCCCCAAGGTGAGCACATCAAGATCGGGCTCGAAATATAAAAAGTGCAAGAATGATTGGTGCGTTTACAATGAGGATCGAAAATATTAACTAAGTCTAATTGAGAAAAAGTATAGGGGGATAGGGGAATCTATGGAAGCTATCAAAATCCTAATTGGTTGCTTAGTTGAGCATCTTAGGGTTTTTGCTTTGGTCACTAATAGCATGTAGGGGTGATAAATTATGCAATTAGTGGATGGAAAAGAACAAGTTGAAGGCACAAAGCTTAGTGCATTCAGGGAGTTCAATGTATGTAGGATGTACAGCACTACAATCCCTTTGCTTGTTGGGCTGGAGGAAAAGATAGATTCTTCTGTTTGAACGTTTCCATAGCCATAGACCTCCTATTCTCCTGGGACCATTTTAAGTATTGTTTATGATGTTTAATCTTCTCTATGTCCATTTAGATAGAGGGTGCCTGCAGTTAGGGATGTACTTTAACAATCTACAGTTCATTTCTTCCATAAATTCCAACTTCTGATGCCTTTAGAAATGATGTGTGGCCAGGGCTTAATCAATAATCATCTAGCATACTCTGTTGATTACTGTAAGTGCCCCTAGTTAGTGTGCAATCATCCAATCTTACACACATTGTCTTTTGGTGCTCCACCTAATTACTCTAAGCCTCTTTAGCATAGAATATCTGACAAGTGACAACTCTACACAGCCAATTGTTGGTCCGAATCACAATTTAAACTCTGTTGGATGTTAAATACATTCTTTGTCCTTTCTTTCTCTAATTAAGACTGTATCTGGTGTCCCGTTATTTTCCTGATAGTACACGCTTGTCTTGTTTCTACTACTATTTGAGTTCTTCCTTGCAACATAATCTTTGCTCAATTTGTTTACAATGTTCTCTAGATTCATCTTACATCTTTTATAAACTAAAAAAACACACCCCTTTTTCGTGCATCTTGGAACGCATGCTAGCTGATCTGTCTTTTTTAATCTTGTGCTTAAGGAGAAAATGTAGAACATAAAGCTGTGCTGGTCCCACAAACCACTGAATTACTAGGGTTCATATGTGGGCCATAAGCAGGTTAACAAGATTGTGATTATAGGCTTGGTAACTGTGGTTTTTGAGCTAACTATCAGGATCGGTTACCGTTGTCTAACTATTGCCGGTAAATAGCCAGACAATAGTTCGGTAAACCCTAGCCATAAGACCCAGCTTTATTTATCTTACTCTGTGTGACAACTCTGTTGGAAAAATGTGCTAGAACTGTTGCTTTTGTTTTGCAGAAGATTTGAAAATGTTTAATCAGCCATTCTTTGACAGGTCTTAAAGCCTATTCCAAATTACCTTTACTAACAGAAAATAGGCCGACAAGTTCAGGAGAAGCTTATTAATGGGATATTTATTTATGATTAGTTTAGAGAGCAAGGTCTTGGACTGCTTTAGTCTTGTCTTGAAAAATGCAAAAGTTTGTTGACTATGTGCCCTTGTGCATTTGGATTGTCTCAGCCGGCAATGTGTATCTATGGTATAACCTCGGTCCTAAAAAAGTTTTACTTCTACCTTTCTAACTTTGCTACAAAAGATTTTATTTTTACCTTCTTAACTACTCCTATTCGATCGGCTCATGGTTCACAAATTAAAATTTTGTATTATTTTAATATCTCTTACCTATAACTTTGTAATTCTATTTTTTAATATTAAGGTGCATTTTTATCTTCTACTCCTATCTCTAATTTACCAATTTTATCTAAAAAGCAAAATCTTTAAGAGATGGATCATGGATGGAATAGGAATTAATTTGTTCCAGTAAAAATTCTTGCGAAACTACTACAGTATGTTCTAAATAAGCTTTGAATTTCCCTGGATTTTTTTAAATGTTGATTTAGCACCGAAATGAAAGCATATATAACAGATTTGATGATCACCGTACTTTGCATAATTTTATCTTTCATTTCATAAAACTTTGTAGTTTTTATTTCGATAGGAAAACATGAAACTTGTAGAGTCAGTAAAACCAAGATGACTTGCACACAGAACAGAAGAGGGGAATATAAGGATGGTGACAGAAGTAGCAGGAGAAAACGGCACGGGCATGGATGATGGATAGGCATCGAAAAAAGAGTAATAATTGTAAAGCAGAGACAACAATCAATCGGTTGTCACCTCTACCTGACCACATTGTACCAAATTGCATGGGCTGCCTGTAATATGATTTTACAGATTAGACATGACCTGCATTTGCTGGACAATTTTATATTATACTATCTGCCACTTGTGAATTGGAGGGCTCCGTTGGAACTGGTCTGAAACAGAAGCGTTCATTAAAAACATATGTTTCAAAGTAAATTCGTGAAAAAAAATTAAATATAGATTTGTGAAACTTCTAGTCTAGATTTTAAACTAAACATATATCTAAACTTATCAATATCCAAAATCCAATAAAAAACTAGTGGGTTTATAGTAACAAAAATTATAGTTGAAGCACAATCAAAAACAAAAGACGGGGTTGAAGCAGAAACATAAGCCAAAACTCAAATATAAACGAAGCCAAAACTCAAATATAAACGAAGCCAAAACTCAAATATAAACGGTGATAATCGAGTTAGCAAAAACAGGATAATCAAATAAACCCACGAATATCCGTAAGTTTTAAATCAAACTCACATCGAATTGAACTGGTAGATACAGATTTAAACCTATACTCGGGATTAGTTGCTTGTGGGTATGTGCACGAGTGGACAAAATTGTCGTCCCTTCCCCAGAAATAAGATAGCTTTTTGCATGAACGTTCTAGCTTACTGGTTAGATCCATCGTATTTTTGGAACTGTACCACTAGTCCACTACCACCAGATGTTCATGTTTTTCTCTTCCTTCGAACTATGGTGTAAGAGGAATTCTCTTTGCTTATTATGGCACAAAGTCTGTTTATTTGTGTCAAATAAACTCCATTATATCTTATTGATGGGCTCAAACTATAGTTACTCATCACTTTAATTTTACGTTGACAAGAATTATACTCCACCCGTTCTAAAAGACTTTATTTTTATATGTTCAATTGTCCTAAAAGATCTTATTTTACTATCTTACCCACCCTTAGTTTGCAAAGTAAGAAGTTTTGTTCATTTAATACCCTTATATATTACATCACATTACTATTTTTTATTAATGACAGACACTTTGATTTTTAATATCATCACTAATTTATTAATTTTATTCTAAAAAATAAAATCTTCATGGCACGGAAGGAATATCTTTTTACAAAGTGACATGTAGACTTGCTAGGAGACATTGCACTAAACTTGGCCTTAACATAACTATTAACCAGACTCCAGACTACAATGTAGACCACAGGTGGTCCTACCCTTGATAGTGGAGAAGGTCAAGGATAATAAGGGGACCAGGCAAAAGCTCACTTTTGGAGCACTTGAGAGGTGCTTTTCCTCCTGCAATTCTTTCTAAGATCTGAAGAATAAGCTTGGCATATCTAACCTCCTGTCCCTAGCTTCTCTTTTCTTCCTCAATTCCTCCTATCATTTCCTAAATACATTTCTTTAACTAACAGGGATCACATCGTGCATGCATCAGTTCCTTCTATCTTGTGTTGACTACAGTGACTTGGAGAACATATATGATCAGAAAGATCTCTGTGTGTTTGACTGTTGCATGATATCTTTAGTCTGATGGTGTTGAACTGTAGTGAAAATGGAGGGTTTTAATTGCATCTGCTTTGCACAGAGGAGATGTCAGATCATCCAGGATATCAATTGAAAGCTATGGCATATAGCGTAAAGGTTAATTACTTGATTTCCACTTCTTGAAACTGTAGTATCTGTATCGCATTATTTCATCAGACGTGTCAAATCTGACAAAACCTAGTTCATGGAGCTGATCTGCTGATGTGCCGATGTATGTGTTAATCCACTGTCCGGATTGGAAGTGATACAAGAGAGGAGATTCAAGCCATGCCAAAAGGTCAGCTAGTTAAGAACAAGAAACAAGCTATATACTCCTATATGCCATTAATTGTAGATTTGTCTGTGTAACTTAACTGTTCTCATGCTTTGTTCTGGTTAATCCTTGATTTGTTTATCCAAACCTTTGTCACTATAGCTCTTGTTAATCCTTATTTGTTTATCCAAACCTTTGTCACTATAGCTCTTGTTAATCCTTATTTGTTTATCCAAACCTTTGTCATTATAGCACCATGCACTTCCCTGTCCCAGGCATGCTGTCTTTGAGTGTGCTCCCCTCCTAGCTTAGCTTTCCCTACCTTGAACTCTACTCAAGAGCCTCTCTCTCTCTCTCCAGATGACACTGGACATATTGCTGCTGCAAGAGGAGAGTATACAGCAAAAGTTGTGAATAGGGCAGAGAGAGGGAGTGGAAGATAGATGCTTCATGGAGACATGGAATGTGTGGACTTTAGAACATATATCAAGTCACAGCAGTTGATGTATCATCAAGATGCAAAGAATAAGAGCACATGCACATATATATTATACACAGTTGCAGGAGAGATTGCCTATGTGTTCTTCCTTTTGGAGCTTCACCTCTCTAACTTTCTCAAGCATAACAGAATTAGCAGAAGGAGAAGGCAGGATTACATTGTTTCTTTTTTTGGATGAAGGCCACATAGGCTCAGCTTTAATTAAAAATGTGATGGAGATGTGATACGAGGACTTTTCAGGAGGTCACCCATCCTAGTACTACTCTCGTATAAGCACGCTTAACTTTGAAATTTTACTTTCGTATAAGCACACTTAACTTTGAAATTTTGATGGGATTCGGTGCTAAGTTGCTCATGTCCCTCTCACTTTGGGAGTTGGGATTGAAATAAAAATCCTAATTTCTGCCCAAATTAAACTTATTTTTGTACGTAATCCTCTCCTTTCCAAATACACTAAACCAGTATACTACTCTCTTGTTCATCTAGGAAGTACTAGCTAGCTAGTTAGAGGGACAAAAATTATGGCCCAAAAATCTTGGAATATAGCTAAAACTTTTTTTATTTAGTAGATGATTAAAATGACTTATTCAGATATTCAAGTTTATTTACAGCTCAATCCCAACAATTTTTGGAGGCGAGCTATAAATTCCTATCACCAACTCAAAGTTTGAGTGAAGCCATGACAAATAAGGCCTGTGCACATGAACACAAACTGAATCCTTGTGTGATGCAGGAGGGCACATGGATCAAAGTGCAGGTTTTTGCAGGCAATTACAACGATCGGTCGATCCATACGTTGGTGTGCAGTGCAGGACTACAGGAAGAGGCGGTGATCGATGATACATTCCATGATTTCCATCCTGCAGGCCACCTTCCTCGCCGCTTCTCCTTCTTCTCCCCTCCTGAATTATTCCATCTGCATGCATGCACTGCTTTAATTTGCTATGCTGCTACACCTTAGCTGCTGCTGCTGCTGCTGCTGCTATCCATGCCTCAGATCGGTCGATGTGAGTTGATTCCAATTCCATGCATGCAGAGATGCAGTGAAGAACGGGACAGGAGGAGAGACAGATGATTGTCAAGTTGGGCATGTCTGGTCCCTGTCGTCGCAAAGCTTTGCGTGTGCCCTCGCACACACGTAGAAAGCGAGCGAGAGAGATGGGCAGATGCGCTAGCTAGATAGCTAGGCCGCACACTAGCAGTCTCTAATTAATATAATAATGGAATTCTCCTCTCACGCAGAAATGAAGTAAAAGTAATTTATTCTTGGTAAAAATCCTTCAAAAAAACATCCATTATATTCGATCGAGAGGAGAGGAGAGGAGACTTTATTGTCTCTGTTCAATTTGTCTCCCCAATAATATTGGATATTTTTATCCTTATCTCTTCTCGAGCCGGATAAACTAATTTTATCCTTCAGTCACACACGACAATTTTAGTCCTAATTAATAATGTCGAACGTGATAATAAAATAGACTTTTTATAAATAAAATTTCTCAAACTTTGATTTGATTAGTTTTATAGAAAAATATACTAACAACTAAAATATTAAATTAGTTTCATTAAATCCACTAAAAATATTTCTTAATATTGTATTTATTTTATATTATAGATTCCAATATATTTATCTTTAAACTTAGTTTAAGGTAGAGAAATTCAACTTAAAAAAGTTAAAGCAACATATAATATCAAACCTAAGGAAGTACAAACATGTAGCAGTAAGAACAGTTTTCCCATCCTCTCCATTTCTTCTTCCTCATGCCATTCAGATAAGGCTGAAACAAATTATGTATTTAATTAAGTTGCTTAAACAAACCTTACCTAGTATATTATACCTCCATGTATGTATGGTTCTCCTTAATTGGCTAGATAATATATATACTTGTAGACTCTTAGCTAGTCCTATTAGTAAAGACTTAAGGATCTATGGCTATGCATATATATACAATGATCTCTTGATACATCTCCCCTTTCGTTTGGTTGTTGTAGACTTGTATAGTCGCATTTTTCTCCTTTGGAGAGTGTAGTTAGTTTACGATAATCATTCATACCTGAGATAACACTATAATTAAACCAGTGATCAGATGATAATATCTATCATAAATATACCTGGCTAGTGTCTAGTTAGTGGAGCTAAAACTTTGGCTACTATTTTTTTAGGACTTAGGGACTCTTTGATTATGTTGTAGACTCCGAAAAAACAACAAGAACTCGTGAGTTGTATAAAAGTTATATAAACTGAGAAAAATAAATGAACTAATATCACTTTATGGTTATATGCAATTGCAGTGAGTTAAAAAACAGTGAAATCTAGATCTCTACAACTTTTATTTTACACTTAAAAACTCTGGTGCTTTTTTACGAATATAGGTTGTTGTGTTGAGCTATTTGTTTAGGCTTTAGATTTTTAAATGAGAATGGAAAATCTCAATCAAACGAACCTTGTTATCAACGAATATATATATGTATGTATGTATACATAATCACATGGAATATTTTGTGCCACAAAATTGAAACCACCTGGAAATAAGAACCTTCGGTGTTGTGAACTTGTGATACAGCTTTGAGTGGTTGTTGGATGCATCATCACACGTAACATGGTTCATAAATCATAACTTCAGATCCTGGAGCCCATATATAATTACGATCACAAAGTAGAAATTTTATGAGACTCGTAAATTTACCGTAGGCTACTATACCTTTATTAATTGAACGTATGTTAATATATAGTCGTTTCTTGTGATACAGGTTTATGCATCCTTTTAAAATTTAAAATAACCACTAAATCATTAGAAAAAACTCTATCAAAAAATAATGAATCTAGTACTATATCTGTTCCAAAATATAATTCACATAAGTTTTTTATGTGAGATTTAACGTAAAATATTGACTATTAGTTAGTTTCACTGATAATAACATATAAAAGTATTTAAAAACCAATTTAATTATATAACGTACATATCAATAAACTTACATGTTTTAAGCCCAATTATTAGTTAAAAATTATAAACGTAGCTTTAATTACTAAAAACAATGACTTCTTATATTTTGTAATCAACTGAAATGTGTGCAAATTCAGAGATTTTCCAGACACCCTGATCTCTCGCTGTCTCGCAAAAAGCAAAGACACATCTTGACCATTTCTCCACCAAAGTCCACGGGATAAGAGACACCAAATGCAAAGTTGCACACTTTGCCTCCTCCCTCCTCTCCTCCCCCCTCCCCTACCAGAGAGAAAAACACACTTCAGCTACCCAGCTCTCTCTCTCTAGCTAGCTAGTACTAGACTACGAGCTGATCAGTAGCTGTTCTCGCAGCTCAATAGGAGAAGAGGAGAGGCATGTGTGTGATGCATGCTTCTTTGTGGCAGAGCAGATGATCGATCATGTCATCCTGTCACGGATGCCGCCGACGACGCT
>KE372240.1:36056-58666 GCA_000418225.1 Zizania latifolia
GGCGGCGGGGCCCCAGTGGGCGTGGGCTTGGCGACGCCGGCGACGGTGTCGTCCGCGGCGTACCTGGCGTATAACAAGATCGCGCCGTTCCTGCGGTTCGCGCACCTGACGGCCAACCAGGCGATCCTGGAGGCCGCGGCCGACGTCGGCGCGCGGCGCCTGCACATCGTCGACCTCGACGCCGCGCACGGCCTGCAGTGGCCGTCTCTCCTGCAGGCCATCGCCGACCGCGCCGACCCCGCCGTCGGCCCACCCGAGGTCAGGCTCACCGGCGCCGGCCCCGACAGCGACGTGCTCCTCCGCACCGGCGACCGCCTCCGCGCCTTCGCGAGCTCCCTCAACCTCCGCTTCCGCTTCGACCCGCTCCTACTCCCCTGCACAGCCGAGCTCGCCGCCGACCCGACCGCCGCCCTGGAGTTGCACCCAGACGAGACACTAGCCGTCAACTGCGTGATGTTCTTGCACAAGCTCTGCGGCGAGGGCGAGCTCGCCGCCTTCCTGAGATGGGTCAAGTCCATGAACCCCGCCGTGGTGACCATCGCGGAGAGCGAAGGAACTACCGGAGTTGGAATTGACGACATCCCGGACTTGCTGCCTCGGCGGGTGGCGGCCGCGATGGACTACTACTCTGCCGTGTTCGACGCGCTGGAGGCCACAGTGCCGCCGGGCAGCACGGACAGGCTAGCGGTGGAGCAGGAGATCCTCGGCAGGGAGATCGACGCGGCGGTGGCGGGACCCGGCAGTGGCGGCGGTCGCCCTCGCGACTTCGAGGCGTGGGCGGCTGCCGCGCGTGCCGCCGGCCTCGCGCCGCGGCCGCTGAGTGCGTTCGCGGTGTCGCAGGCGCGGCTGCTGCTCCGACTGCACTACCCGTCGGAGGGTTACGCGGCGGAAGAGGAGCGCAGCGCCTGCTTCCTCCGCTGGCAGGCGAGGCCGCTCATGTCGGTCTCGTCATGGCAGTAACCAGAGAACACATTAGCACAGCGCGCACAGCTTTCAGCTGCAATGGTGCAGCCCACAAGTGATCGTTTCGACCTTGAGATCGATCGCATTGACACAACAAGATCGGATCTTGATTGATCGAGCTAGCAAATTTCTGATGAAACTGATATGCCAGGGCATGCTGCATCCATGCAACAAGAATCTAGCAAATGATCAAGCGAGCTAGGTAGCTAGCTAGCTACCTACCTGCCATTTTCATAGGCAGCAACAACTCGATCTTGGATGGTTACTGCTACTGGAAGGACAGGAAGAAGAAGATGGTGAGGGAGGTGTGATGTGTGATGGACACGTTGCATATATGAGAAGGCGCCATTGGGAGAAGAAAGAGAGGATCTTTGCATTGGAATTCAACTTGGTGAGCTAGCTTCCTTCTACCACTAGCTATCTAGTACCAATTCTTTTCAGATTTTTTGGCTTGACATCTTGATCTCTCACTAGTTACACCTACGTTTGTTTAATTTTGATACCCTACATAATGTTTGGTGGAGTTGTTATAGATTGTTGGTTTTGGCACTACTACTACATATATCTAGATTTGTCTATATACATGTTAATTAATTACAATGCTAAAAGGTTGTACATGCATGCACAACCTTGCAAAATTAGGTCATGCTGCATATAGAATTGGTTTCTTGGATCTCAAATAATGAGGATGATCTTGTGGCTCAATGGATTGTGCCCATTTAAAAAATTTATCCTTGCATTTCACTTCCTCTCTCTGGTGTTTGATGCGGTTGTTTGTATTATAACTAATCATGCTTTGGCCACCACCAGCCATAAACTAATGCAATTTGGCTGGTCTTTGTTTTACTTAGGGGGTTAATGACGAACAATGATCACTCTTGTATGCTGCGAAAGGCCAGTGCATGCGTATATACATACATACATACATATACATATATATAGAGAGAAAGTAATTAATTAAGTAATTGCACGACATCACTCTTGTGTAGCTAAGCTAGATAGCCATTCTCTAATGTGAGCTAGCTGTTGCATTAATTAAGAGAAAAATGGTATCATGTCTCCTGCAGCTGATGCCTAATTAAGGAGAAGTTTTTTTTTGTTCTTGTTCTGTGCCAATGTGCCCATGCCCCAGGTATGCCGGTAAGCTGTCCTTGGGAGAGCATGGAGGAAATGGCATGATCCCATGCATCAATGCCAACCCTAATTCCTGCCTCCTGTCCCCTCTAACAAAATCATGGGATTTCTCAAGCCAAGCACCTCCTTTTGGTGGCAGCCCTGCAATCCTTGAATCTCTCAGTTGTTCAGCTGCATCATCTCTGAACAGAGAGCATTTTTTCTTTTGTATATATATATATGCATCTCTCTCTCAGATCTCTCCATATATTACTTTTTCATTTGCATTGGGATCTTTGCATGCATGAATTAATTCTTAATTGCTTGTCTCTGTTGCATTTCATATATTTTTTAACATAAATGTTTGTTAACGGTGATCCTTCATTAATTCTTATTAATTGCATCACGGCCACTTGTTTGCATGCATGGTTGGAAGAAAGGAAGAGCGAAAAGACACAATACCACTCATTGTCTCTGCTAGCTGTTCTGAAAGTTCTTTAGGTTGACCACTTATAATTTCTGCCAGCCATTCTTCCGAAAGTTCTTATTGTGATTGATTAGAGATTAAAAAACAAGGTTAACTAATCGAAGCACTTATAAAAAAATAGTACTGAAGTTGCCCTAGCTCAAACTTCAGTTTAACTATTGGGCGCCTTTAAAATCTTTGTTTCTTCATCAGTTGATCATTATATTAGATGTGCGTGGCAAAGTCGGCAGGTTCATTTTTGTTGTTAGGAGCTTAATTAATTAGGATAACAGTAATTTTGCAGATGGATTTAGAGTTCAAACCCAGCTGGACATGATTTTTATTCACGTGTTTTACTTCTTGGACTTATAGCACATACTCTCAGGAGATTATAGCATGACACTCAGTGATATGAACCATATATCAGATCTTAGCTACTTTAGATATCATACATAAATTTGTATATTTAAAGCATGAGAGATTAGACCATGCACGCATGGATGAGTCATCTTTAATTTGTCTATGGTCAATTTAGCGAAAAAAGGATCAGAATTGATTGCATTCCTTCGTCAGGGATCACTTTTAGTTGCTTTTAGCACATCAGCAGATTAGCTGTTTAACCTAACCATCACTGACTAACTACTTGGTATTTGGGGATAATATTATATGGAAAAGGGCTTTGCTGATGACTGTATTATCTAAATATTGTGAATATTTTTATGTGATCTCATATACATATATATATGTGTGCATATATGTATATATACATATATGTATGTATGTATGTTTGCTTGTTTGTTTGTATATTTCTTTAACTTTTGTTTTTAGGGGTTTATTTGACTTCTGTTGATTTTGTTAAATGCGTCAGCTGTAGTTTTGTTAAATACTTTTGTGCAATTATTGACAAACGTCAAATCTGCAATCTCCAGTTAAAATTAGTTTTTTTAATCTTCAAAATCAATAAGGTCCACTTTAATCACTAAACTTACATATTCGATAAAATTTATAATGTAATATTAGGAAATTATATATAACTAAACAGAAGATTAGCCTATACCATATGTGTGTATATATTTCTAGAAATATTTTTTACACAAAAGTTAATTAACTGCACACATTCTAAAATGACTTACATATTTTTTGTCCTACGATATTGGATTATTCTAGTTAGTATCTCATTGTTCCCGTGGATTTTCACTACCACAGAAAAGTACATTAGTGACGGGTTATAAAGTACATTAGTGACGGGTATGTTTTCCGTTACTTTTATCGCGTCAGTAAAGTCCTGTCATTAGGGACGGGTAAACACCTGTCACTAAAGGGTCTCTTCAGGTCCACGTCGCGTTTGACATGATCTCTTTTAGTGACGGGTGAATATGGTGACCTGTCACTAAAGATCAAACTGTAGTGACGGGGAGTACCTGACACCTGTTACTATTGGAAACCTTTAGAGACGGGTCTCAGTGGTTACCCATCACTAAATAGGGTCATGCCGGACGCAAGTGGATCTGGAGGGATCCTTTAGTGATGGAGAGTAACTGACACTCGTCACTATTGGGAGTCTTTAGTGACGTCGATTTATTTAGACCCGTCACCAATGTTATGGTCATATTGTAAAAAATAATTTTTTAGGCTGCATTCTGAATCAAAGCTAGGATTTGGCAGCCAACATTGTACACTGCAAGCAACATAGAATTTATCACAGAATGCTATCATCACAAATTATATTACACAAACAAAGCATACATCAAAAATTTCATCAAATGTTACAAGTTATATTACATCACAAATTCACAATTAATAAACATTAATTCTAGCCTTTATAATAGAAAACGCCAGCTGTTTGAAGACTTGCTCCACAAGGAATGCCACTAGCCATGAACGGATGTCCTGTAAGTCAGCCTCGCTAAGATTGTCTTCAGGTATGTTAATTCTTGCTAATTCAATTTTTTATGTTAGTCGATGTTTACATAGGTGAAACGTAAATTTAACACAAAAACGAAGTACATGATAATATCTTACGTTGGATGATTTAAGATCCGCTATCTTCAGGGCCAGTATTATATGGTGTGCAATATAAAACCCGTATTGGTTTTTAGGAGGTTGACTGTAGCACTGTTATGAAAATACACGATTAGTTTGGACGACACATTAAAGTTGAAAGGGAAAACATTTAGAGACTTACCGGTATTACGGTTTTATGCACTAACTGTCGGCGTTGCGTTGCTTTTGATGTATTAAGACCGACACCAAAAGCTTTGTAGCGAGGTATAATAAAATTGAGTTAAACGAGAATAGGTTAAAGGTTAAACTTGTAGTAATAGAGTGAAGAAAACCTTACCCGTTAATTATACTTCTGATTATCGAGAAGTTCCTCTCGGTGCGGTTACGATTCGGTCCCAACGGTCTTGCCGAGTCAATGTACCATACAATGTTTTACTTGGGGGCGAAGAGTAGTAGGATATAATGTCCATTCAAGTGGTGTATACTCATTAAAAATTGTTCTCTTGTGGTGCAATTGATGAGTACCTTACATACGTGTTCGACGCATGACTCCCTATCATTCTCGATGGTTGCCATTGCTAACAGCTGTGGGTCAAGAAATTTGAATAGTCGCTTCTTACGTTCTTGCCACATTAGCCTGTAGATATAAAAGAGTAGTTAATACCACATAATAACGTATTGACTTTAATTGAAAGACTAGGTTAAGTGACTTATAATGCCCAGCATCACAGCAAGCTGATGTCGAGAGCGTCAAAGTTGAAAAGATCATATAGATTCTCGAAGCAAAGTAAAAAATAATTGTCGCTTGTCCAGAAATTTTGTTGCTTGTACGTTACAGTAACTGAAAATTTATTGTTGTTGCAGCCAGTTAGGTAGAATGTATGGAGGTCCATTAAGGCTTGTCCACTCTTCCTTAGCTGATCTTGAGGGAGCAAAGCCTTGCCAGCTTGGTACTTAGGGTGTGCTTGAGTCTAGGCTGACACCACATTAGGCTTCGCAACATTTTTGGACTTTCTGCCGGCTGTCTTATTTGTTTTGGTCTTCTTAGGTGGTGGCATAGTGGCAGTATTTTTACCTTGCTCGACAGGTGCAGGACGTTGAGCAGCAGACGCAGCAAGAGGTTGAGCAGTTGGAGGTTGAGCAACAAATGGTTAAGCTGCAGGAGGTTGAGTAGCAGGAGGTTGAGCATAAGCCTGACTTGCAGTAATCTCGGCATCGACGAAAATATCCACTCGTTTCTATTGTACCCTTGTTAGATGTGCATCGCGCAGAGTGATGATTTTGTCATTCAGAGGTATAGGCAATGCGATGTCTTCCACGTTGGGGTGCACAAAATCGATAGACACCACTACAAATCTCTTCATTATCGGCAAGTTGTGCAGCTCATGCTGATATGGGTAGACCACACCACTTGCCACCTCAATCTGACGTGGTTGGTTCAGTTAGACGGTCAATCGTGTCATCCAAACCGCCGCTGCAAGATTGTGGGGTCATAGTTGGTCATTGCTGCTCGATCTCTCTTGATGCACAACTGCTCTTTCTGACTTAAGTAGGGCTATCCAATGTAGCTTGATCTCGAAGGACGATACCCTGTTAAGCTAAGCTTCTCGTGATATCTGTATATATATCATTCTTGATCTTCACAGAGAGCGCTTCCACATCGATCCCCTGGGACCTTCTTCGCTTCTTGTATATGTTAGTATTGTCCGGGAAACCATGCTTCCAGCCTTACGAGCTAGAGACGTCCCGCACGCGACCAGGGTGCTCTGGGTTGTCAAGAGCACTTATTAGCTCATCCTGCTCCCGCATGACAGTGAATGATCCTTCTGACGCTTGCACGGTCAGATCTCTGACCTTCTGAGCCACTGACGTTGCTTCGCTCGAGGTCCACGTCACTTCATCGCTGTCTGTCAGTCTCTCTTGGTCGGGCTCTTAGAAATGATTGCGCTCTGCCGGAAAACTGTTGCCACGGATTTTCTTTGCCCTTAGAGGCCATCTTGGCATCTTCAGCCAACCACCTATCTTTCATCCCCACATAATCAGTTATGTCAAGGTTGTGGGATAGCTTATTTCTAGCATGGAGCTCTTTCTTGGCAGAGCTTTCCGCCTTGAAATCAGCTGAGCTCTTCATGCTGACAAATTGCGTCCAGTCCTCCTTTTTCAGGTACTCTTTCTTGGCAGAGCTTTCCGCCTTGAAATCAGCTGAGCTCTTCATGCTGACAAATTGCGTCCAGTCCTCCTTTTTCAGGTACAGGTACTTTGTGAAAGGCTCAAAGTCTTTGGCAATAAAGTTTGAGACAAGGTTGCTTTTATGAGACCTCCATAGCTTGGATATCATCTTCATCGCAGTTCTTACAGCTACCGCCTTTGTGCTCTCAGAAAAGTCGAGGAAATTGTTGATCCCGTTGTTGAAGAATACAGTCTTTTGCTCTCGACTGAGATCGTCGAACTTCCTCAGGGTCAATGGGACCCTCTCCCGTGCAATAAGTCCTGCAAGTTTCCTCAGTCGCTGCAAGGCCGCTTTATCTGTTGGCAGGCCATCACCGTCGACCACCTTGAGGGTTATCTTGTCAGTTGGCCACTTTGCTTGCGTCCTTGGTTTCTTGATTGCTAGCTCGACCTCATCGGTGGAGCTAGAAGACCCAGCAGAGGAACGGGTAGACATCTAAACATTAAGAGAAGGAAGATCTTATTGTTTTATTACAAAAAATGTACGAACGTACGACGCTAGACTTTGGACACTAATAGACAAGGATATATCCTAAATCCTATCCGGGGATGTGCAGCCCACGTAGCTGGGTCCCGTGGTCCCATACGGTTCTAGAGAGAATTTCGGCAGCATCTCCCCGCTGTTCTCCAAATACATGTCTCGACTTGGGGTCGAGAGAGTTGTATATCTGAAGAACAACAGGGAGACATCACCGAAACTCTCTCTAGAACCGTATGAAACCACGTGGTCCAGGTACACGGGCAGCACATCTCTGGACTGTCCAAAGTGCGTGGACAATTCGGGAGCGTCTTTCTATAAATATGACAAGTTGTCTAGTCATATTTATAATCCAACACCCCCGAACGGGAGACGACGTAATCGGTTGCGCGACTCTAACTCGTTTTTTAAAATTTGTTTAGAATGAGGTAAGAAACAAGAGACTCTTAAAAAACCAAGTAAAATAATAAGAATACTCTGATTAGGATGAAATAGAAATGTAACAAAGAATATTAATTTTAATAGTGAAATAAAAATAATGTAATGAGTACAATGTTATAATGAACGGAGGTACATACAAAATAAAATTTAATAACCATCAGAATTAGAATGTAACATATGAATGTAACTGAAATTTGGTGTTCTGAAGTCGAAATGCAGGCAACTAGGGTATTTAAAGGGGCTGCACTAATGATAATTAATGTACCATCTACTTATCTTCATTAACTACCTGCAGTTATGTGTATAGCCAAATTATCAGTAATGGGCAGAACACGACGCCCATCACAGTTGCTTAATCATTAGTGACGGGTGAGCAGCACCACCCGTCACTAACAACAAGTAGTGACGGGCAATAATTACCTCCCATCACTAATGACATAGCAACAGTGACGGGTATCGTGTGCTGTCTGTCACTGATAATTTAGCAACATTGTCCAGATTTCAAGTTATGTCACAGATATGACTTGCCAGAAAAATTTATTACATATATATTACATACCCAAATCAGTAAGACTTATACAAACCACCCACATCTTAGTATTTCAACTTCCATTCTGTATAGATTACACAACTCAGTATAAGTACATATTACACTTAAAAGATAAACATGCACGGAATTATAATGAATAGTGATCATCGCAACACAACACTTCTTGTGTATATACAATTTAACCTTTACACCTTCTGTTTTCTTACTTTCTTAACGTACAATCCTTCAGAATGGTCGGAGCGCAGGTACGGAGTCTTCTCGTCTGGTTTAACCTGTGGCATAATTGAGGTGATGAAAGGAGGTATCTCATCAAACTGATTGTACTCGTCCTCATCAATAATATTTTTAACACCCACAATCCGTCTTTTTCCAGCTAGGACAATATGAAGTTTCTTATTTGTCGTATCAGACACATAGAATACTTGAGCAACTTGTTTAGCGAGCACGAAAGGTTTTTCTTTATAGCCAACCTGAGTTAGATTTACACTTGTGAATCTGTACTTGTCGACCGTAATGCATTTTGTTCTATTGACCCAGCGGCATCGAAATAGAGGTATCTTAAATCCTAGGTAGTCAAGTTCTCAAATCTCCTCTATCTGACCGTAATATGTGCTCTTTACATTGTTGTTGTCGTAGGCATCTATATGAACACCACTATTCTGGTTTGTGCTTTTGCTATCTTGATTAACTATGTAGAATGTATAATCGTTTATATAATAACCTTGATATGTTGTAACAGTGTATATAGGGCCTGCTGCTAGCTGCCTGATCGATTCGCTCACTAGGGTTTTTGATCATGCGATTCGATCTCGAAACCAGCTATTGAACATTTTCATTTGTTGTTTTACGATCCAAGTTTCGGTACGAGACGGGTTCTCTGTAGAAAGCATGTGATTGTGCTCAACGATGTATGGTGACACTTCGCTCGATTGTTGCAACACGAGGAAATGAGCTTGATCATATGCCTTTGGATCCGGAGTGAGTATTTACTTGCCTAGGATTTCTTGACCTGCTAGTCTACCCTCATGACGAGAGTGAGACACACCAATTGGGTTATTCGGGTCTGTGTACTCGACACACCACTCTACTACCTCCTCGCTAGAGTAACCCTGTGCAATGCAACCCTCTGGTGAAGAACGGTTCCTAACATACTTCTTTAGAATACCCATGTATCTCTCATACGGGTACATCTAATGCAAGAAAATAGGTCCAAGAAAGAAATTTTCTTTGACGAGATGTGAGGTGAGATGTACCATAATATCAAAGAATGATGGAGGGAAGTACATCTCAAGAAGGGAGAGAGTCATGAATTGTTTTTTCTCTAGTTCTTCTAGTGTTGTTGGGTCGAGTACTTTCTGTCCAATTGCATTGAAGAAAAAACACAGACTCATTATAGCCTCTCTTACCCCCACCGGTAACATATTTCTTATTCTGACAGCAATCATCTGAGTCAGCATCACATGACAATCGTGAGTCTTCATTCCACCAACCATCTTAAGCTCCTTCAGGTTGACAAGTTTGCTGATATTCGACGAGTAACCTGATGGAACTTTAATGCTATACAAGAATTCACAAAACTCCTCCCTCTCCTTCCTAGAAAGGGTGATGCAAGATGGAGGCAAGAACTTTCCTCTATCTGTCTGCTGTGAATGTAGTTTCGGTCGTAAACCCATTTCCTCAAGATTCGCTCTAGCATTCTCATGATCTTTTGTTTTGCTTGGCATATTTAGCATTGTTTCGAGAAGACTGTCGCACACGTTTTTCTCGACATGCATTGTATCGATGGAATGACGAACATCGAGGTATTTCTAATATTCAAGCTCCCATAAAATTGACTTTTTGTTTCATATTCCATCACAGCTGTTGAAATGACGTTTTCGTTTGTCGAATACAACATTTATGTCCTTTACCTGGTCATATACCTTTGCGCCTCTGAAATGCCTAGAAGGTCCTTCTTTCTCTACAGTGCCATCAAACTGCAGTTTCATTCTTCTGTACAGGTGTTTCATTGGAAGAAAACGTCGATGGCGCATGTATACCGTTTTCTTAGAATGGTTTAACCATGTGCTCGATGTTTTCTCCAAGCACTGTGGGCAAGATTCACCTTTCCTTTTGCTTTGTCCAGACAAGTTACGATGATCGATAGGTCATTTATTGTGACAAATAACATGGCGTGTAGCTGGAAGTACTCCCGGATGTACTTGTCCCAAACCTCAACACTTACGTGCCATAGAGTTTTCAGATCATCCACCAAGGGTCTGAGGTACACGTCAATGTCGTTGCCAGGTTGTTTAGGACCAGAGATCAAGATCGATAACATGATATATCTACGCTTCTTATAAAGCCAAGGTGGAATGTTGTATATAGACAGTAACACTGGCCACGTGCTATGCACACTGTTCATGTTACCAAAGGGGTTCATGCCATCCGTACTCATGGCAAATATAATATTCCTGCAATTGTTAGCAAACCATCGAAATGTGGCGTTAATTATTCTCCACTGAGCAGAATCTGCTGGGTGTCGTATCATCGAGTCGTTCTTACGGCTCTCTTTGTGCCACCTCAGTCGTTTAGACTCGTTGGCATTTACAAACATCCGCTTCAGACTGGGGATTATAGGGAAATACCATATCACCTTCCTCGGAACTTTTCTTCTGTTGCACCTATCGTTCAGTTCATCATCGTCTTTTCTATTCTTGAATCGATGTGTCCCACATGTTGAACATCTGTCAAGGTCTAGAACACAATCATTCCTACATGCATGTATTTTCTCTATGTCTAACCCTAGAGTACATACGATCTTCTTAGCACCGTACACGGTGGTAGGCACCTTATTCTCTTCAGGCACCGTGTCCCTCAAAAAATTCAGTAATGCTTTAAAACTCACATCTAACCATCCGTATGTCGCCTTCATTTGTAGCAATGTCAGGACAGTGTATAAGACCGTGTGCTTCTCTTTGTAGCCAGGATAGATCGGTGTTTTTGAGTCTCGAACAAGTTTTTGGAATTAGGCAAACTCTCCTTTAGAATATGCAACTTGTTCCTCCGCATCACGCACCATCTGATCAACATTGTCCACTATATCAGTATACTTATCTATATTAATTCTTAAAATGTCATTGTCGCTCATGTAGTAATCTGTATCACCGGCCCCACCTTCATCTTTACTATCAATCTGATCTACTTCGTCATCGTTTTTTCTGTCTTCGTCATGCTTATTTCATATATGATATCTCTTCTTGAATCCACGTC
The DNA here is from genome assembly GCA_000418225.1 of Zizania latifolia. Taxonomy (NCBI): domain Eukaryota; kingdom Viridiplantae; phylum Streptophyta; class Magnoliopsida; order Poales; family Poaceae; genus Zizania; species Zizania latifolia. The sequence continues at coordinate 47,553 of KE372240.1, forward strand.
TTAGCAAATGGTCGTAGATATATTCTAAATTTGCAAACTTCTTCTCGTTCTTACAGTCATAGCATGGACACCACATTGCAGTCTTTCTATTAGCTTCTATGTCTACTCTAGTAGTACTCATAAAAGATTTCATCTCATTGAAGTATTCATTGCAAGTACGATAATCAAGATACTTTCAGCTCCTTATTATTGCCATCTACAAATTATTAAAAAATTAAACAACCATCATATATATCTAAGTATATGACTTGTCGCAACTAAAGCATGCTTAACTTTGGGCACTAATAGGCAAGGATAGGTTCTAAATCCCATCCAGGGATGTACGGCCCGCATAGCTAGGCCCCGTGGTCCCGTACGGTTTCAGAGAGAATTTCGGCAGCATCTCCCCGCTGTTCTCCAAATACACGTCTCGACTTGGGGTCGAGAGGGTTGTGTATCCCGAGAACAACAGGGAGACACCACAGAAACTCTCTCTAGAACCGTACGAGACCACGTGGTATAGCTATGTGGGCCACACATCCCCGGACTGTCCAAAGTGCGTGGACAATTCGGGAGCGTCTTCCTATAAATATGACCAGTTGCTCGGTCATATTTATATTCCAACACTCTCAAACGGGAGACGACGTAATCGGTTACGCGACTCTAATAATTATTTCACTTTGTTGAACAAAAATACGATAGGCGGATTAAAATTGGAGAAAAAATATACATTCGGCCGGACGTTGGTGTTAGCTGCAGTGGGGGGTGGTGTACCGAAGCACGTAACAGTGTGGGTCGCCATCACAGGCATGGGCGTGCAACTGCAGTGTGGTCGCGGGCCAGTGGCTGGGGACTTAACTGCGGCCGATCGGCAGTTATGGGACAAGGGTGAAGTTTGCGGTGGCTGGGAGCAATTAGTGTGGAGCTCGATGTCTGAGGTTAAATACTTATCATCAGTGACGGTTATCCCTAAAAAACATCACTAATGGTGGCCTTAGGGTTATGGGTACTTTAGTGACGCGGGTAAAACAACACGCGTCACTAAAGATCACATCCTCTAGTGACGGATGATACTGCGACCCGTCACTAATGGGGGTGCCCCTCTTTAGTGACGGGTGGCAACATAACCCATCACTATTGGGGCCCTCTTTAGTGACGGGTTATACCGTGACCCGTCACTAAAAGGGTGCACTATCTTTAGTGACGGGTCAGACTTAGATCCGTCACTAATAATACAGCATTACTGATGCGTGTAAAACAGTCCGTCACTAATACTGTATTACTGACGCACGTCTTTGATCCATCAATAAAGCTTCGTCACTAAAAACCGTTTCTATGGTAGTGTTTGTAGATTTTTTCATATCAAGCTTTGACAATCCCAAAAGGAAAAAAAGAAAATGTATGCACACATATTTCAATATTTCCTTCAGTTACTTAATTATTGATGTTTTGAGTATGTTCTCACATGCCTAGAAGTAATTAATTAACATGCATATTTTTTGTTTTATTTATATTAAATATGTTTGTGTTGTACCTATAGTTAATGAGTTTGAATGCATAAAAAGATATATGATTTTAAAGTGGTCTCTTAATCACTAAAACAACGATAATTAGTATGGAAAGACTCTAAACCTAAAAAGTAAAGAAATATAGAACCAGCAGAAGAGTAAGGAGGCAGATCAATCGTCAAAGTACTTACATTTGGCTGAAAAGGCAAGCGTTTTGTGTGATCCAAAAGATTTACCTTAATTTAAACCAAATAGGAGCACAAGTCAATGGGATCATGACATATTTGGAAGCATGCATCCAACTCCTCTTAACCATTCTTGACACCATGTACGTACGGTTTGCCAGTCCCCCTGCCGGCATCAGTGAATGCATCACGCATACGTACGTAACATCACATCGGCTGGCCAGCTAGCACAAGCACACGTAGGCCCTCTCGAGACAACTTAAAATAATTCTGATCATTAATGAATAATTGTCGATCTGTTTAATTTGTTTACTTTATCAGTTAGATAATTTAAACCGTCTAAGTAACTTGATTATTAAGACTGATTATTCTATATTAAAATTGAAAAAAAAAAATGAATGCCCTTTTAGTAGTTTATGGTCTATTTCAATACAATGTTTGGTTAATTATTGTGTGTTGTGGTGACCTTTGTGCAACACGGTGGGTGACAAGCAGCGGGCGACTGGTGGCGATATGGCAGCAACCACAGGCACTGGTGTAGGGAAGGCGACAACGTACGTGAGATGGTCGTAGCGACGAGCCACGAGAGTCAGGCTTACAGGGCGGCGTGCGCTAGGCATTGGGTTGATGGATACGGTTCTGCACCGTCGCCTCCTCTAGGCATTGCAGGTTGGGAGCCCTCAAAGTAATGGCCACTGATTATTTTTATGCTGAGTGGATATGGATATAAAATCAAACTAGTGATCTAGACAGTCAGGTTTTCATATGATTGTAATTATCAATTTATTTATATGATTGTAATTATTAATTTATTTTCAGATTATGATTATTATATAAGTTACAAATATTTGTTGTTTGTCAAATAATCGATTTAATTCTAATGTTGTTTAAGCTGCCCCAAATGGGGTCATAGGCAGATAGCTTGCCGTGTGAACAAACACACAGCATGCAATTACTACACAAATATATTACACCTTCAATTTCCTATAATTATTTAACTGCTACACCGTTGATAATATTTTGGTCTAGCTTTGGCTTCTCGATAATGAATAATCCAATAACTTAATTTAGTGATTTTTGGTCTAAAATCATTTTTCATTTCTTAGGCCGTGCATGTATCTATCTTTGGCTTATAAGATGCAGAAAACAAAAGAAAAAAAGCATAGCAAATTAATTCTTTAGTAATTAATTAAAATAGGATATGACGAGGTTCTTGGAACTATCTAGTTTAAACAGTTACGCAATACACCATTAATACCACAAATTAAACTGGTCATTATTTCTCTATCAAGTATTACATATCAATTAGTTAATTGGAAACATTAATATGTGCGTATTTAATTTGTGCATCTGTTTTTCTTAAGTGAAAATTTATGCTTTGTTAAGCTAGGTTTTTTAATTTAGATATCTCTGAAGGATGCAAAATTTTATTGAGGGACAATTACACAGGATGATTAAGACATTAAGTTTATGAATGCTCAGCCATTTCATATACAATTCGCGCGTGCATGGATGCATGCAGCATTCACGTTCATAATGTATGCTCGGAGAAAAGAGCTACTCCAGTAAAATTTGAGGATATCAATTAATTTCTCTTAGTTGTAAAATGTATTAGAGTTTAGCTTAAAATTATAGTAATCTAGCTTATTTTTATAAGTTGAAACAAATAGATCAACTTATTATGTTAGCTTATTATAATACAGAGTGTAGATCATAACAATTTAATAAGTTAGTACAACTTAACTTTTTTATAAGTTAGATTAATTTCAAGCTAAAATAAATAGGGCCTTATTTATCAAATTAATTGGAGTTACCCAAATTAATTTGCATTAATGGCTCTGCCACTGAGGCCACCGCCCATGGCCGGCCACTCGGCCGTCGAGGCGGGAGGCCGATCGGATCCGGCCGATTTCGCCACCGAGGCCGGCCGGTGCCCCAAAAGCCTGCACATTGACCTCGCCCGCGAGCTCCCGACGGCCGAGTTGTTCTCGAGTTCGGCGGCGTGCGGAGCACGAGCGCACGGCTGGCCGATCGGCTGACGGCGGCAACGGCGCCTGTCATCTCGGTGCCGGGCACCGGCATCTTCGTGCTCACTGTCCAGGAGGCCAGGACGCCGTCAGCCCCACCGCCTTCATCTCCTACGTCGTCTCTGCCATGCTCCCCCCGGCTTCTGCTACACCGAGCTCACCATTGAGATGCACCTATCGCAGGTGCATACATCTGCACATATATACACTCCTTATATGATCGATGCGTACAACTTCACAAGCATAGTTGCAGTTCAGTTCACTGTTCACATTTCTCCTACCGTGTCTAGGATGCCCTCTAGCTGTTCGGTCAAATTCCCAGATCCAAAACTAGGATCTCCTCCCAAAAAAAAGGAAAAAAAATGATCACCATATACCTTTCATTTAGATAAAAATTAAAGATTTACTTTTTTGGCCCATATGTCATTCACTTGAGATATTTATTCTGATTTCAGAATATATATTTTTTGCACCCTTTGGAGCATGCACCAGGTGAAATCCTCTGTTGAATTGCAACCTTTTGTTAAAACATAAATATTTCACCATGCTTCTTTTAAGCCTCTGGAAGCAAACATGTCAGTGGATAATATGTTACTTTATGTGATTAATTGCTTGACAACTGCAGGGACGTTGTAGAACAGATGCCATGTATTGCTCGAAGTAAGCCAGTGATATAGTTGCTTGCGAAGTTGTCATGTATCTGAGGAAGATGCATGCAACATCAATCCTGAGTACCGGGTATACAAAATCTTAATAGTCACCTGTGTGCTCCTGAGATCGAAGGTACACGAAAATACTAATGTGTTTCTTGGATTATTTTTCTATGTGAAATAATATACTCTTGCATATGAAGGGTTACTGTCCCTAATGGGTGGGGAAATTTCAACTTCAAGGACCGAACAATGCTTCAAAAGTTCTATATTCAGATTGTTGATATACATCTCTGGTATAGAAAATCTTGATTGTTCTTGGATCTAAGATTTGGGTTGTTCCAGTTATTTTCAACTTTGAATATTTCTGTGCCTGTAAGTTCTCTAAAGCTGGAAGCTTAATTTACTCTGATTTTTAATGGTTTTGACATGGATGCTCTGCTCTTCTAATTTTCAATATGATATGCATGTCTAGGGACTAGGGGAGTAATAGATCAATGTGCTCTGTTGAAACTGTCCCATGTGTCACTGCAGCAACTGGAAATATGCACAGGTTTATTAGGAAATTAGAGCAGCAACAACCAAATATAATGTTTTTTACCACCATGGCAGGTCATTATTTTCATCAAGATCTTTGGCCCGTACTGATGACATGCAGTTCGAATCACACAATGGCCTTCATTCCTTTCTGAAGATACATCGAAACTATTTGCTCGAATCAAAAACACATGACTGTGTGGAATAACTTTCATCTTTACAAAATTTAGCTCTCCATAAGTTGTTCAGTTCATAGTCTTTTTCTCCTTGCAATGTCTTGCAGAGTTACTAAACAGAATAGTTAAGCATCTCTGGAATTTCCAGGTCATTGTTTGTCCCAGAACTTAGAATATATTCGGCTCCTGCTGTTTATTTTTCTCATATTTTTCTATCAGATTTGGTTGAAGCAACAATGCTCATAAAAACACACATATGGGGCCAATTGTAAAAAAAATAGAATGTGGTGGACGAAAGGCGCCCACTTCCTAGAATATGATGCTTTAAACTCTCTTTTACCTAACCCTTTTTAGGGAACTTTGTATTTACTCTCACAATCTTTAGCATCTTAAATAGTTCATATTTTTTTCCTAGATTGTTAAGTAGGGTGTATTTGATATGATTCCAAGATTCTTTCCCTTCACAAATACAGGAATCAATTTTTACTGATTTACATAAGAATTTGAAAAAAAAACCCGTTTAGTACGGATTCTTTGAGCTGAGAATCAGACCGGAGAATCCTACCAAACAGGGCCTCAATAGCTACAACTATAGAATATAAAAATTCAAACTAAAATATTTTAGTTTTTTTATTTTACGTTTATTATATAATTATAGCTCATTGCTCGGTTCCTATTTTCTAAAAACCGGAAATTTTAGAAACCGAGCTACATGTAGGCATGTAATGCGACGTGGCACGTACTGAAATCGAATGGTGATCACTAGCCGTGTGGTAGTCTACGGCGCCGGCGGGTGCCGCCCCTCCTCGACCGTCGCCACGATCTCCTCCAGGTCCGGTGGCGTTGCCGGAGGCGGGGCTGCGGCCGCGGAGCTCTCCGGGTGGTGTTGGTGGTGGTGATGGCGGTGGTGGTGGTCCTCAGCGTCGTGGTGCTCCTTGGTCGCCGCCGCCGCCGCCGCCTCGGCGTCTGCGCCGCGGGTGCTGTGCCTCTTCTTCATGAGGAACGGGATGCAGAGGTGCGAGTGCGGCTGCGGCTTCTTCTTCTTCGCGTCCGTCGCCCAGCTGTGCACGGACACGTGCACGTTCTCGCCGAACGCCTGCAGCTTGATGTCGCCGCCCATCTGCACGCGCATGCAGCACCCGTGACGTCAGCCTCGCCCGGCCAGCAAGCTGATTAATCTCGTCATGCCATGATTATTATATATTAAGCATGCTTAACCAGTTAATTAATTTTGTTGCAGGAGTAAAGCGAGCTTTGATTACGTGGGTAACAATGGCGTATAGCGGCAGCGTGCTGTAGCTGCAGAGCACCTGGACGACGATACTGCAAGGTCAGAAACATTATTGTTCAGGTCAATACAAACTTTCCCCGTACCTAAAATTGATAAATTTTATTTATTTAAGATTCGGAAAATAGGCATGCACACTCTGTCCGTGCAATCAATTTCTAGCAGAAATCAGATGTGCAACAGCTCAATTTCACTAACCCAATGGCAAGTCTGGGGAGGGCATAAGATTTGTTCTCCATGATGCATGAATCGAACCCATATGTTGCCTGCAATTAATTAAAATAACCGGCTGTTTAGCACCATGGCTGTATACTTGCTATACACTGTAAATTAAGAATGCAGGAAAAAATATTGTTAAACGTACCAATACCCAGAAGAAAAAGCCCATCTCAAAGGAGTTCTGGAACAAGATGAAGTGGATCAGATGGAGGACAATTCTAGGCTTGCTAAACCAGAAGTGTTCTTTGCATGGTTTTATCCAGGGGTTTCCTGTTGCCCCATCCGGGCAATCTGCTGCTTCTTGTGCCAGCCTAGTGCTTATGTGCTCCAGCTTTGTGCCAACAATAAGCAGGAGCTGCAATGTACCCCAAAAGTTGGAATTCTTGGATCATTAAAACTGAAGTGTGTGCTCACTGGAGTCATATAGAGTGGTTCATACTTACAATTAAAGGCAAGAAAGACAGCCAGAAATACGTGTGCCACCCTGCATTGGATGGAAATCAAAAGTTCAGGGGCTTGCCACCGCAATAGCTACTGGAAATTGGATAAGCTCCATTGAGCGGCAAAAGGCATTATACATTCAACATTGAGTGAAATGAATCTCAGTGCATGAATTGGAAAGGATGATCTTTTACTGTGGTTACAGTCTAAATTGTGGTGCTAGAATCAGTACTACGCCGACGTAAGGAGATATCAGTGTGATGGAATTCAGTTATCCAAACAAATATATGAGGCAAATTTTACGGTACACTAAAAATATTATGAACTGTTTATTTGTTTTGATCTAATGGCTAAAATTAAATATGGTAATATACTACATCTTATGAGGTAATAGATTATCCTTGATTTTTCTACGCAGACTTTTTAATTTTCTGCGCTAACTTTTCAATTTTCTACGCTAACGTTCCAAAATTTTAAGCTAACTTCCAATTATCTGTTAATCACCGAGTATTTTTAATTTTAGTTTATTTTTAATCATAACTAAAATTAATGGTCTAGATTAATTTAAAGTATTACTCCTTAGAAAATAAATGTTGTGCCGTAACATAGTAGTCCATATATGAAGACAATTGTTTGTAAGTTTATGAGAGTTACCATTTATATTCAGCAGCAGGAAGACGATAACAAAAAACCACAGGTACCAGCTGCGTGAGAGTGCATAGCATTAGATAAACTAAAGATGTAATTTTAAAGGATGCAATGTTACTATTTAACCCAGATACCAACCTGATTCCAACAACTTCTTTAAAATCATGCTCAAGAGCACGAACCATGTACTTGTGGAAATCAAAATCTGGAAGGTTTGGGTAGTGTCGCTGGGGAATCAATTATGTCTTATTAGCTTAAACGATAGTACAACGACACTTATGATTGAGCTGACGTTAATGAATAATGCATCTTACCTGAACAAAAGCTGATCTAAGTACTTGATAATCTGGTTTACCAACAGAATCATAAAACTGCTTCAAGAATGAAATCTGAAACCATGTGTGAATAAAATCGTTTGAATTAGAGTATAGATATAAGTTGAAATTTGCATTTCAGACAAAACAGGAACATCTAGTAGGCTTCAGACGATGTAGAATTTCTTCAGCAACTATGCAGAGTTGCAGACAATATGATATCCAGTGAAAACGACAACTTGCTGAGCTCAGTTCATTGCCCTAGTAGAAGCCACATAAGTGTTTGGTCATAATATTGCCGTGTTGCTGGGAGGCACCTCAAATAAGAAAAAAGATGTACAGTACTACTGCAGTTTGTGCTCGTGCCATTCATATCTTGATGTCAGAATAGCTTTTCCATACTTTAATGAACCTTATCTGACAATGGACCATCTGCAGTTTATCTACTCATTTATTACAATGAATTTTCTCTTCTGATCACACATTTGGACTACATGAGAACTTTGTCACAGGACCACCATTTTTTATTTTACTGGTTATCCCATATAATTCTTAATTTACATAATGTTACATGGTAAAATTTTATATTTGAGTTCTGGTTCTGAATGTTGAGTGTTTTAATTGTTTCATTGCATATTTACTAGGTGTGGATATCCTTAATTTTTTTACAATAGGTGGATACCAGTACCGCAATCAAGGACACATCATTTGGTGTTGAAGGAAATCCTTTAATTAGTTGTCAGTCCTAGGTGACATTTAACACCACAGTTTGATTTTCCGGGAGGTGAATCTAAATTAGTAATTGGTTGGGAACAGGGAAGCAAGAGCAGAACAAACAGAGGACTCATTTTAGTCTCATTGTCCTCCTGACCTCCCCTGTATGTAAGGACTTACTATGACATTAAAATAACCGAGAATCATAGTAACTTAATAAGTGGCTCGGATTACTTACGGTCCATCTTACAACAGGCAATTTCATCCAGCCTGGCCTCTTTGGTCGCTCCTTGAGTTTTCCTTGGTGAATTTCCTTCTCCCATTTATGCCATTTTCTCATCTACAGAATTCAACATAGATGAGTTAATTTGACTACTATGTAACACATTCACTCGTAGAAAATAGTCTTGCCTTGGCTCCACCAAGTAACAGTGTTGTAACACAAAACACAACATGGACGACACCAAGGACAAAGATGAAGATGTGCAGCTGGTGCAAAGCCTCTTCTGATAGCATAGGAACTTCACCCTGCAAAAGTGTGACAGTGTTCTATATCAGAAGATCAATCTGGTAAAAATTCATGAATATAGTGAGTCCATGTTCTTTCTACTCTTTAAGGTCGTGTACAAGCCAGGAAACATTGCAAGCTCCATCTCCACTAGTATCACTAACATTGCCCACTTCACAGAAACAATGAGCAGCATGTGCATACCTGCATCTCTGACTCATGCTTGGGACTGGCATTGTCTTGTCAATTATCATTAAACTGAATGATAGAGTTTTTCTTCTGAGATCACAAGCAGGCTAGCTATGAAAGAATAGATATGCAATACAAACACATTCTTTGGGGGAAAAGAACAACACTAAACCATCGAGAATGGCCCGCTTCACAGTACAATTTAATAATTTATCATAATTTCCCAAAAATTGAAGCATTCTCTTCGTAGTGCTCACTGTACCTTTCTCTTGCAAAGATTGGCAGCATCTTCTGTGGTCTTCGACGCCTCATTCATGCATGGAAGCATGAGAAGTGCGGCACTCTCAGGGATGCATATGTGATTGATAAACTTTTGGAAGACGCTCAGTAGGAAGGAAATGAAACCCAGAAGCATCAATTCTGCACAGGTAACAAGAAGTTAGATCACGGTGAAGAAACAGTACTAACTATTGTGCGACAAGAGTAAACTGGTAATATTATAGAGTATTCGTCCCCCTATGCCATGAATCATTTTGTCAGTTGGTATCTGATACATGCATTCATACTAACTACATCCGAGTTTTGCAACTATCCACAAGTGAAACACTAGCACATATGCTGGTGATTATAAGATCATGTTTCCAGGTTCTGCTAGCAATACTGGGTGAAAGAAATAAACCAGAAAAAATAGCCGGGATACTCAAACAAATAAACAGTTCTGCAGCAATCTAAGAACTTGGATCTGTTACCTTCTTTCACTCTCTGCAGAGCAGAAAACAGTGCTTCTTGCCCATTGAATTTTAGCAGCTGAACAAAGGATACAAAAAAAGCTTCAGTAAAAAGGGCAAACCCAGACAGCTGTTACTGTAAAAGAAAGTGATGGCTCAATCATTTCACTTTGGAAATTTGCAAGCTAAATCGCTGTTTCCTACAGAGTAAATTTGTACCAGATTTCTTTATCCAACTGTGAATTGTATAACATTCGAATCTAAAATCTAGCCTTTTTCTCGCAAGCTTCCAATTGTGTCGGCCAAGCCCATCCATCAGTAAAAGCCATACGAAAAACGGTGCCCCAAGATTGATCAATCCCAGGTCTGACTGATTATCACAAGCAATACCTCCATGCTACTATATATTTATATAATTCTTCCTAACAAAGAACTATAGCAGAAGAAATAATAAGTTTAAAGCACACGCTGATGTTTTCATCGAATCCGAGTAGCCCGTTCAAAACTACAACCGGTTTATGGATTATAAACGAGCACGTTTTCAAAAAAATAAAAGAATTATATATGAAAATTATCGAAAAAATATTTTGAAATTGTTTATCAACTTCTTATCATTGAATTCATCATTCTAACCCTTAAATATTTATAAACCTCAACTTAATCTATCATCCGTCTTCCGTTTTAGTACCAGAGAAAAGAGAGTAATTGAACGCAGCAAATGGGGAATAACTAATATAACTGGAGACATTTGAGAAGCAACGAAAGGAGAGCTAGCAATGAAGCATGTGGAGGTGTGCCTTGCCGAGGCGGTGGAGGAGCCGCTCGGCGGCGAGCGAGATGGCGACGATGATGAGGCACACGCCGGCCACCACCCAGGTGGGCGTCAGCGCCAGCGACTGCTCCTCCCCTCCCTCCTCCGCCCCCATCTCCTCCAAATCCTCCTCCTCCTCCTCTCCAATATGCGCCCCACCCGCACCATGCGGCTGCCGTTAAAAAGGGGCGG
>KE372240.1:76038-86661 GCA_000418225.1 Zizania latifolia
CGCCGCCGCCGTGCCGCGCGGGAAGGGCGAGGACGAGTTCGACGAGGCGGCTTGGACTAAGGTTACTTACTCACTGTTTGCTTTACCAGCCCTAGCAGTCCGATGCTTGGTTACTGAATTTCTGGTTGTTACTATTGATGCAATATATTGATTTTTCTGCTGAATTGGAATGCAAGCATTTGAGTGTTTTGTTCAGCAAATCAATATGGTTTGACTTCAGTCTTGACACATCCTAGGCTGACATATTTTTTCACCGGAGGTAGAAATTGTTTCAAGCTTTCATTTCATATATAGTTGTCACAAGATATATTTGGATATGAGATACCTTGATACCAGAAAAGTTTTCCGCTAGTCAATGCCACAGATCATCGCAATGCTTGAACTGATACTGTTCCTGATTGTAATGACCTTGTCTTTAGTAGTTCAGTGTGATCCGAAGTGCTACTGTCTTCACCGTGGCAGTTCTTACTTTCATGAACCTACTTTTCACATGCATTCATTCGGATATTTTCGTTGCATGCTTATAGAAAAAATAGCATTCCCTAGTTTAGAAATTTTATGTCCGTTGCCTTGTGGGATGTCATTTTCCTTGTTTTAAATATGTAATGCTGACGGTGACTATCTCATATAGTCAAACTCCTATTCGCGCTTTGAGCTGTTGATTGATTTTCTTGTTTCCAGGACAATAAATCTGTATCAGGATTTATAGCCTATGCTCTATGTGCTGCTGATGAGGCTTTAAAAGATTCAAATTGGTTGCCTTCAGAAGATGACAAGAAGGAAAGAACGGTACCAAGTGCCATTGATGTGAAGTGTGAACTCTACTTTTTGTATTTCTGAATTTCTGAATCTTATTGGTGATGTAACAGGGAGTCTCAATCGGTGGGGGAATTGGAAGCATCTCAGACATTTTAGATGCATCACAGATGATTTTTGAAAATGTATGTACCCAAGGTGCTATTTGTTTTTATACCATTCGTATTGTTAGCCATTGCGGCAGCTATGGTAGTTAAATTTCTAAATATGTGTGGAAGTGTTTTTTAAGAATATGTGGAGGTAGTTAGACCATTTCTCTTGATTGCTTTTGTGTATCTATGTGCTGAACACTCTACTTGTCATTGTCACCTTGAGAATAATCCAGAATGTACAATAGATATGTGGACTAGAAGCAATCCTATAACTATCTTTTTATGTTTTTGCCAAGCTATTTACCTTCAGCCATATTGGCATGCAATATCAACAATTACCTTCCTGTCACTTCTAGCACTGACGTGTGAAATTTATTTGTTTCATCTTCTGACAGCGTCTGCGTCGACTCAGTCCATATTTCATCCCAAAGATTTTGATCAACATGGCATCAGGCCATGTCAGCATGCGATATGGTTTCCAGGTGAACTTTGTCATTACTCATTACCATATGCCATTGTTAAGGGTTTTCAAGAGTTTATTCCATGAATGGATGTTAATACAAATACCTAATGCTTCGAACTTAGGGTCCAAACCATGCTGCTGTGACAGCTTGTGCGACAGGTGCTCACTCTATTGGCGATGCTACACGGATGATTCAATTTGGAGATGCAGATGTAATGATAGCCGGTGGAACAGAGTCTAGCATTGATGCTTTGTCCATAGCTGGATTTTCTAGGCGAGTATCACTGTACTTGTTTTGTTTTACTTAATGTCCCAAAATACTCTTTTGTTGCACAAATTATAAGCTTCTCAATTGAGAGCTGTAGGAACTAGTGAGTAATAGGGAATCCACAGCTATGCGCACAAAAAGACCCAATCCATATGCAAATTTAGTCACTGATTTGATCTTATATTCACTATTGCATTTTCCCCTCTGATTACCATAGCCAACCTTAAGTTGTTTCATTGTAATGTTGTTTGTCTTGCAGGTTAAGAGCATTGTCTACGAAATACAACTCTCATCCACAAGCAGCTTCCAGGCCATTTGATTGTGGTAGAGATGGATTTGTGTATGTCACCCTTTATTTATATCCCCCACTTTTCTTTTTGATTTTTTTCCTGTGTGGTCATTCTCATCTGTGTTTCAAAATAATCAATAGGATTGGTGAAGGTTGTGGGGTCATGGTGTTGGAGGTGAGTTCAGAGGGAAAACATTGGTATTATACACCGCTGTTTCGAAGTTTCTGGTTGAATGTTGTTTAAAATCAGTCATTTTCTTGTTATTCAAATTGACAGCTTGTGATTAATGACCCTGGTCTATCTTATAGTCTAGCTTGAATCACTACACTTTTTCTTTTTCTTTTTGAGAGGACAACCCGTATATTGATACTTTTATGTTCTGATATTTGTTTTGTTTCCCTATATTGTGTATGCATTTGTTTAGTCTGGAAAGTTTCATCTCGTATATCTTATTTGATCTTAGAGGTTTAACAATATACTCTTCTGTAGGCACTTGATCATGCAAAGGAACGTGGTGCAAAAATTTATGCAGAAGTGCGAGGCTATGGAATGTCTGGTATCCTTCTATTCCACAAAAGAATTTAGTTTACCTGTCATTAAGATGTCTTTCACTATGAACCTTGGTTTCTTTTTTTTTGGTTTCTCAGGTGATGCACACCACATAACTCAGCCACAAAATGATGGTAGAGGTGCTACCTTAGCCATGAAGCGAGCTTTGGAGCAGGTGCAACTCATGCTCCTTTGTTATTTTTGCGTTGCATATTTTTGAAATTTCACATTTGTTGTTAAGGAAATGTAAAATGCATCACAGTTATTTGATCTACGTTCTGATTGTATTATTCCTCTTCTTCTAGTCAGGCCTTCAGGCAGATCAAATTGATTATTTGAATGCGCATGCTACATCAACTCCTCTCGGTAAGTGCTCATAGTTGGACTGGCAAGTCACATCTGGACTAATGATACTTGTGCTTATTCTTTTCTCCTTTTTTGGGCAAAACCGGCATCTAGGTGATGCTGTAGAGATCAATGCAATCAAATCTGTCTTCGGCAACCATGCAGCATCCGGCGGTCTTGCATTCTCCTCAACAAAGGTGTAGCTTCCCACTGTGTGCAACTAGATCATCACAGTTCCATTATGCCCCATTCTGACAAAGGCACAACATTCTTCAGGGGGCAATTGGTCATCTGCTTGGGGCATCAGGATCAGTGGAAGCAATCTTCGCCGTGTTAGCCATCCACCATGTATGCTGCCAACACTGTGCCCAGTGGCTTGAATTTGGAAAACCTGCCCGGTGCATAACATTTAGCTAACACTTTCAGGGTGTCGCTCCACCAACACTTAATCTAGAACAGCCAGACCCACTGTTTGGAGGCGCATTCATGCCTTTATCTGCCCCAAAGAAGATGCCTATACGGGCGGCCATCTCCAACTCCTTCGGGTTTGGTGGAACCAACGCAGCGCTGCTGTTCTCGTGCCCGCCATAGCCTAACGAGTAACGCCACTCTGTTTGTGCGTTTCGCCTGAAGAGCCAAGAGAGCTGCAAAGGAAAATATTCAGAGATTTTCCTGCGCAAACTCGGGAGGCACCATCTGCATTGAGCAGAAGATGAGGTTTCAGCCCTTCCCCCCTCTTGATTTCCGCATGCCCACGCCGCCCTTGTGTTTTTTTTTTTGGCTTCAGATCCGGGGCATTCCTTGCCAAATTCTGTGCGTGCAATTTTTTCAGAGATATTTTTGAGTCTTGTATTTTTGTTGGATCTTGTCAAAACCATGTTATCTGAGAACTGAATTTTTTTAAGTCGGCATGTGCATGGCTTAATTCGTTTCGTTCTTTACGCCAGATGAAAAATCAGTAGCCTGTTTAGGTCAGGAGATATAGATTTAAAAAAACAACAGCGAGAATCTAAATAAGCTAGTGTTTTTTAGTTTTATTTTACAACTAATGAGTCTCATAACTTGGATCCAGAATGTAGATCATTTGAAAGAATTTCAGATTGTAGAAATAGCTACGTCAGAAGAGCTTTTCAAAATAGACCTGAAGTTTGTTTCACTAGGTTTTTAAGCAAAATAACAATATTAAGGCTACCTGGCTGAAGGGTTCCCGGTTTCACAAATTTCACTCGAATTATGAACTTTTGGAACCGGCAAAAAAGCCAGCGTCCCGATAGATTTTGACGAATTTCAATATTTTCATTCGAATTTTGCGAAACCTTTGCGCGAGTCATCATTTTGGTTGGTTGCCGGGTGGGTTGGTTTGTTTGTCCGCACGCACCGCATCTTCTAGAAGAATCCGGGCGCAAGCCTGGACGCGCCATATCGCTTCCGGTGCGTGCGGTTGGCGACCTGGCACGTGACGTCACCGGCGCGGGGCAGCAGCACCGCCACTGTGCTGCGGGACCCACGTGTCAGAGAAGCACCGTTCGCCCACTATCTCAGACATTTGTTTGTACAAACTCCTGTTACATGTCATGTGCTTCACGGCTGATTTGGTAGGCCTATTTTTCAGTTTATTAGCATAGTTTGACACACCTTCGCATTCAAGATTCAAAATTTTTACCTGCTCAAATCTAGTTCTAAGGAGTCTTAGATATGAAATTGTGAGTGAATCAAGTATGTTTGATTGAGCTATCTATTTTTATTTCTGATTGAAAGCAAAAAACTTAAACTAGTTTGTTTTATGGTATAAACGAGTTGTCCTCTATGTTCTAACATAGCTGCCTAAAAAATAATTCAAAATCAAAATCAAAAGAAACAAACCTTTGTCTGAAAAAACAAAACAAAACAAATCTCTTGTTGTTTTTAAAATTAAGTTTAAAATTTGAAGTTGGATGCGGGCTCAAACAATTTAATTCTACCAGCGACAATTTTACTGTCGGAAGAAAAAACTTACTCGGACGAGCGTGCGCATCAACAAAATCGTCAAAATCCAACTCTACGTCCCCCGTTTTTATTCTCTTCGTATAATTCTCGACGAATGTTTAACACCCTGTTATCAATTTACCGTACTTTTACCTGACAAAAGTACACGATTTCTCATAACGATCCTGTTAAATTGAATTAAAAATAGAGAGTTTCCCTGTCTGTTTTTGAGTTTTGAGTCTTACTACTCACTCAATTTAATAAGTTTTATACTTTAAAATTTATCATAAATATAATAATCTAATACTTATACAAGATATTTTTATCTATAAAGTACGCATATTATATCCAAAATTAATTAATTATTACTTCACGCAATCACACTTAGGTGGTGTTTGGTTAAACGTTAATAGAATCAATTACAGTGTTAAGGGATAACAATGTAATGGATTACTGGATTTATTTGGTTAACAAGTGTAATCTATTTTAATTACATTACAGTGTTTGGTTGATAAGTGTAACGTATTTTATTTACATTACAGGTATTTGGTTGGTAATGCATCAAATTACTACATCTTGAATAAAAGTGTTAACTAAACCATAATCTACGATACAACTTTCAAGATAGCAACAACAAGCAAGAAACCTGTTAACAGTACTTTGAGATTTATCAAATCTATAACAAAAATATCTTCAAAATTAAACATCTCCATAACAATATCATCCATAACAAAAATATCTCCAAAATTAAACATCTCCATAACAATATCATCCATAACAAAAATATCTCCAAAATTAAACATCTCTGTAACAATATGGTCCATAATAAAAATATCTCTAAAATTAAACATCTCCATAACAACATGGTCCATAACAATATCATCCATACTCAACATACTCAAACTAGTTACAACTTCTTCTTTCTCACCATCACCGTCGCCGTCACTTGTCTTCTTCTTGGTCTTCCTCTTCACCCTTCTCGCACATTAACTTCTCTTTGCTTCATCTAGTAATTTTAGAACATAAACCTGTCAACAAGTAATTAATAGTGACAACATTCAACAATATCTTTAAACTTACCGGCGAGCATTTTTAGTATGTATTCCTTCCTTAGAAAGTCAGGAAGCGCTAGAAGCATATGCATCTGATCCGGCACTTTCACAAATACCAATGCAGCATCGACAACTTCGGTACCAATAAACCCAAGTTTTCGCAGCTCAAGGATAGCTCTATTCTGTAATTTTTGTTGTGTGTCCTCTTCATTGATTATCTTCTCTTGAACCTCGGCCTCACGCATCATAGATTCTGCCATTGTACCCACATACTTACAAACACTCTTCAATTCACCTTGAACCTCCACAAACATGTCCAATAAACGATCACCCGATGAACTATCCTTAAACTTACCATTGTCTTTCTTACGCTTCTTAGAGCACGAAGACGTTGAACCAACACTCCTTCGAGGTGTTTCTATACATGCTCTCTCTTCTACATCATCCTGATCTGATGGAATTGTGCCCAAGAAAATTCTGGGGGAACCGGAAGTTTCGGCTGTAGCTAGAAGTTTCGGGTTCTAGAGCATCCGAAAGTTCTGATAGGACCAGAAGTTCCGGGCCAGCCCCGGTATTCGATTTTCTGGACGAACCGGAAGTTCGGGTTGGACCGGAAGTTCCGGGTCGAGAATTAATTCGATACAGAAGGTCATTTTCGGAAGTTTTGGCTGTAACAGGAAGTTCTGGGGTCCGAAAGTTTTGGCTATAGCCAGAAGTTCTAGGTTAGGCGAACAGATTAGATCTATTGGGCTTTAATACAGATTAAAGGCCTATAAAGGGGAACTATATAAAGAGAGGTGGGGCAAGCACGAAGAGGCTGATGATTGCTCCTGTTGTTCCTGGTGGAGAACCCTAGCCGCCACACCTCTCCTCTCTCCACGATCACAAGTGTTGTGATTGATCTCCCGAATCTCGCGAGTGGTGCTAGCATACCGGCACGAGGTGATCCTATCACTGTACGTGTGGATACCGTAAAGGCACTGTTGCTGCATCGGTGCTGTTCTTCTTTCTTGGAGAACGCTGGATTACGTCGACTTCACCGCCGACGAACGGATGGAGCTGTGAGGAGCAGATTGAGGACGCGCTTCATCGACTCTATTTTCGCTGCCCGAGCACGTCTCGAGGCTCAAGGTAACGATCTATGATCCCATTACATGCATGGTTCCTAGGCTAACGGGATAAAATTTTAAAATTAAGCGCTAGTGTAGCCTCCCCATAACCCTACATGATCTGGCACATCTTCAAGAGCAATTTCCTTCTCCATATTTGACATTGCTTCACCAACCCCTTCTGCTCCTTCTCCGGTGGCTATATCTCTTCCGTATATTGCAGCTAAGGTATCATAGTAAGAAAATGCAATACCATACAAGCCTTTCGCCTCATGATTTTTCTGTAAAAATAATGAAACAGTAAAACAGAACATTAGTACAAGTTCTATAACGAAGATTTGCACAAAATGGAAATAATGATGAAATTGTGCCCAAGAAAATTCTAGGGGAACCGGAAGTTCCGGCTGTAGCCGGAACTTCCAGGTTCTAGAGCATCCGGAATATCTGATGGGATCGGAAGTTTCAGGCCAGCCCCAGGGTTCGGTCTTCTGGACGAACCGAAAGTTCCGGGTTCTGGACGAACCGAAAGTTCCGGTTGGACCGAAAGTTCCGGCTGTAACCGGAAGTTCCGGGTTCGGAACTAATTCGATATAGAAGGTCTGTTTCGGAAGTTTCGGCTGTAACCGAAAGTTCCGGACCCGAATTAATTCGATACAGAAGGGTAATTTCGGAAGTTCCAGATAGGATCCGAAAGTTCCGATGACCGAAAGTTCTGGCTATAGCCGCAAGTTCCGGGGTGTGTAGATTAGATATGTTGGGCTTTTAATTCAAATTAAAAGGCGCATGCTGGGCACTATATAAAGGAGGAGAGGGTGGCACGCAAGGGGCAGCTGCTATTGCTCTACCCTAGCCCTAGCCACCACCTCTCCTCTCTCCCAAGTGATTATAAAGGTTGTGATCAAACCCTAGAAACTTCACTAGTGGTGCTAGCACGCCGACGTGGAGTGTTTTCGTCCCTGTACGTATGGACTTCGTGGAGGTGCTGCTTGAATAGCAGTACTTGTTGTCTTCTTCGTGTGAAGATCGCTGGGCTTCATCGACTTGGTCGCTGACGAGCGGGCGAGGCAAGAAGAGAACGAGCGAGGACGCGCTTCCTCAAATCTTCTTCCGCTGATCTAGCGCGTCTGGCGTTAGAAGGTAACGATCCATGATCCCTCATGCGCATGGGTTCCTGGGCCAACGGGGTTAAAAATTTAAAATAACTGGATAGCGTAGCCTCCCCATGTCTCAACAGTGGTATCAGAGCCTACGTGCGTAGCATTCTATCTGGATCGATCACGTATAGAGATACGTGGTGGAGATAGATTAAATCTTTCGTTCTTGTGTCGGGTTTACCGGAAGTTCCGACTATAGCCGAAAGTTCTGGGTCAAAATAAATTCGACACAGAAGGTTGATTTCGGAAGTTCCGGTTGTGAACCGGAAGTTCTGGTCCCTTCAGCCGGAAGTTCCGACTATCGCCGGAAGTTCCGGGTCCAGTTCAGTCGCATAGATTCTTCGCCTAACTCGTTTTTGCAGAGAATATTGTGACTGGTATGGCCTTGCAAAATGTATGTGATGCATGGATGTAATTACATGGCATGCGTGTCATGGTGATTTACAGCCTAAGGCTGTTCAATGGTTGTACGACCTGCGCGTCGACCTGTGTTGCTTCGACTGATGTAATTAGTGTAGCGCTATTATTTGTAATAGGCTAGCACAGGTTCATGGAGGTCTGAGGCACAATGACGGGAACCATGGAGATGGAGATCGCCATATGAAGGGGCCATACTATGTCACAGTCAATATGATTGCCTGTGATGCTGCTTATATTCCTGTCATACTATTCTTACATGTTACGTCTGCGGTAGACAGTATTATCACGTAGAATAGTTTTTCCTCAGAAAATTAAGTATTGATGCTATTTCCAATAGCTGCACCTACTAAGGTTGTGATCACTGTATGGTGGGTCTGCCTTAAGAAAAGCCTTAAGAAAAATCCTAGTCATGTGATGATGGTTCAAAAGGAAAGTAAAAAGAGAAAGTGTAAGGGAAAGGCTAAAGCTTCAGATATGATCTCGAGCTCCAAGTCTAATTCGACTGGAAAGTCCAAGTCGAGCCCTGCTAGCACTGACACTTGCCACCACTGCCATAAACCTAGCCATTGGCGGAGGAATTGTAAGTTGTACTTAGAAGAACAAAAGAAAAAGAAGGGAAGTGTGACTTCCGCTTCAGGTATAAATGTTATTGAAATTTATCTTGCTACTCGTCCAAATAATTCATGGGTATTTGATACCGGATCAATGATTCACACTTGTAAATCGTTGCAGGGGCTGAAAAGGACTAGGAAATGTGCAAGAGGTGAATTGGATGTTCGCGTCGGCAATGGTGCAAAAGTTGCTGCGTTGGCCGTTGGCGTTTATTCTTTGTTACTACCCTCAGGATTAGTTTTGGAGTTAAATAATTGTTATTTTATTCCCGCCTTGGACAGAAACATTATATCTTCGTCATGTTTAGAGGAAGATGGTTTTGAATTCGTAATAAATAACAAGTGTTGTTCAATATTTTCGAATGTTATGCTCTATGGTATTTATCCATTGTTGAATGGTTTATATATTCTGAATCGTGAGGATACACATGTTTATAACGTTAATACCAAGAAACCTAGACTCAATGATTTGAATCCTACCTATGTCTGGCATTGTCGTTTGGGTCATATAAACGAGAAGCGCATGCAGAAGCTCCATAGAGATGGACTTTTGGAGTCATATGATTTTAAATCATTTGACACATGTGAGGCTTGTTTACTTGGCAAGATGACAAATGCGCTTTTCACTGGTCAAAGTGAGAGGGCAAGTGAACTGTTGGCCATTGTACATATTGATGTATGTGGACCAATGAGTTCTACAGCTAGAGGTGGTTTTCAGTACTTCATAACTTTTACCGATGATTTTAGTAGATTTGGTTACATCTACTTAATGAGGCATAAGTCAGAATCCTTTGAAAAGTTCAAGGAGTTCCAGAATAAGGTATAAAATCATACGGGCAAGACAATTAAATTTCTACGATCGGATCGTGGAGGTGAATATTTGAGCCATGAGTTTGATGACCATCTAAAGCAGTGTGGAATTGTTCCACAGCTGACTCCGCCCGGGACGCCCCAATGGAATGGAGTGTCCGAGCGGAGGAATCGTACCTTGTTTGATATGGTCCGGTCAATGATGAGTCAAGCTGATCTTCCATTGTCTTTTTGGGGACTCGCTCTAGAAACTGCTGCTTTCACGCTAGACAGAGTCCCATCAAAATCTGTAGAGAGGATGCCATATGAGATATGGACTGGAAAGCGTCCCGGGTTGTCTTTTCTAAAGATTTAGGGTTGTGAGGCTTATGTAAATCGTTTGACGTCTGACAAGCTTACTCCCAAATCTGATAAGTGCTTCTTTGTGGGATATCCTAGGGAAACCAAAGGATATTATTTCTATAACCGGGAAGAAGGCAAAGTGTTTGTCGCCCGGAATGGTGTGTTTCTTGAGAAAGAGTTTCTCTCGAAAGGGGTTAGTGGGAGCATGGTGCAACTCGAGGTTCGAGAATCACCTGAAAGTATTTTTGATTCTACTGAACCGCAACTTGATATGCAAAGCGTTGCAGAGCCTGTTGCTGAGACACCAGCCCCGAGACGGTCGGAGAGGGTTAGTCAT
>KE372240.1:113300-125618 GCA_000418225.1 Zizania latifolia
TCGTGCTTCTCCCTTTCCTTTTCCCTGAGAGTGCCCTGCTGCCTTGTTGCTGCTTGATGAGGACTCCGGCGTGAGCCGGTGCTTGTATTTTTTGAGCCAATCCTCTTCAATAAGCAGTAGACGTCCAGCCCTGTCGACAATCTTGCTGCTGCCATCAAAACGGTCCTCCGCCACGCGCAGCCGCCCCACTAACTCCTCGATCGACATTGTGTTAAGATCAAGTAGAGTCTCTATTGAAAGAGCAATCTGTGAAAAACGGAGTGGCACAACCCGGAGCATTTTCTTGATGACATGGACTTCATCCATTGATTCACCAAGTGCCTGGATTTTCCCAGCTAGACCAGAAATTCTCATTGCAAAATCATCGACGGTTTCGCCTTCCTTGAAAGAGATGTTCTCGAACTCCTTCAATAGCTTCTGGGCATTTGCTTCCTTGATGCGTTCCACACCCATCCACATCTTTTCAATGGCCTGCCATGCTTCCTTGGCTGTTCTCTTCACGGCAAGCGACGACCGCATATCAGTCGGCATAGCGCGCAAAAGCGCAGCTAGCGCCATCCGATCATCGCGTCGTTCCACCATGCCTGTGTCGATCGCCTCCCAGAGACCTTGAGCCTCTAGATTGACCTGCATGATGAGCGCCCACTCATTGTAATTTGTACGTGTCAGCTCGGGATAGACAATCGAAGCACCCACGACGTGCCCTTGGGGGAGAGCCAGATGGAGACCGACTGCCACCAGACATCATCGGCTAACAACTTCCTTGCACCAGGCTCTGATACCAAATGTAGAAACCACTCTAGGATCGTAGTTTGTATTCACAGCAGGAAGATGAAAACGATGAACAATCACGCACACAGGAGAGAGTGGTTTTGCGCCGCCCTAAAAACTTGGCAGCTTTTCTGTTTTTGCTTGATCGTAAAATACTCAACGGAACACGTACATGCATCCTAGCTACATGCTATCAGAGTTCCATGATCCAGATTGTTCGCAACGAACTCTAGGACTCAAAACTTATTCGGCAGCTTGATGTGAACATGCACACCTCAGCTCCATGCAACTACGTGTACTCCATGCAAGTGCATGTGCTGTACACATTAACACATAGATGAACAACTAAACATGCATGATTATGTACACGGGATTTATTCTATCACTGTCGTCGTCGTTGCCTACCATTCCATCTGGAGGCTGAGCTCCTCCTCCCTGCATTTGCAAGTTTATTATGCTTGGAACGCATGAATTTTACGGAACTTTCAATAAAAAATATTGAATTTCCACTTTTCATATAGGGTATTAGCGCTGAAGCTTAACATGTTCCTACAATTTTAACACGATGGCGTTTTTTTGGAACCTATGAATTTCATATGATTTTGTTAGGTTCCTGGGCCATTGGACGTTACCAGTAATTTTAGTCCTACCTCGTCTATGGAAGAGGGCTACGAGTAGCTTATAAGGAAGAGTAGTCATCCTCTCTTAGATCAGTCTTTTGAGATGTGAGAGGGCTCTTTGCTTGTAAGCTGTGTCGGATACGCATGAACGCCCGAACGTGGGCTGAGCGTGGGAGCTAAGGCCTGGGACGCTAACAAGTGGTATCATAGCCTCGTTGATAGAAATAGAAGCTAGAATCAACGCGAAGCTCGATTGACTGTTGAAGATGTTGGATGAGCAGATTGAGAGAATGGATGAGGAGGCAAGGAGGAGATCGGAGGCAGATTGCTAGCTACCGTGGGTTGAGAAGAAGGGAGGAGGTCTTGTAGTGAACACCGCTGCAAAAATCCCCAATCTCCCTGACATCCCCGTCGATGCTTCTGATGCTGCTGCTTCTGGCTTTGTCACGCCAACCTGCACCCTCATTTTCGCCGACGAGGTTGGGGAGGGAGAGATTGATGCTGAGGGCTACCTCCAGTCCCTACCCCAAGAGGAGGGAGATTTAACTATTTGCCACCCTAAAGAATGGTACCTCTTCAAATGCCACTCTCTTCGTCGCATTTAATTTTTTGCCACTTTTAACATGAACCAACTCATTTTTTGCCACTTTGCAGCCTCAAAGTGCCAACTCACTGGCCACATCATCATTTTTGCCACGTCAGCTGCCATCTTGCCGTCGCCCCCAGCGCCACTGCCCCCAACATCGTCGCCCGTCGGCCGGTCCCTGCCGTCGCCCCCAGCGCCGCCGCCCCTCAGCTTGTTCTCGAGGCGGGTGAGCTCGACCGACGGGATCCGACCCGTGCATCAGCGCGATGAACTCGTCGACGTCGAGGCTGGCACGCACCGGCCCCCTACCAGCCGCGCGGGGCCCCTGGGCGCCACCGCATTCCCCTCCTCGCCGCCGTCAGCCATCTCAGATCTGAGCCCCCCTGGCTGCGTTGCGGCCCACCTGGGAACCGACGTCCTGCTCACCGACCTCCCTGAGCTGCGCGACACGACGACGATGGCGCTGGCCCACGCGGCGAGCTGGTTGGATTGGCCGTGTGTCGTGGCGTCGAACGCCGAGCCGAGGCAGAAGCCGCCGCCATGGAAGAAGATGATGACGGGGAGCCTGCGCAGTGGGGAGTGGGGACAGGAAGCTGCTAATGAGCGGCAGCGTTGGGGAGAAGATGCACAGCTGACGTGGCAAAAACGATGATGTGGCCGGTGAGTTGGCACTTTGGGGCTGTAAAGTGGTAAAAAATGAGTTGGTTCATGTTAAGAGTGACAAAAAATTAAACGTGACGAAGAGAGTGGTATTTAAAGAGGTGTCATTCTTTAGGGTGACAAATAGCTAAATTTTCGGAGCAGTGCGGCGACGCCGATGAGCCAGCAGAGCCTTGCCTCGTCCTCGCTGGTCGCCAAGGCTCCTCAGTCTGGGTTCAGAAAGGAGAGGAGGCCATCACCATCGCACCTCCGGATCCCCTATCGACCCGCGCCGTAGGCGCACCGCCGTCGGCATACGCGCGAGGCGACCGCGCCGTGCCCCGGCATCACCCAGCATCGCGTCGCGCCACCCTCCCGCGCGTGCGCTGACCACGCCGCGCCCAGGCGTTCCCCCACGCCAAGCTACGCCACCACCCATGCCGATTCCACCACCGCGCCAACCGCCTGCGTCGCCCCACCCGCAGGACCACGCCCAGGCGCCCCACTGCGCCGCGCCACATGGCTCTGGGAAGTTTCTGCCGCCGCCGCACATGGGGAAGAAGATTGGGGAAAACAACCACCCGACGATTCCGTCGCCCATGGCGAGGGTGCCTCTGCCCCGGGGCCCATCCACGGTGACTGCATCGCCGCCATCTGCCACTGCCATTTCTTTGTTCCCCAACCATCAGCATCCTCACCACCTCGGAGACACGTGCCCGGTCAAACACCTCGTCGAGCTCTAGCCTGATTCCCTACCAGTGCGTCACGTACTTCGTGATCATGGACTGGTCACTGAAGCACGACTACGTGAGCATGGGAATCCCCTCGTAGATGTTCTCCAGCGTTGAGTTCCAGCCGCAGTGCGTCCAGAAACCGCCGAGCGTCGGGTGCGTGAGGACGCCTCTGGTCGTTGTCCTTGCCAGGGGTCTCTTTGATGAGAAGGGCAAGTTACTGGACTCAGCGAGCAGTCATATACAGAGATGGAGGGAGAAGAACTGCATTGAGCAATCATCAACAGACATCTGGCATGTAGTGTGTGCTGCAGTAAATTCTGTGTGTTCGCTAGCATTGCCCCTGAGCATGTCGTCGGTCTTGGCTTTGCCGCTACTTGCTCTCTTGTTGCTGTTGATGCCGATGGTTCCCCTATTTCAGTTTCCTAGAGTGGTGATGCGAGGAGGAACATCTTCATGTGGATGAACCATGGGGCTGTGGACCAGAAATCAGATTCACGTGATATACAAACATTGTCTAGTTATTCCTTCTCTGCACAGAACAACACCATTCCTCCATCTTCTGTGCTGGGACCAAAGACTACAGTTGGACCACTATGTATGCTTACTGAGGGTTCACAATCAGGTGACAAGTGTGGTGTCCAGCAATCTTTGATTAGCCGTCATTGTCGAATTGGTTCAAATGTGAAGATTGTCAACTCTGTTGTGATGAACCATGTGGTGGTGGACAAGTTTTCCACGGATGCTCATTCTGCACCTTTAAGCCATCCGTTTATGATTCAGGATATGGCTAAGGTTTACATGGAAAAGGATTTATATGGCTACCTTCCACTGCAAGTAGAGAACAGATGCATCCAATCGGTTTTCAATGTGTTTCCCAACTCCAAACTGCTTACCGGGATCAGCAGTCAATGCAAGTGAAACAAATTGATGATCAAGTTCAACTACTGCCACTGTGTTTCCTGAATATTCGTCTGTATTTCGATGGTAATGAACAGTTTTCCAATTCGTCTTCCACATATTCAGCAAGCATAGGTGCTACAGATTTATCTGGACCTGAGCCTATGGCTGAAGCACGCAACGGTGCTATGGTTTACCAATTACAATTTCTGGCAAACAGCTCCATCCACCATGTTTTCCATGAAATTCAGCTCAAGGCTGCTTATGGAGTTCCAGGCAATCCATCCCTAACCGCTAGCATTCAGTCTGCTCGTTTTCTAGAATTTCATTCTGTTGTTGCAGGGAAATCATCGGTGACTCAAATTCTAGACCAATGGATCAATGAACAAGCTATAAACGCTCCATGGAAAACCCAGAAAGAGTTGCCAGAACAACTTCAAGTAGGTAAAAACTCTGATTCTTGCATTGTTCCTGACCAAGTTCTCTGGCGCTTTCTGGACCATCGTGGGCATTCTGAAGATGTAATTTGGGAAGATTTGGATGTTCTACAACCCTACGTGCAAATTTTCCTGGTCAGAAGGGCCAATCACAAATTGTCATGCAGTTACCATGAGCCATTTCAGATCATTCGTACCATTGGAACAGTGGCTTATATTCAAGGTTCACAGCATGGTTCAGGACCTACCTCTCTAGATGGGCGTTGGTTCTAGAAAATTCTGCAGTGGGTTGATTGGAGTAATTCTGGTGCTACCTAGAAGATCTTGAGAAGCTCCATACAGAATTTCCTTCATCACTGGCTTGGGGACAAGCCAGTTTTCAAGGAGAAGAGATTGTCACCGACCAACAGCATTTGCCAGACAAGGAACAGAAGATGGCACCCAAGGAAGTCGCTAAGCGTGAAGCAGCTGCCGGAAGCCCATTGTGCAACTTTATGGGCCAGAACGAGCCTTGTAACGTGAGCCATGTACTGTCGGTTAGCTAGGGGTTGTATCTAAATACCACAAGCGTTGTATGAACAGAACCTACCGGATGAAATGAAGAACACTGGCGGTGGCTCAGCTTGAGCAGTACTTTTGCGTGAGATTTTTTTTCTGTTTTCTCGTTGGATTCTCGGTGTTCTGTGATTGATTGTGATTGCAAGTGGATCGCTAACAATTTGCATCAGAACTAGCAGCCGTCATATCTACCTGAGGCTTCCTAGGGGATGGAGTGTTAGGTTTCTAGGCCATTGGGCGTTGCCAGCAACTTTAGTCTCACCTCGTCCACGGAAGAAAACTACGAGCAGCTTATAAGAGAGAGTAGTCATTCTCTCTTGAACCGATCTTTTAGAATATGAGAAAGCTCTTCGCTTATAAGCTGTGTCGGATACACATGAACACCTAAACATAAGCTGAACGTGAAAGCTAAAACCTAGGACGCTAACAGATTTTTGAACGAATCAGCTGACTCCCTAGAAAAAAGAATCCAAGCATGGCTCGGTATGTTTGTAAGAATTCAACTGCAACTACTCACAGAATTTTAGCTTCCAAGACAGTTTAGACTTAGCACATAATCTAAAAATAAATTAATATCTAGCAGCATAGAAACATCGGTTTCTCTCTAGGAGATTTGATAATTATTTGCCACTCAAAAGGTGTCACAGTTCAACTAGTCCATTGCTGTCTGCGTATGTGCATAGTAACCACGTTGCAACGGTGTCTTACCAGAAAGCACTACAGTTGTTTAAACATAATATCACATGTATATATAGGCGAGTAACCATTAAGGACGCCAGATTATTAAAGAATCGATCAGAAAAGCATAGTCCAAAATGGCAGGGAAAAAAGTCCAAACACATGTCTACTGTACACGAATCAATCAGGAGGACCACGTACTGCAAACAAGGCGTTTGCGACATGTTCAGTCAGCACAGCCGAGACCAGAACTTGTTCAATCTTTCACGCCAAATCAGAGTCATTCTTGGGCCCTGGGACCTCGTCGACGTGCAATGGCTTCTTGTAGAGCTGGAGCAGCAGCGACGAGCAGACGACGCTCACCGACGAGGCTGCCATGCAGGCGCCGGCAAGCCAGGGGGGCAGCCGGATGCCGGTGAATGGGAACAGGACGCCTGCGGCGACCGGCATACCCAGGATGTTGTAGCTCAGAGCCCAGACGTAGTTCAGCCGGATCCTTGAGAGGGTCTTCCTCGAGAGATCGATGGCGATGATCACATCCTCGAGGCTGCTCCTCATCAGGACAATGTCAGCTGCCTCAATGGCCACGTCGGTGCCGGCACCAATCGCCAAGCCTACATCTGCAGCAGCTAGAGCTGGCGAGTCGTTGATCCCGTCACCGACCATGGCCACTGTCAGCCCTTGCATCTGTGCACACATGGTGTAAGCAGGAATACTGATGGTAAACCTTGATCTATTCAACTATAAGTACTGAGTTGCATGTATCAATCAATTCAATCCAAAAATTTAAGCTGATAGAAAAAGATGAACAATTTACTTTATATTCTAACGATATGCTGAGAGGAGAAAAGATTGTACCTGCAAGTCCTTAATCTTTTCAGCTTTACCAACTGGATCGATTTCGGCAAATACTTTGTTGATCCCAACTTCTTTAGCTATGGATTTAGCTGTAGCCCAATTGTCGCCTGTCACCATGATACTCGAGATACCCATTGAGCTAAGGTATGAAATGGCACGGCCTGCCTCGGGTTTCAGAGGATCTGAGACAGCAAGAGCTCCACAGATAGCCCTGTCGACAGCAATAAGCACACAGGTCCTAGCAAGCTCTTCTGTTTCAGACATGTATCCCTCCACTTCAGAGCTTATTGGAACTTCAAACTCTTGCATGAGCCTTTTGTTTCCAACCAGCACCAGCTTGCCTTCAACACTGGCACTCACCCCTGCCCCTGGATGCACCTCAAAGTCCTTGGACTCCATCATGTGGTCACTGTGAGATCCGTATTGTTCCCTGAGCTTCTTTGTGTACTCAACAATAGACTTTGATAGAGGATGCTCACTGTTTGCCTGACAAAGGTAGTAGAAAATTGTAAGAGGCAGAAAAAGGTAGCATAAAGAAGCCAAGGTTGATAACATGAGATAGCAAACTGGGAACATCACACGACATTCACCAAAAAATATTGGCATTCTTGTGAATAAGAAGCCAACCTCAGCACCAGCAGCCAAATCACACAGTTCTTGAAGTGGTATCTTGGAGAACACTTTTGTTTGAACAACAGAAGGTTTACCGACAGTCAGCGTTCCAGTTTTATCAAATATGATAGCTTTAACCTGCAGATACAGAAATATATGGAATAATTTAGCGTGGCAATATACAACATTAGAATAAATTTGAAGTGAGAAACGACTTATTATACTAGCATCTATATATAAGAAAAAACATCTCACGGTTACCTTGTGAGCTTTCTCAAGTGCATTTCCACCCTTAATAAGAACACCTTGAGAAGCACCTTTTCCAGTGGCAACCATAACAGCGGTCGGTGTAGCCAGTCCAAGAGCACACGGGCATGCAACAACGAGAACAGATATCCCAAACTGCAGAGCAAGTTCAAAGCTATCCATTGCCTTTGGAATCCATTCTCGGGGGTATATGTGAAATTGTCCAGCTACGAACCAGCCAAGCCATGTAAGAAATGAAGCCACCACAACCTTAAAATGAGAAGGAACAATATGAGACGAAGAAAGAGACAATCTCACAGAACACATGCATGAGAAGCATCAGAAGTTCAAAACATTTGCAAGTACCACTCAGGGTAACATTTCTCACAAGTAACCGATGTTTACTGTAGAGAAGAGTTTAAATTGGTAAGGGAGCAGTGTTAAAACTGCTAATCCACCAATCTGAATAAATAAATTTGTTCTATGAATGTACAGTAGAAGTTGGGTAGGTTCAAAATAGTTTCTGGATGAATGCTGACTGAGTCTAGGATAAATACCTAAAATTACTAGGGCAGTCAATTATTAATCAGTTAGGTAGGTAAAGTTTCCAGTTGGATGCTGACTATGTGTCTAGGATAAACACTTAGAATTACCATCGTAACCAATTATTAATTAGTTAGGCAGGATAGCAGTAAGGAAATTTGCAGGAGAAAACAAGATAACCTACAGTTGGGACGAAAAACCGTGAAATCTTGTCTGCCAACTTCTGCACTGGAGCCCTTGCAAGTTGAGCAGCTTCAACTAACTGAACTATCTGTGACAGAGCCGTTTCCGACCCAACATGAGTGACCTTAACAATTATGCAACCATTGTCATTTACAGTACCACCAATAACCTGTTAAAAACAAGCAAATTGAAGCATCATGATTATAGTTCATAACAAGACCAAATTAATAGTAAAAACACCAACCTTGTCTCCTGGTTTCTTTGCAATGGGCCTTGCTTCGCCGGTTATCATACTTTCATTCACGTGGCTTTGGCCTTTGATGACAACACCATCAACAGGGACCTTTTCCCCAGGGACAATCTTAATAACATCATTTCTCTGAAGTAACTGGGTGCTGATCTCTGTTTCTGAAATGGCATTTCCATCTTTGTCCAAAGTAAGAAGACAAGCTGTTTCTGGTGCAAGTTCTGTCAACTTAGACAAAGCATCTGATGTCTTTCCTTTTGCCACCACCTCCAGATATTTTCCCAGCAATATAAAAGATATCAACATAGCACTAGTTTCGAAGAAATCTTGTCCTTCAAACGAGTCTGATGTTAGTGCCTTCAGAACAATATACACAGAATAGAAGTAAGCAGCATTTGTTCCCAAGGCAACAAGGACGTCCATGTTCGAGTATCCTCGTTTTAGCGCATGATAAGCTCCAATGTAAAATCTGGTAGTAAAATAAAACATAATGAATTACAACACATGGTTTTTAGTGCAAGTGTGCAATTAAGGAAACAAGAGAAGAGTAGAAGACGATGTTATATTTAGGCTAAATACAGGAGACATGATACTTTGACAGAAAAGAGAAAAAAGTAGAAGCTGTTGGAGAGTCTGAGATTGTACCTCCAACCAACAATGAACTGAATGGGAGAGCACAGCAACCACCGCAAAAGCATACCTATAGTCATGTTATTGCATACTTTATAAAACAGCCAATCCCCAAAAGGAGAAAGCATAGGCAGAACCATGGAGAACAGAAATACAGGTATAGTAAACAGGCAACTCCAAAGAAATTGATTCCTATAGTTCATAATTTCATGGTGCCGCTCTGCTTCTCTTTGCCTTGGTGGTGAGTACAAGCTGGCGTCGAAGTATTTAGGGGGCTGTGCAGCATCCTGAATGCACTGAATAAATAATCTTGGGCCAGTGACATCAGGGTTATATGCAACTATTATCGTCTGTCCCACAGTGTCACACTCAACATTATCCACCCCTTCTACAGCTTCCAGTACTGACTGGATGAGTTTTGTGTCTTCTGGAGAACTCACGCCCTCTAGTTTTAGGTGCACTTTGTTCACATCATCCCCAGAACTAATGAGATCAGCTCCAAATCCAGCATCTTCAATAGCCTCAATTATAAGATCACGATTGGTGATATTCGGATCAAAGTGGACCTTAGCTTCCTCTAGTGCAAGTCCTACTGCAGCTTTCTTCACTCCCGGCACCATCTGAAGTGCCCGCTCAACAGATTCTGAGCAGCTTGTACATGCCATTCCTTTTATCCGGAGTCTGCACACGGCAATTTCCTGTTCGTGAAGTTCATCGACCTCAAATGTGAGGCCTTCGATAGCTTCTTTTATGGTTCTTGTCTGTAAGAATGAGGATCTTAACTGAGAACATATGGAAAATAATGCCAAAGTGATATATTCTGTCATTACTTCATGAGTATAGCTTGAAGTATACGTGAGGTTAGTGAACTGAAGGTGCGTTCATGCAGACAGAATTTACCAGTTTGTGTACTTATTAGTGTTTAGTGACTATACAGCCTAATTGGCAATTATATATAAGGAACATGGACCTGTACTCATCAAATATTTTCCAGTTAGGATGTACAGTCACCAATAAATACGTGAACTTTTGAGTGTCAGTTACCAATTTTTAGAACCATGAAAAATATTGATTCAAATCAAATTGCTACTGAAAAGTTTTAGGTAAGCAGTACAAAAAGATATATGGTTCCACAGCAAAACATTTATGAGCATAACTAAACTAAGCCTTTTAAGAATATTCCAGGCATGGAAGAACATGAATTCAATGAGGTATAAATGGCATTCTATGATTTAGCAGTCATTGTCAAGGGATTGGCCCACAGCCCCACACAGACAAAAAAGATTGTTAAGATGGTCAATGGCCAGCAGTACTTAGACATATACAGAGGCAATTAGGCAAAGATGAGGCCAAACTTGGCATGTAACCTAATTACCTAATCACGACATACAGGATAAAATTCAGCTCCTGAAATTCAGAATCACCAGCCTGCTTATATTAAATTAGTTGCAGACCCATACTCCTAGTCCAATAGAGAATTGACCCACAATAACTTGTAGTGAAGACATTACAGAAGAAGCTGCCATATGCATTTAATTCAAAATCCTATTTTGCCCCCAGTGAATCAGTGATGACAACCACCCAAAACGCCATGATGAAAATCTAGTGCAATGAAAGCAAGACTGTCAGCTCAAGGCAATCTTACATCGGTTTCCTCCGGCATGTACTGGACAACAGCTTGGCCCTGGAGCGGCGACACCGAGATGCTCTCGACTCCCTTGAGGCCTGCCACCACCGTCTCTATCGACACGGCACAGGAAGCACAAGAGATCCCCCGGACATTGAACATGACCTTCGTTGTCTTCCTCTCCTTCCGCGGCGACGGCCTGGCAGGGGAAGCACCAGAGCCCCCATCCACCTGAAGAAGAAGTGGATCTTTGAGATGGTTCTCTCCGTTCTGCTCCATCCCTGTCCCAGGAACAACCACAAACTATCATAAATCCATGGTCATGTACATGCTATAGTATTATTTTACAACCAATTGGCAGGATATAATAATAGTTACTAATAATCCAGCTCAGACTTCAGTATTGCAAATTTGCAGGTACATCTTGAATTATGAACTCAGTACAGAACTACATATGTATAATCCTTAAAAAATGTATAGTCCTGGTAAACCACTAACCAAAGCAGCCTCCCCAAATTGATAATTAAACAATAGATGCTAAAGTATGGATTTTTTCGGTACATTCTAAGTTCAGTGATAGCGTTGAACCGAATTGTTTAAGCTTGGAAAGCTTGAGCAACCACCACCACTTGCATTAGGCGCGCGCAAATCGTCAAACCCCACACAAGCGCGCCGACGACAGCAAACATTTATCCATTTGGCAAAAGGGGAAAAAATACCAGTCCGCGCACAAAATTTAGACGAGAGAAAACTAGTATAAAAAAAGAAAAGAAACGATGGCGAGCGTATGATGCGTATCATCTGGACGAACGCCACAGCACGGGAGTAAAGAAACCCCATGGAGCGGGTGAGACGAAAGCTACAGCTGGATTTTTTTTAAAAAAAATAAAACACTCAGGCCGGCGAAGCGGCGAGATCGAACGCGGTTACCTCGGCCTCCGGCAGTCCGGCGATCGGCGGCGGCGGGGAACGGCGCTAGCGCACTGCCTCTCCGCTGTCGCGCGCGCTCCTCCAGGGATTGTGGAGGAGGAGGAGTAGGAGGGTTTAGAAGGCGGCGGCGGAGGCGAGACGGCGAGGGGGGACCGGGGAGGCGTGATACCAGCCGCCCGCGGGGAGGGAGGAGGAGGCGGAGGTCACGTCGCGTTTGTTTGTTTATATTTGGTTTGCAATTGGGTGGGAAAAGGCGTGAATTGTGCGGCTTTTTTGTTTTCGTCTGCTCGATTTTTAAATCAACATAATAAGTTTGAATTTGAATTTTTTTTATTTGGTTTTAGTCTCTATCGCCTAGAATATAAGTCGTCTGACTTTTTCCAAATCAAATTTCTTCAGCTTTGATCAAATTTACGAAAATATATATTAACAATTATAATATCAAATTAGTTTTATTAAATCAACCATTAAATATATTTTAATAGTGTATTTATTTAATATTGTCAATGTTAATATATTTTT
>KE372240.1:145031-155731 GCA_000418225.1 Zizania latifolia
ATCATCAGAGATTTCTATAACAGCCAATTAACTGCCAGGTTTTGAATCTCGATGCTTCATTTACCTTAACATTGCACCAGCCATGAATATAATTTTCAAATCAAAATACTATATTAAATCTGATGTTTCTGTCATGGCAATGCAGTGGAAATGCTTATGATGACACACTACTTGCTAAGCTTGAAAGTGTCTACACAGACTCTGGAGATTATAGCTCAACAATGGTCAGCACTTCTCCTACTCTATCCCCTGCTTTCTAATTTTATTGTCAAAATCTCTTATCACCTACCGTTGTTACTGCTTCCAGTTTGTTGTCAACATTGAGCAAGGTCTTCCTGTTCTTCCTGAGTGGCTTAGTTTTAACCGAGTGACAGCGCGTCTGAGGCAGGGTTGTGAAATCGGCCCTGCTCGACTTCTTCTAAGGTATATTTTAGTGTATATCCTGCCATGGGTGGATCTGAACATAAATATGAGTTTGGCCTAAAAGTTTAGCATTGCAAGTTGCATGGTTATGTTACTCATTCGATGTATCACTATTCACTTTTCATGTGATCTAGTGCTTCTGGAGGTCATGTAGAAGGAAATTTTTCACCTCATGAAGCATTTGCAATTGGTGGGACAAATAGTGTAAGAGGATATGAAGAAGGTGCTGTTGGTTCTGGGCGCTCATATGCTGTTGGTAGTGGAGAAATATCTTGTCGCATGGTAGGTTCTGCCTCTCTTTATAGAAAACTCTATCTATAGCAGGAGCTTAACCTGAATACCAGTACAATAAAATACACATTACATACACAGTATATACTTGTCCCCAATAAATACCTAGTTAACAACATGCATATGCATACACAGGAAAAAGAATTAAAAATGAGAGTGCTTGAAATTAAAATTAGTTTGCAACTTAAGATGAAGTTTTCTTTGTTGGGTTGAATATATCTAAGAATGTAGTTAACTTGGTGAGCAAACTACCAAACACTCAAAATCGTAAATAATGAATTTATTTGATGTGTCTAATGCCAATTATGTCATGAGCTGTATTATTCGACCAGTTGTTTTTTTAGACAGGTAATCCAGCACTCCAATCAGATTAGCATGAAGAATTATACATGTCAGATCAGTTTGTCTCCAACCTTTGCTCAACATAGATGACTTACCTAATGAAAATGTGCAGCCTAGCTGTTCCCTCTGCATGTAAGGATCTTCTAGATTTTCATAGACATATGCTTAAGAGTCTCTATGAAAATTGATATCTGCCATGACGTTAATTGTCAAGTGCAGATTACCTGCTGCCGTTCTACTGCAGTTTCATGCATAAATGGCCAACCTTTTAAATCATCATTCTTATTACTTACGATACTCTCTCTCTCTCTGTGTAGTTTGGGCCGTTGGAAGGTGTGGTCTTTGGTGACTATGGTAGTGATCTTAGTTCTGGTCCCAAGGTCCCTGGTAAGCCATGTTCTGCTCACATTTTATATGTTTGAACATTTCGTGGTCCACTTCTGTAGCCTTTGGTCCTACAGCAGGCCAGTCCTGATGTCATGGGCTGTGGGCCAGGGCTGCCAGGCCCAGGCCCAGCCACGTGAACAGTACCCGCGGGTACTGTAGCAGTGCGGCAAATTAGAGAGTCCAGGGCAGATTAGAGTCCAGCAGTTAATAAGAGTTCAAGACAGATTAGAGTCTAGCAGTTAATAAGAGTCTAGTTCTATAATTGAGAGTCCTAGCAGGATAGAGTCCTAGAGTCGTAATTCGGTTAGGTCTTGCAGGCTCTATAAATAGGATTGTATTCATCAAGAAATCAATGAAGAAGAAAGAAGAAGTCTAATCTCTCATCCAGTTCTCTATTTCTCATCTCAATGTTCCGTCTCTCCAACCTAAGTCTATCTCTAATCTTGAGCAGCCGACGTCGTCCGGCTATCCTTCCGGCGGTGTTTATCCCGTCATGGGTTCAACTTGTCATGGTTTGGATCCATGACGGAATAAATACCGCTGGGAGGATAGCCGGGCGACGTCGGCTGCTCAGGATGAGAGATAGATTTAGGTTGGGGAGACGAACATTAGGATGAGAAATAGAGAACTGGATGAGATATTAGTCTTCTTCTTTCTTCTTCATTGATTTCTTGATGAATACAACCCTATTTATAGAGCCTACAAGACCTAACCGAATTACGACTTTAGGACTCTATCCTTCTAGAATCTCAATTACAGACCTAGACTCTTATTAACTGCTGAACTCTAATCTGCCTTGGACTCTTATTAACCGCTGGACTCTCTAATTTGCCGTGCTGCTACAGTACCCGCGGGTACTGTTCACGCGAGCAGTACCGCGCGGTACTGTTCACGTGGATGGGCCTGGCAGCCCTGGCCCACAGCACATGACACCTGAAGATCTGTATTCATTAGATGTAGTTTAATTGTTTAGTTTCGTATGTTTGAGAAGAAAAATAATACCATTCAAATTATAATTGGGATAGTTAATGCTTTTGCCTATTTATTCTAGTTTATTTGATGAGATAGTGCTCTGGAACAAGTTTGACATGGTTCCAGATTTTACAGTAACGGCATGTTTGCCCAATTCTCATCTAGACCATCTTTGGTGATTGGTTGTATAGGTGACCCAGCCGGAGCTCGTGGGAAGCCAGGAAGTGGTTATGGTTATGGTGTTGGCATCCGCGTGGACTCCCCGCTGGGGCCTTTGCGCCTTGAGTATGCTTTCAATGATAAACAAGCAAGGCGATTTCATTTTGGGGTTGGCTACAGAAATTAATCTGTCCGAGTATCACTGTGTTTGTCTGCGTGATCCTCCATTTGATTAGCTGCTGATAGGATATAGTGACATTACTTACATTTCTTTGCTGTGTCAATATGTGCAAGCATTTTGCAAAGCAAATTTTGTATGTCCTTGTTCCATAATTGTAACATATTTGTATTTTTTCAATACTCTCATCTTCTGGTGTAGATGTTCTTGAAACCAGAGGATAAATGACCCCAGCTGGTAATTATTCATGAGTCATGGTTGGGTGCAGTGCCCACAAGTTTTGTCATTGTGAAATTTGAGTCGCAGGAATCATAATTTTGGACTTGTATCAGACTGTCAACATTTGTATTGTAATGGAGTGTTGGGTTCTGACTTGTCTCAGCTTCAGAAATCTGAGCCTCTGTCTGGGATTTGGATGCAGAAATCTCAGCATAAACAGCATAGGTGAGTATTTCAAGATATCATTACCTGTCTCATGGCACTTCTAGTTTTCTCCACAACAAAAGCTGCCTCTTTGAGTCAATCCAGGACCAAAGCGATGTCCGCACGCATGGGCCTGTTTTATGAGTCATGAGAAGTTGCAGCACGCACCGGCTTTCCTCAGATCTTAAGATGAAAGAGTCTACCAATAAAGCTGGACTGGAGGGTACTCATGGATTCTTCCATCCATACAATGGGGCCATGCTAGCAGGTAAGCACAAGCAGTGTCTCATCATGCATCAAAGCTATACGGAGTACTGTTATCCCTTCATCATCGAGAAAAATCAGTAAAATTATCTGTGCTGCGAATTTTCAGAATAAGAATTGTTCTTGCTGTGTCTGGGAGTTTTCTCATGTTTATTTGGCAGTTACAAGTTACAGCATGCAATGTTCACAAAATGTTCCAACCTTCTTTTTCCTTTTTATCTATATGTGCCGTTTTGGATCCAGCCGATTACTCTACTCTGCTTCATGTCATTGCCTCTGGCTTTTGAGGTTCCTGGACCCTGGTATTTATGTTGAGAAATGTGCATAACTGCCTGCATATATTCATGGCATCTCCAAATACTGCTACATTTTATAGACATGTAAAAATATGATCTCCTTTACCAATTTTCGTTGAGAAGTTTTGGGAAGTGTGTATAACTACCAGCATATATTCACATCTTCAAATACTGCTACATTTTAGACATAAAAATATGATCTCCTTTACCTATAGATTTCGTTGAGAAGGTTTGAAAACTTCCACATCCAAAGTTCACAGATATTGCTACATTTGATGTATTTTCATAGGATGCCCCCTTCTACATGGGTGTTCATGTGCGCCACTGCTATAGATATATCAAACATATCTATCTAATCATGGAAATGTCGGCATATAATGAATTGACAATTCTTCCAGACCATCATCTGCACACCATTTTGTCGCACTTTTCTTTTTACCTCTAAAACTTGCAGCAGCCCAGCTGTCTTCTGCACACTGGATCAGATGACTCTCCTAAATCAGTTTGCTGATGATGCATGTGTTAATTTGGCCCCAGTTTACCCCTACCTTTCTGTCATATATCTTGGCTTCAACCAAACAAGTCATCTTGCAATGCATTGCCTGCAGGCTGCAGGTTAGCCATCATTGCAGATGCTGTATGAGCAGGCCGGTCGTTGGCCAGGCTAATCAAGACCCAGGAGACCAATTTTCTGGGATCACGCATGCATGATATGGCATGCAGCTAGAAGCTGACAACCCAGATGCAGCCACCGATCGACAGTGTGTGATCAGTGCATGATGAGAGGGGGAGACCAGCCTGGGTTTATCCCAGTGGTGCAGCAGATCGATCGCATATTGATTTTCACGTTTGTGATCATGAGGTTTCTTGCAAATTAATCTCACTTGGAGACGTCATATGAGGACAGCGAGGATGCTTCTTCTGTTCGTTCATGGTGATCTCTCCTGCAGTTTTGCACCAGATTTCAGCGGAAGTCCCTCCAGTATCCTACCTACCATTCATGCATCTATTTTACAACAACCATATGCCAATGCTACATTACATGTGTACATTTTACATGCATGTAACATCAGATCGCTGCCTCTGAAAAAAATGGATGAAAACCTAAGGTCAATATGATCAATGCTGGCCTGTTGTGTCGTCGGCGTGCAGGAGTAGTGCTTGCGGAGGGGCGTTGGCTTGGTAGGGCAGTAGGGTTGCAAGGTCATA
This sequence comes from Zizania latifolia, assembly GCA_000418225.1. Lineage (NCBI taxonomy): Eukaryota > Viridiplantae > Streptophyta > Magnoliopsida > Poales > Poaceae > Zizania > Zizania latifolia. The sequence goes on from KE372240.1 coordinate 149,976, forward strand.
TTTTCGTCTTGAGTCTTCCGATTGTAGGGCGTTTGTTTCTAGAGGTTGTTTTGGTTGTTTAGGGTAGTTGGAGGGCATCTTCAAGGTTGGGAGAGAAAGCTACATGCGAAAGCTTAGTCTAATTTTATTGGGCCGACATCGATGATGCTTTCAGGCACCATGTTCCTTCTTCGAGGCTTTGTTGAGTAGCCGTCCTCTCGTCCCCTTGTGAGACTCTTGGATGAAAACCTAGCCTAGGGCTCTTAAGCGGACAATGACGGTGTTTTTACGTCGTGACTTTCTTGGAGGCATCGTCTTGAAGGTCTTGTTGCTCGTCTTTGCTGATCTCCTTCAAGTGCATCTTTTAGTTTGCTCTCGCTCCTTAGTTGGCTGCGAGTCTTGCTCGAGGGTTGATTGTAGGATTTGGTTTGGGGAGTGTTGATGTCTCTCCTGCTAGTGTTGGTCGGTCTAGCCTAGTGGCACCTGACTTGATGTTAGTGCTACCCTTGGGTCCTGGGTTAGAGCTGCCAGCCTGTGTTGCCTTGTTTTTTTTTGTTTTTATCATGATTATAATCTCCCAATGCTGTAATCTTATATTTTTTCTCTAACTTATTAATACAAATCTCACCGTCTTATATGGATTACTCAAAAAAAATATGATCAATGCATCACCTGCATAGCCAGATGGTTTCCAAGAAACTTAAAGGTGATTGCTATTCTACCAATGCAAAAATACAAGCAGATCATATGGCAACACTGTTGCAGTTTGTCCAGAGGACAGAAAGCCATCTCCATCCACATCACCATGCATGCCCTTTCTTGGATTGGCAGCATTCCATCAAAAGCCAGAGCCACCGGTGTGGGTATCTTGTATTGCGTGTGATGCAGCCAGTCACCTAGAAAAGGATACTGGAAAGCAGCTTGTCACCCTCTCCAGAAACTGACCAAGGGTATCTTTGTACGCCGTGATGCGTGTAGATGCATGTGATGGTGGTGTACCATCTGTACCATGCACATACAGACATACTACGCTCCATTCCTCTGCGTGTGATCGAACGTGTGATTTGCTAGTGACTTGTGAGGAGAAGGATGTGATGGAGACAGTGCTTAGCTAGCTGCTGCTGCTGCTGGTCCTGCTGCTACACGCACACACGAAGGCCATGAATTGCTTGTGTTGAGGCATGCACCGTTCAGCAGTTACAGCGCCTCTTGCAAGCTAGAAATCGAAAATAATTTGCCACTACCAGTTGAAGGTTTTTGATTTTATAGTAGCTTTGAAGGAAACGGTTAAATTCCAGTATGCAGGAATTGCGAAGAATTTCCGCATTCCAAATTGACCTGCGAAAGCTTGAAACGTTTTGTTGAAAGCTGATTAAACTTTGCAATAACTTTTTTGAACCTTTCTAAATAAATTTAAAATAAACCCCCCATATATACTATTTTTTTAAAAATGAACCTTTTCAACTTTGACACACGGAACGATTTTGTCACGCTAAAGGGAATGACGTGACACCTCATTCCTATCAAGCCAAATTTGATGGCTTAGGCAAAAGGTCCGGTTTTAAAAATAAAATGCCATGAGTTCTATTTTTAAAATATTGTTTACAAAATGTTTATTTTTTAAAAAAAAATCAGTTTTCAACGTGTGCTGCCAAGGATCCAATAATTGTTGAAAGCTCAAGATTTCAGGGTGTGCTACCAAGAGTACCAAGGATCCAATAACTGAATGGATTTGGTTGTCCTATTCCTATCAATCTGATGTCTATTGATCTAGCTAGGGTATCTTGCGTTGTCAAAGATTGAGGTTTCGTGGAGAAGCATGTTTAGATTGGTGCACTAGTGGAGTCGACTAGCTAGGTGCATCTTAGCTATATAGAGGTCGAAAGTGTTCTTAGAATAATTATATCTTTTTGATATAATTATCTAAGTTTAATAAAAACTTTCATTATAAAAAAGTAGTGGAGTGGACTTATCCATATATACGGGTTCAAGTTACAGAGCCTATATTATGTATAAGCGAGTTTATTTTAGTTGGAATTTTGTGAGATTAAAGAAGATATTCAAGATTTATTCTTGGTCTCCGTCCATAGGCCGGCATGTGTGCATGTACTATAGTATTGTGCAAGTACACATACGACTCATGTATAATCGAACAAAATGCAGTTTTATCCAAAGTTCCTGCACAATTAATTCCTAGTTTCAAAATGCTAAAAATGATGACGCTAACTAAAAAGATTGATGTTAGGAGGACACGGCAATGGCGACCGATCGATGAACAGTCCCAGTTAACCAAGCCCACATCAATCAATTCAATTGATGCTCGAGGCTGGCTTACTCACGCTTTGAAGACTCGTCTCTTGGTGACCATGATCTGTCCCTCTGATAGTACTGTCACACTGTATCTCAATTATGTCTCTCTGTTCATCGATCCCAACTATACCTTGAACCCTGAGTGCTGTCAGCTGGGAGTTGCAAATCTTGCAATGACCCCTACTGCAATTCTGCAAAGCTTGCGACGACCCCTACACTGCCCATACTAGCTAACAGTATTAGTACAAATTAATACAATTGCTAGGCTGCCTCCATGCGTAATTAAGCTGGGGCGAAGGCAACACAGGACAATGAATGCTGCTACTGTTTGGCATTTGTTTTCAAGCAATTAATTAATCAGGCTGTGCTCAGTTGAACACTGAGCTGGCTAGATGTGGATCGGATATGCACGGAATCAAATCTGGATAATACTATTTACTGTATTTTATTTTAGATTCAAATACGAATACGGATATTCTCGAATACAAATACAAAATAGATAGTTTGAATTCAAATTCGTATCCAGATGTCTACTAAGTTCAACTTAAAATGAATATCCTAAACACTAAGAAGTCTAAAATCCGTCTAGATTTTAGGTAGAATTATTGATCATATTCGATTGATCAACAAAATTTTTGTAAATTGATCTCAATCAATCAACCAAATATGTACGACAATTGTTTTTCCCATTCCACTCTTCAACAATGCTCATTTGGAGCAACAACAATGTACAATATCAAACATTCAAACCATGCAAATCCATAGCTGATGCTCTATTGCTTGCATGACCATAAAATTTACAAATAAAACTATTTTCTCAACCACTTCAAGTATTTGTTCAAATTCAAATCAATAGTTTGTAAGTAAAAAAAGAAAAAAATGATTTGATCATCCTATTGTCTTGTACTACTAGAAACCGTCCACTAAATTAAGTGTTTTATAATTACATAAAGAGTAAATAAACCATACATATTAACATAGTGATGACATGTCATCTCGAGTCATTGACAGTCTGACATGTGAGCCTAAAACGGATGCAAATATATCCATTTTTATATCCGGATCCGACAGAAATCCAGATATCTATTTTGATATCCATATTTGCTAAACAAATTCGGTTGTTTCTATTTATCATCTACGTTTAATTCAAATGCAAATACAAATATCCAAATTTATAATTTATCAGACATGGATACATATAATTTAGTTATTTTGACATCCATAGCTAGATGCGCCAAATTAGGTTTATTTGTTGTGTCCCTTACTCCCTTGTGGGGTTTGATTGGTTATGGGGATATATATGAGATGAATATATATAGGTTATTCGTGTGTTAAACTTAGAAAACGTTGTGGTTGCGTATGTGTGTTTTTAGTCGTCACTGAAAATTATTTCTATGGGAGTGAAAACATTGTGGTTACGTCTCGATCTTACAATGTTCTAATATGTTGAGTTTATTTATTTGTACTACGTTGGCGAGTTAATTATATGTATCTCTTTCATGTAATAATATAGTTTTAATCACTTTTATTTTAATATAATCCACCATGTTTTGGAAAAATATATATACAAGTTAGGAATATACAAAACTATATCTTGCAAAGTAATTCCGATAGAGCCTTGTTTGTGGTAGATGCAGTTTTATGCGCGCTTCCTAAACATTATAACTCAATTTTCATGTGAAAGTACACAAAATAACCGCTTTACTCTTCTAAAAAAGACTAGCGTTGACCGTTGATAATATAATCGATCTGCTCTCGTCACGGACACTCCGTCCACTCTATAATATCTTAATTTGATGGCAGATATTAATAGAATGTGCAATAAAAAATGTATTTTCTTAGATTTGATGATAATTATCTTTCATATTAATTTGAGGTTATATACACACACATGCATGTAGCCAACATATTCTCGTACCGATCGACTGTGCATGACTATATGAACATTATTATATGTCCGGGCTCTAGAAATTTTCTGGGTTCGCCAAGAATAACGCGAGATGAAGTACAAGGATACATATATACTGTTATAAATCCGAAGATAACTGTTGTAAATAAGTAGATATATAATGTTAGTAAATACGAAGATATATACTGGTGTAAGTATTGAAAAAGTGGCATGATTAATTGTTGGATTCGTACTAAGTGTGTGCAAGTCCAGTCGAAACCGTACATGAAATCAACCTGCAGCCTATAAAAATCAATGGAGAGGGGATCGAATAAGTCGTCTTGCCGGAGTGGAGTCCGCAGTCATCCACGCCTAGCTAGCTAGCTTGCTTGCCACTTGTCAGCTTCATCCATTCATTCATGGGAGACGAAGCTCAAACGAGCCTCCTCTCGAGAGGCCATGGCCATCAGCAACCCCTCCCTTTCCTCAGCCTCATCCCTTCACCTCGACACCACATGGCGGCCGCTTCAGCTTTTTCGTCGTCCTGCAGCAGCAACCATCAGCAGCAGCAAGGTGGCGGCGGCGATGGTGGTGGTGGTTATGGCGGCCGTCAGCTCAAACAGCGGCAGGAGGAAGAAGAGGTCACGGTCGCGCTGCGCATAGGCCTGCCGGTGCCTTCGCCGGCGACGGCGGCGATGACAGATCAAGGTAGTGGCTATAGCCATGATGACGATGATGCAGTAGTTGCTGGACAGGCGGGAGGCTGGAGCGGCGGCCGCATGGCTGCCGTGGCTCCGGCGGCGGGGAGCGCGGGGACGGCCGGCGGGAAGTACTGGATCCCGACGGCGGCGCAGATCCTCGCCGGCGCCTCCCAGTTCTCCTGCCCTGTCTGCTGCAAAACCTTCAACAGATACAACAATCTGCAGGTATATACTCGTCAGTCGTCACGTACGGTTAATAAAACTAAGACTAAGGTTACTAACCTTATAATACCATGTTTTTAGTTTAACCGTCATTCATTCCGCAGTTAGTGCTAACTGATGTAGTTAGCATTAAATTAGATCGATAACATTATTAATTGGTACCATATGATACTCATAGAAGTACATATATAAATAAATATATCTTATCTGTTTTACTTGATGTAAAAAACATGTAATAATAAGTAACTATGGTTTTATAAATATCTGGGTGCAGTGGTTGAAACATTTATTCTATTACAATATCTAGGTGCAGTGGTTGAAACATTTATTCTATTATCTAAAAAAATCTCATGAAATTCTAACTATTATAACCTAGAGAATACATTCGAAATCTTTAGTTGATCTTAGCTAGTTGAAATTCCATGGATCATCTGTCTGCTAGCTCTCCCTCTCTCTATGTAGATGAGTACATCTCTTAATTAATTGCATGCTATCGATTGGCAATTTGGCATGCAAGATCAAAGATGAAAATGTCTCATGCTCATTGACTCATTGTGTATGTCGTACTATGTATTTATATGCATGCAGATGCACATGTGGGGGCACGGGTCGCAGTACCGGCGGGGCACGGCGGCGCTGCGCGGCGCGCAGCCGAC
>KE372240.1:169133-182663 GCA_000418225.1 Zizania latifolia
GCCGTCGCCGCCTCGACCAGGGTTAGGGTTCGCTCGCTCGCTCGCTCCTTCCCCCTTGGCCTGAGTTCCCCTTCGTGTTTCCGCGGGGCCGGGGGCTGATCTGTGGGTTTCTTTTTTCTGGGCTCGATTCGGCGCGCGTGCCCCCGGTCCCGATCGATCCGCGCGTTCTTCGTCTTGGGGGATCGTTTCGCTAGGTGCGGGGATCTGCGGGATGGGCTTCGTGGTTTGTCTTTGTCTCCGATAGGGTGGTTCGATGGTTTCGGGCAGAAACATTTCTTTGTGATTTTTTTTTTGTTTTTTTGTTAGTTCTGTCTGAGACTATGCAGATTTTCTGGAGGAAATGATTAGATTTGCGTGTGTTTCCTGAAATTTCTGGGACGTTTTATTTTAAATTTGCAGACAATAAATCATTCGGGCATTTTTGGGGGTAAATGTGACCGTTTAAAACGTATTACAGTAGATTTACCGTGTTTAAATTTGATGCCGTCGAAATGAATAGGTTCGATTGATTGATAAGATGCAGGAAGCTCCGTTTGAGGTGGCGATTGTGTTGCGCCTCCTAGCTAATTGGACAAGAAAATTGTAGCTACTTGGTGCCTCTTGGATTATCTTGTCCAATTTGATTGGACACTTATGGCCGGATTTGATTGGACACTTTTTATTTCAATGCATGCTAATATTGTTTCCTGCTCTTTTAGGTACTGAGTTTTGCATTGGTTGTTTGGTTGTTTCATACACAGATCACAGTTGAGATGGAACACAAGGAGGCTGGTTGCCAGCAGCCTGAGGGCCCAATCCTTTGCATCAATAACTGTGGATTCTTTGGCAGCGCGGCGACCATGAACATGTGCTCCAAGTGCCACAAGGAGATGATCATGAAGGAGGAGCAGGCCAAGCTGGCTGCCTCCTCCATCGATTGCATCGTCAATGGTTGTGATGGTGGGAAAGAGCCTATCGTTGCTGGTTGCACAGCAGTGGCAGTTGCTCATGTTGAGGCAAAGATGCTAGTTGTGCAGCCTACCGATGTTGCTGGCACCAGCGAGGATGTCGCTGCAATCCCCAAGGTCAAGGAAGGACCAAACCGGTGTGCAACCTGTAGGAAGAGGGTGGGGTTGACGGGATTCAACTGCCGGTGCGGTAACATGTACTGTGCATTGCACCGGTACTCTGACAAGCATGAGTGCCAGTTCGACTACCGGACTGCAGCTAGGGATGCCATCGCCAAGGCCAACCCAGTGGTGAAGGCAGAGAAGCTCGACAAGATCTAAGGGGCTAGGGGTGTGAAATGGATCACAACCTACAAGTTCTCAACATCCGTGTTTGCTATCCCACATTTCTTGTTGGCTGCTACGTTTCTTAAATTGTTCGACATTGTGATGCGCCCTGCATCCTGGCAGCTGCAAGAATTCATCCTCTCAGTAGTCAAGTGGTTTGCGTGTTGGGTATGTTGTGTAATCTTTATTCATGGTGGTTTTCGGTCAGTATTATGGTGTCTCATTTAGTTAGCTATGTGATGTACTATGTACCATGCTTGCTACATTCCAATCAGTAATAGTTATCAGCAATGGTCCATCATATTGCCAACAAGTCTATTATGCATTTTTATTTTAAGATGATTCCATTTGCATCTCTATCTGGTGCCCATTCAATTCATGTATGTTAAAATATGTTTGCTGAATTATGCTTGGTTGGCTGTCTATTCTAGATTGAGAACATGGGATCAGAGAGGAAATGGTGACAATTCACAAGGTAGTTCTCAGGCCATTTAATGCTAATTTGAATTAGAACTTAAAGTATATCTGAAAGTTTGGCATGTGAAGCTATTGGCACAGCTTTAGTAATCTAGGATGCAATTGACATTCGGCCTCCAAAGATCCCTGAACACGCGACATGAATCAGGATGCATATTATTGAAGACATTCATTTTGTTTGGTTATTTCCTGATGCAAGGCAACTGCTGTTCTGATGCAAGGGAACATCTCACAGATTCTGTCATCTTTACCAAATTCTATCCCTCCTTGTATCTCTGTACAATTGGAACAAATTGCTCCTTATGTGGATTGGACCAAGCATGAATTGATTGACTTAATTGCCATGACTATGGATTGCAGATAAACCTACTTGTGCCAAAATATTCTTTGCATTGCAGAGGATGGCATGATGGGTACATCGATCAACTCTTTGCCGGGTGTTGAGCTGAAACGCATTAAACAATGCAGGCACTGATGGTGAGCTCTGATCAGCTGAGATTCCTTCATTGTTTATGGGAAGTGCATAGAACCTCGAGTTTATCGTCCTCCCAGTCGTTTGAAATGTATTTTATGAGACTAACTGTTGTTAGCTGCTCTGATAATCTGGTTGTTATATTATGCCATTATAATGTATATCACGCAACATCCTGATAAGAACAATTGAGTTTGTCTTGTCTTTCCCAAACAAAAGTCAGAACACTGTGGATAAATAGTCATACCTACATTATGTTTTCGTTTGATTTTTTCAAAGTCAAACTTATCAAACTTTAACCAAATTTAAATAAAAATATATTAATATCTATAATATAAAATGAATACAATATTAACACATATTTCTTTGTTGATTTAATGAAACTAATTTGATAATATAATTATTAGTATATTTTTTAATAAAAGTGATCAAAATTAGAGAAGATAAATTTATTAAAAAATCAAAGACTAGCGCCTACTGCATCATATATGCTGTATGATAGTTGTATTTTAGCAACACCTTCAGTTACCAAGCTATAAGGCTACAAAGAAAAGCTACATGCTTCTTTCACCTGTTGAATGACACACGAGAGAAGGCATGGCTTGCACAACATTGCACTCAGTTGATAATTTTACGACTCGTTTCCTCTTTGGTTGCGTATTCTAAATTACAATGTACAGGAAGAAAGAGGATAAACATTATTCTGGATTCTTAATTCTTTCTACTAAGGAGTAATCTTGCAAGGCTCAGGCCCCAAGGTTGAAGTAAACTGTGTAGAATTCATCTCAAGCTGTACAATGGTTCTAGCAGGACGTTCCTCCTCACCCCCTTTGCAATGAAGCTGATTGATGATATTGCCTCAATGGAGCAGTCTGCACAAAGCTTGCTGCCTGAATCTTTAAAAGTCGAATATCCCATTGATGCTTCGAAGAGAACTCTTGCAGCTGACCTGAATCTTTGTTCCCACTGAGTAATCTGCTCCTGTCACCAGAAAGCACCCTGGTTTGGTTCCAAGCTCAAGAGAAACCGAGTTTGGTTTTCCATCAAGCCCAGCTACAATATTGGATACCAATCACCAGTGGACAGGCCATCAAGAACAAATGGCTCAAATAGGATTGCTTGAAGAGATGCATATTCTGGCTGATCATCTAAAGGCACAGCTAGCAGTTAACATTTGAGACGGATATCTTGACTAAAATAACCGTGATAGTTGGTGTAGGGCACAGTTTCATATTAATCATTAGCTAATGTATTTTAATATTAGTTTAAAATTGTTGGTTGACATGACAAATTATTGTGTTTGAAGTAGCAAACCACATTTATGCAGATTTGATAATAAAAGAAATTTCCTAAAAGTTTAGTTGTGACCTTTTATTTCTTCAGTCATCAGTGTAATTGGGAACTGTAGTGATAAATGATCATCTGAGTTCCATATTCCACTGTTTGGTGATTGAGAGAAAAGACCCTGCTCACACACAATAAAGTAAGCACTTGACCAAAAAATGGTCAACAATGGCTGAAATGGATAATATTTTGTTCATGTCCTCAAATCATAGTATCCGGAGATATTAATCCTAAATCCTTGTCATTTAGAGTTGCTTTTGTACCATTGGCAGATGTCTAAGATGGTACTCTCACATTCAATGTGGCAGACTGACCGTTGTCTGCATAAGAAGAAAAATGAGGAAGCTAACTGCTGGTTCCTTCATCTGAATTTCATGTAAAATACTTGAAAAGACATTACCTTTGCTGAAACAGAGAATGAAACTTGAAGATACATGTCCAAAGAGTTGATGGGATTGAATTGGTGATTAATAGTGAGTAAGTCCAGCTGCTTTCCAGTTGAAAGCGCTTGATATGTACTGAATGATGTTTAACACTGGTGCATCTCCTTTCTCCTCAAAGTACATGGAATATTGGAATCCCCAAGTTTCGAAAAGATCCATAAACAAACAAGCCACCTGGTAAATTTTGTATTTTGAATTATAACTTCCACAACTTTGAACATAAAACACAAGCAAAGTAAGATGGAAGCATGATATTTAATCAACTACACAGTTACTGCAAGATTTTCACAGAAAAAAGCAGCAATGTCAAATAAACAGAATTCAACAAGTTTTCGTATTACCTGTCCCATAGCAACACCAGAAGGAGTCATATTTTGTTCACCAACCATGATAGCCAAGAGCTCTAGAGCGTCCAGGGGCCTGCAGTGGAATGTAAATGATCACTCCAGGATCAGTCTCTCTTTGGATGCTTAAAACACCATTTATCAGTGCCCTTTCATAATAGTCTTCATATGCTATTTCTTTTGTCCATCTGAATAGGTTGCAAGAAACATGCATATAATACAATTCAGAGAGAGAATATTCAGGAGAGTGGTTTGATATTATAAACCTTGAGCATGTTGTAGGTAGTGCAAGATTCCTCATTCTCAGTACTCGGAGTATCAGTTAAATGCTTTGGATTGCTCCTGAATAATTTATAGAAGTATAAAGACAGAAAGTCATACATAAAAGATAATTTATAGAACAATGCAATCAGGCATCTACAGCAATAGTTACCAAAATTCACTGGCAGATGTGCCCCCAGTAGCATAACTATGAGAAGAATTGATGGTATCCATAAAAAGGTTGCAATTTGCTGTTTCAGGAGAATTACGATTACAATCAGTTTTTCTCGAATGATGTCAGAGAGCAAAATGAGAAAAGAAAAGCAGATGGTATGACTTGAGTGAAATACCAACATATGGCTTTGACATACAACCAACACCATAAAAATATGACTGCATATAATAATTGCAGAGCTTAAATAGGCAAGAATGGTATATAACACATACAGGGCCTAACAACCATATTTTACCAAGAGAAAACACATGTTATTTTTCCTAAGAAATCACACTTCCTGACCCATATTTGGAAATGACCTGTCATGTGCTATGGGCCAGGACCACCAGGCCCAAGGAGTGAACAGTACCCCCGTGGTACTGTTCACGTGAACAGTACCGCGCGGGAATAGTGGGCCCGCAGATAGAGTCCTTAGCGTTTAAGTCAAGAGATTATATTCTATCTTTAGCAATCTTTAAAAATAGTAGATTAAATCAATAGTAAGTCAAGTCGGTTACGTTTGTAAGCCCTATATAAAAGGCACAAGTATGCAGCAATAAAGGGACAAGCAAGGAATAAAGATCAATCTACAAACCCTACCTCAGTTCTCTGAAGTCTCCCCCGTTCTCTAGAGTCTTCCCTGTTCTCCAACATAGCTCGGCAAGGGGATCAATCCTGCGCCAACCTATCCTACAGCTACGATCTACGCAGTCGAGGGCCTCCTACCCTAGGTGCCGACGCCCTTGACAACTTGGTATCAGATTCCAGAAGATCCTCGGCTTCTTCCACCGTGCCGTCTCCATCAGCGTCTAGCAGATCCTCGTCCACCTCTGCCACCGGCCAGCCCTTCCACGCCACCGCCGCCGCCACCATGTTGGGCACCGACGATGTTCAGGCAGCCCTTGCCGACATGATGGCCCAGCTCAAGGACCTCACCGCTACCGTCACCATCATCGCCAGCAACGCCTCCGCCATCCGCGCCATCACCATGAGTTTGGCCCGTAAGGAGGGGCTCCACGACCAGTGTGCCGCCGCCCTGGCCCCGACCCCGACTCCCGACTTCCGACTCCACGCCCCGACTCCCGACCCCGGGGCATCCTGCCCACGCCGCCAGCCAGATTGACGCTATCGGCGCCCCCGCCACCGACCTCTACGACAACACCGGTCAAGGTGGAGAGCCGGCCGGTCAAATGCCTGTCCCAGTCGGAGATGGAGGAACGCCATCGCCTCGGACTCTGCTGTAACCGCGACGAGAAATTTGGCCCCGACCACATCCGGGTTTGCCAGCGCATCTTCTTCATCGACTTGGCCATTGACGACGACCCCGCGCCAATCGACCACACGGACACCGTGCCGCAGATCACTCTGCACGTCATCACCGGTGTCCATACGTGCGAGACAATGCAAGTGCGTGTGCAGTCGGACGACCCTTCGCCACTTGCCCTCCTCGACTCCGGCGCCACCCACAATATCATCTCTGAGGAGGCAGCCAGCTGGACCACCCTACATCGACTCCCTCACGGCCAGATGCAGGTCAAGGTGGCCGACGGTGAGCGTGTGCCATGCCCAGGCGTGTACCACAACACCGTTTTCCCGAGCGACGACGATGCTTTTCAAGCGAAGGTCTACGTGCTGTTCTTACTCGGCCAGCTTGAGGGCGAGCTGGTCTTCAAGGGTGAGGGAGATGTCATGTGCTATGGGCCAGGACCGCCAGGCCCAAGGAGTAAACAGTACCCTGCGGCACTGTTCACGTGAACAGTACCCGCAGGAATAGTGGGCCCGCAGATAGAGTCCTTAACGTTTAAATCAAGAGATTATATTTTATCTTTAGCAGTCCTTAAAAATAGTAGATTAAATCAATAGTAAGTCAAGTCGGTTACGTTTGTAAGCCCTATATAAAAGGCACAAGTATGCAGCAATAAAGGGACAAGCAAGGAATAAAGATTAATCTACAAACCCTACCTCAGTTCTCTGAAGTCTCTCCCGTTCTCTAGAGTCTCCCCCGTTCTCCAACATAGCTCGGCAAAGGGATCAACCCTGCGCCAACCTATCCTACCGCTACGATCTACGCAGTCGAGGGCCTCGTACCCTAGGTGCCGACGCCCTGACCAATATCAGCAAGACCATGCATACACTGGATGGAAAAAAGGCTACCATTTTCCTTTCAGATTAGTAACCAATATGATAATCAAAACTGATACATTATACACTTGTACACATCCTTGGACAAATTCAACTTCATCTATGCATATGGAGCACTTAAGTTCTCCAGAAAGAATGTATGTGCTATCTTACCTTGTAAAGAAGATCACTAGTAACTTCATATCTCATCTGTGCACAGTGCACCAATAACAAGGAGAATGTGTGTATTGGAATGGAAGCATGAAATACTGTCAGCCTGAAATCATAACACACAGAAAGTTATCTCAAAGTACTATTCTTGTATCCTCTGGATTAAGAGTCAGACCAAATGCGCCAAGCTTCATTTTAGATAGTGTCAGTTTACTATAGTGGGAAAAAATGCAAATTAACAATGCAATGAATTGTACTATTGACATAATTTAGATCCATTTGGCATGCAAACATGTAGTTACCATTGGTTGTCAAACTGCCAGTCGCCAATTAAACAAAACTGCCTATTAGGTGATCATAATTTTTGACAGTTCGATATTATGTAAAATGGAGACAATGCTAGACTTTTACAACAAAATTGAAGCTGAAGAGTCATTCGTCATGAATTTACACGTGTTCATAGATGATTTGGAATTACATAGTATTAGAAGTATCACACCTAGAAATATAAATCAGCGGACCTGAATTGCAAGCAACCCAAGAAAGCATGGCTTATCGAAAAGATGGGCCAGAGTCAAATGTTTCTGATCATTCTGTACATACAAGAAATCTTGAGAAGTTAGCAACCCCAAACAAAAAGAAAAGAAAAAGGAAAGATGATTCTAAGACTGATCACAGATGAAGAACAATAGCATCTAGAAAAAATCACATTAACCAAGGCAGTATTCCTATGTCATAACAAATCAGCAAATCACCATTATTGTGTAGAGCTTATAGAGCAAATCATTCATCCCACCAGTCTCCTCAATGCTTCTCAATGCTGTATTTCTGTATGACATTGTTTCACACGGTCACTGAAGTAATTAGCCATCCCCACCACCATATCAAGGGCCCTCGAATTCCCAGCAAACATATACTGATCAAGAAGACCTTGCATAATCTGCAAACACAAGAATCACACTCATGAGGCAAGACGATGATTCGCTATAGTGATCAAGAAGTAGTAGGCACTTAAACACCCTCATATACCTTGTGAATTGTATAGTAGGGAGCCCAAACAGCCTTGATGGCTTCGACCCTGTCGAAGAACTCAGGGGAAGGCTGACAGGTACCCTGTGCCCATCTTCTTCTGGCAATCATAGAGCACATCAACGACTGATGACATCTTCTCATGGAGTGTAGCATTGTGTGTGCTCGCCCACATCTTGGCAATAGCACTCAGGTAGTGACCTGCAAAGAACAGCAGGAAGCCACTGAGGCACTGACCACTGCAATTCAGTCAAACTGCAAAACTGTGCTGTGCAAAATGCTACAAACTAGGCCGAGATGGCGGCGGCGCACCGATGAAGTGTCACAGAGATCGACCGTGCGCATCGCCTCGCCTTCCGGCCGCGCGGTCTGCAGCTGCGCCGCCGCGTGCTCCGTGTGCGACGCCGTCAGCCTCGGGAGCGTGTTCGTGCAGTCCTTCACCGCGACGTCATGGACGACGGCGGCGAAGAACACCACAACCCCAGCCGCCGCCGCCGCCGCCGGCGCGCCCCACGCCATTGCCCCCGCCCTCTGGCTCTTGCCAACGACCACTCGTCACTCATTCACCCACTCCCTCTTCACTAAGACAAGACCACCACACTACAGCCGCATCAACGGAAAACCTCCCAAGAATCCACCCCATTTATGGTCCGATCGCCACCACGGCGAGGCGACGAAGCCGCACCAAGAAACGGCGACAACGCATCCGAGGCCGCAATGATTGACGATTCAGCCGAGAATTGCACGGAAAGCAAGCCGCAAAAGGTGAATCCAAGAAGATCTTATCCCCTCACAGATCACTCGCTCCGACTATTCAGTAAGCCACTGATCGTTCAGAGAAGAAGACTAAAAATCGCGCCTTTTTCCGCGGAAAGGGGGCAACAAATACGCATCGAGGAGGAGGAGAGTTGAGACGACGGCTTGTAAGATTCTTGCACCCTAAGAGCAGCAACGAGCCGACATGAAAGCCACCAGCCCACCATGGATCTGTCCATCCAAGGCGGCAAGATCGGACACATCCACTTCCGGCCACCATCCCCGTGACACCAGCGCCGGTTGCTTGCACGCCGGAGTTAGCGCCTCGTCGGACTACGGCGTCCATCATCCACTCCGCCGCAACGCCGGCAGCACCAGAAAGACGGCACGTTGCTATCATAACAGTCGCAGCAACTGAAGCTGACGCTGAAGCTGGAGTGCAATGCTGCTGATTAGTGATTAGTGAATAGTCTGTCACACCTCCAATCCAATCCTATGTATAAATTTCTCAATAGTGTTTGTTTTTTTACCGTATATTATAATTAAGCTCAAGAGGTACGTATTATATTATAGAGAGTAAATTTTCGATCAAGAAAGAGAAGGAATATAAGTAGGCTCAGTGGGTTGAGGCTATCGCCAATAATTCATGTTTTTCACAACATATTGGGTAATCTTCCCTTCAGAGTTCAGAGAATGAAAAATTCCACCTTAATTATGAAAATATATAAGATAGTTTTTATTTATTTTGTTACACAATAGCATTTTTTTTCTAAAAAGAGTACTGAAGAGAAAAAAAGGAATTTTGAAAAAGAAATCAAATTTACACCCGACCCAAATCCAACCAGCCCAGCCCGACCAATCCATTGGGCCCACACCTTATTCACCACGCAGTCCACTTGCGCAACGTGTTAGGTGCTCACTGACGAGTGGGCCCCACCTGGCCATGGCGTCTCCAAGCAGTCGGGTTTACAATTTCAACGAATACGAATTTCGGTTGAATTTCGCTCTGGCACGAAACTGTTTTAAGCGGTTAAGTCTAAAAATCAAAATCGAAATTGAATTTTTATCAAAATTCGTTTGAATTCTGAAATGAAATAGCCTGCCGAGCAGACGCAAGCAGGGCCGGGTTCGGAAAACCGCTTCCCAATCCGGCGCGCGTGCGCTCCCTCCCCTTCTCTGCGGCCACCGCCCACCGGTTCGCTTCGACGACAATGGCGGCGGCACCCCGAATCCCAGCCGCCGTTCCGTCCTCCCGCCCAAGCACCGCCGCGCGCTACTCTCGCTGACCCCTCGCGCCGCGCCTTCTCCGTTCCTCGCGACGCCCGCGGATCCAGCGAGGGTATTCTTCGCGCACACATGCCGCGGATCGCTTCCCCTTGATTCTTGGTCCCGCGCCAGTCCGTCGATTCGGTTCTTGGTCTGGCAAAAGGAAGGATTTTTCCCGCGGTTTTTTTCCCGCCGGCGTCTCATCGTCGCAGCCGCGGGTTATCGGCGGGCAGGTGCGCTGCTGGAACCGTTGATTCTGTGCTCGAGTGGTTGATTTTCTGAAGCGATCCGTTGTTCGATTGGTTTGGGGGGACGTGTTTATGCGCCTAATTTTGGATTGCGAGGTCGAATCGTGGCCTGTGTAAATTTAGATGTGGTGCCTGCACTTGCATTGCGCCGCGAGGTGTAGATTGTTGATGAGCTCAGTCAGAACTTTTTCCAGATCTAAGTTAGGTTCTTCCCTTGGTCTACTAAAAGATGTTTTCAGCTGACCTAGATTTGTTGGTTGTTGCTTCCGCCCATCTATCTAATAAAATGAGTTGCATTGTTCTAGGGAGTGTTTGGTTCTACTCATTAATGATTTCAAATCGTCTAGTCGAGACTAGTCGTAGGGCACTGACTCGTCGACTAGTCGTGACTAATCATAGATTAGTCGTTGCCGCACTGTGTTGCAGAAATAAGAATGCAGAGTTGCACTTGCACACTCGCAGATCACAGCCTCGCAGGGAAGAGAGGCCGATGGCAGGGCGAGCCGTGGGCAGCAGTCAGCATATGAGCAGAGCAGGTCGCGGTCTCGCAGGGAAAAGAGGCCGGTGTCAGGGCAGTAGATGAGCGGGGAAGAGAGGCTGGACTGCTGGAGGGCGAGCGGTGGCACGGTGGAGAGGCCGAGAGGGAGGAGGGCACTAGGGCTGGAGAGCGGTGGCACGGTGGAGAGGGTTCGTTGGTTCGGCGCTGGAGGGTTGGAGGCAGCCAGGCACGTGCAAACTGAAAGGGGCGACAGCTGTTAGGTCTCTTGGCTGCTAGGGTTTATTCACTCTTGGGCTGGGCTGGGTGGCTGGGCCCCAAATCAGATCAGACATCAGTTTAGTCAGCCACTCAAAAAGTTAGTCGAGGTGATTGTATCGGAGGAGCTGATCGATGGAAATTTTCCGATAAGGCCGACTAATTGCGATTGGTCGGTCGACTTGTAATCACTGCTACTCATAGTACAGAACTGCCGACAATGACCAATCAATGCCTGAATTATCATCTCCTGGAATTCTTAGTGTACAATCCTGTTCTAGTTTTGTCAAATTTAGCATCTTGTCATTGTTTATGCATAGTGAAATTCCAAATTGTGCCGTCCTGTTTTGCTTTTGTCAAATTTAATCATCTCATCATCAGTTTATGCACAAAGATGCATGCTTGTAATCTTGTTAGCTAAGTTAGCTCAACTCAAATGTGCATGCTGGTCAATATTTTCAAAACCATTCCTGCCCCTTGTTACAATATGTTGACTTGCTTTTGTGCTAAAGTTTGTGTTGTAGGCACGCTGAGTGTCCACGACTGTAATTATTTATAAGGAAATAAACGTCATTCAAGCATTCTGAATATGGTATCAGTGAATCTTGGTCTAGTACATTATGTACTGGACCACATATATGGTACTGTCCTTCATCGCACCAAAATAGGAACACCATTTTTCTCAAAAGGATGGGGAGGTACTAAGCTTGATTTGTTGGAGAGGATGGTGAAACAGTTATTCCCTGAGGCACCTTGCCAGAACTGGCCACCAACTGTTGTGCAGCCCATATGGAAAACGATTTGGGAGACACAGAATTCTTGTCTGCGAGAGGGCGTTTTCAGGACGACATGTGATCCACAACTATTTGAAGCATTGCCTCCTGAGAGTCACAATGCAAGAGTTGCTTTTCTAACACCCAAGTCTGTTTCGCCTGAGAAGATGGCCTGTGTGATTCATCTGGCAGGTACAATAGTTTAGTTCTACTTCTTCGTTCTTCTTTGTTCTATACCTTGATGTATCATGCAACTTACATGATTTTTTATTAGAAAAACATATTCTCATGCCTTTAGATATTAATGCATGTACACTAGCTAAATGTTGTTTATTCCAACCCATCTGACAAGAATAAGTTTACTAGATTCAGTGATTCAACTTTCCTTATTCTACTTTCTGGTTCTAAACCTTATATTTCACACTGGTGTGTTCTTAGCTGATGAGCTACAAGAGATATTCTTTGTCCTTGTTAGACATATATATTGTTCCGTGTAATTTCCCCGTACTATATCTATAAGGGGGTTCCTGCATATTTGTCACATGTACATGTGTAAATACTTTGGCCTAGAGCCTCCATAGAATACAAGTTGCTATTCCTAACAGTCCTCATGTTTAAATTTGATCTGGGACTCTATTCCAATGAATCAAGATAACTTTTATCTATCATATAGGCACTGGTGATCACTCGTTTGATAGAAGACTTCGGCTTGGTGGGCCTCTTTTGAAAGACAACATTGCAACCATGGTTCTTGAGAGGTGAGGCTTGTATAGAATGGTTATCATGGACCTTCTTGATACCAAAGTTTCCCCCCTAACTTAACAAGATTTGATATCTCAAATAAATTGCAGCCCTTATTATGGACAACGACGACCAAGCATGCAGCGTGGGTCTAAGCTTCAGTGTGTGAGTGACTTGCTACTCTTAGGAAAAGCCACCATCGATGAAGCTCGCAGCCTTCTGTATTGGTTGCAGAATGAGGCTGGTTATGGAAAGATGGGCATATGCGGGCTTAGCATGGGTATGTATTTCTAAAGTTTTCTTCTATCATTGAATAACAACCTGCAGCATCCCATCTATCAAATTCACCACGTTCTCATGGCAACCTTGTTTCAAGATTCCTATACTTGTGTGTTGATGTGACAATTATCCACTAAGAGCAGTGATAATTGAGATAATTTGCTCAAAGACGTATCTTTATTTCGCCTCAAGTAGTTTGGTGCCTTTTCTTAATCTCTTTCTTCTGCAAAAATGTTCCTTTTTTCATTTGGAATGCTTATCGTTATGAAAAAAATGTTATATGATAGATTATGAGGTTATCTCTTACAATTTTTTTTTGGAAAAACTTTATGTAGGTCTCATTCAAGTGCTCTCTATATATGAAAATCATTGCTATTTCTTAATTTCATCTCTTGGTAATTACACAGGTGGTGTACATGCTGCAATGGTTGGATCCTTGCATCCTACACCAATTGCCACGCTACCATTTCTTGCTCCACATTCTGCTGTGGTGCCTTTCTGTGAAGGAGTCTACAGGTACGCCACAGCTTGGGATGCATTGAGGGAAGATGCAGCAACACTAA
>KE372240.1:195225-209069 GCA_000418225.1 Zizania latifolia
GATGCATGAATACACGATCTATACATTAGTACATCGAGTTTTAATGAATATGAACAACCGTACACCTACCGGGATCAAACTGTACGGCAGCCTCTTTCATCAGAGATCGGCTAGGTTCGGTTTAAACGGACTAAAACTAATAGTTAACTAACTAATAGCTAGAGCTAATTGTTAGTCAGCTAATATTTAGTTGGCTAAAAATTAAACCATATATATTTAGATACTTTGGATTAATAGACGATTAAAATCGATTTTGCCTCTACTACAATAATCGTGCTACAGTATCGTAGAAGGCAAAATAGTCCAAGAGCCCCTATTAGCTCAGATTAGTTCACTTTTGTGGACTAATAAGCTAACCATTAGTTAGCCAAAGAGCTAATAGTTAGTTTACCAATTAGTTACACTATTTAGATAGATTAAAACTAATTTTTAGTCGCTGGTTCCAAACGGGACCTAATATTTAAGAGATTAGTTAACTTTCTCTGAATCAAATCGATCATAAGCCAAGCCTAAAACGGATCCAAGCTGTCGTGTTAGTTTTGTCCCGGGGATTATTTATTTACCTGTCGATGACTTTAGCTTTGATTGCACAAAACCTAATTAAATGACTCCACCTAACCCCTGACCTCTGAGTTACTATGTAGTTTTTTATATATTACTTTTCCATTCATTTTCCATTACTATTATGTTTAAATTTATTAATCTATAATTAAATTTAGAAAAGATCATAATGACTTATATTATAAAACGGATGTAGTAACGAAACATCATGCAAGTTAAAGATTACGTCAAACTTTATTGACAAACAAGGAATTTTCAGCAGGTCGGAAACACATGTATTTATTTAACGCCATATATCTCATACTGAAATTTATCAATGGATATATGGGATATATTCGTGAAAAAAATCTTTCATTTTTGTTAACATGGAAATATGATATGTATGACGTGTGAAACAACCTTTTTTTTTGGACATTTTGTACCTACCTTTTTCAAGGTAACAGAAAATATATCTTGGATTAGTTCAGTACATTGTGAATATAATACGTGATATGTCTCTTGCTACAGTGGCATCTAAAATAATCATGCGGGCTGCAGCGGGCATGCGACCTATGATTATTTCCCCTAGATTTGTTACTGGGAATTTGTCTACCAAAGTGCACCGTCCATCAAATAACATTTTTTGTTTGTCAAGATATATATGTCAAAAATACCTTCTTTTTTGTTATTCCATCATTTACATATTGTAAGTCGTCTTATTTTTTCATAGTTAAGCTTGACCAATTTTATAAAAAAATATACCAAATATTATATCAAATTAATTTCATTAAACCGACTATTAAATATGTTTTAATAGTTTATTTATTTGATATTACAAATGTTGATATATTTTTATTTACACTTGATCAAAGTTAAAAGAAATTTGGCTTTGAAAAAATCAAACAATTTATAATATAAAACGAAGATAGTAGCATAGAAATATGATATTTGTCACGTGCGATATAACCTTTTGTGCGATATAACCTTTTGGACATTATTGGCTTCACATGTATTGGGTACATACCCCCACACTCTTTTTAAGTCAGCTAGGAGACTTATATCACTCCTTCACATAATCATCGGGTGTCATGGATTGTTTATTTGTGGGCTTAGAAGCGAGGCCCAACTAAACTACGATATTCCTCCCCCATGATAATAAGGCTCTCTTCAAGCACGACCACGATGGAGCTGGGTGTGGTCATGCGGGACAACCGAGCAGGATGATGACTTAACCACTAGTGGGGAGTTACAACCTAACTACCAGAGCAAGTAGTGATCCGACTACCAGGGTGGGCCTATACAGAACACACTGATAACTCGGTTAGTCGAAGGACTGATCTTTATGGGCCCTAGTTGTGGGACATCGTGATCATAGTTGAGACGACATAATGTCAAGCTACCATGTTAGGATCTTAGGTCCTTCGTGGGTGACTCACGCCACTGCTATGATTGTATGCACTCATGCATCTAACCCGTCCTAACAAGTATGTTCGACCCACAAAGATGGCAGCCCTAGCGGTGGCTCCCACCAAGCGGGTTTGTCCCAACCTTTAAGGTGGCACTAAAACTTACATGGAAGACATGCTAGGTGCTACAATCGTCTTCTCCGTATGCCAACACAACCAACCATCCAACGGCATAATTTTTTTACCTTTTAAAATAATATTTATAAGGAAAAAAATATATTTTACTACCCTCAACTATCAAAGAAGTTTAAACAATCCTCTGATGTAAGAAACCGTTTGAACAACCCCTAAAATATTCAAAACAAGTTTACCGTTATACTTTGAGTGTGGTATTGCTGATGTGGACAGTTGCCAGTATCTGCAGGAACAAGTGGCCTTCTCAAGATCAACTGTGTACCTTTTGTCTCTCTCTAATCTCAAAACCATCCTTGCTATTCTAAATCCCTATGCAGTGCTGTGAACTGTCAATCAGTCCATTTAGTTTCTTTAGGATGTTAGGACAGATCCTGTATTGCCATTTTGCTGCCTTGCTTCTATTGTGTTGAATCCTTAAGTACACCTTGGTCCTGATGCCTCAAGCATTGAAATAATTAGAAGTGCCCTGATGTCACAGATCTAGCTGTTGAAACTTTCACGCATATTGTTGTCCACACTGTCACAATTGGAGCCTAGATTGAACCAAGCCCTACTCCAAATACTTGAGGTTTGTGTTCATCATGTCTTTGGCATCTTTAGGAGTCAATCGAGCAAGCTTTGCTCTACAGAAATTGAACCATGGCACACTTGATGTCTTTGCACACATCCAAAATGGCTTTTAAAATTCTTGGCTTATATACTTCTTTCTCTAATTGGTATATATGTGCCTTGTGCACATTCTGTGCTCAATTGCTAGGAACATTTCAGCAACATCATTTAACAGACCCTACACACAACACATGACAAAGTTAGCACAAGATAGCTAGTAATGGGAAGCATTTAAGCAAGAGAGCATTTAAGATGGTATCTTCTGTTGGCCAGATATGATAACCCATCCATGGCCTAGAATGGAGATCCTCAGATCTCTCTGTAAGAGCCCAAAGAACCAAGTCCAGTTGTCTTCAGTCTCTTTCTCTACTACTACCCAAGCAACAGGATAAATCTGATTGTTTGCATCTCTGCCTAGAGCACATATGAGCTCACCATTACATGCACCCTTGAAAAATAGCCATCAACTCCAACTATCTTTCTACAGCCAGCAATGAATCCCTTCTTGTATGCATCAAAGCACACATAGAACCTCTAGAATACAGGATTAGTGTACTTAGAATCCAAACATACAACACATGTGCTGTCTGGGTTGCTCCTAAGAATTTTAGCCTGGTACTCAAATATCTTGGCATACTCACCCTACTTGACTCAAGAAGCCTCTTCATGACCAAACATTTAGCTCTCTTAACTTTGGACATGTGCACATCTGCCCCCATCTCAAGCAGAACTGTGTCCTTTATATTTTGTAGCTTCTAAGATGGATTTGCCCTAATCACATGGTCATATCTGTCAGCAATACTTCCTGAAGTTACTAGCCTGTTGTACGTCCTTCCTTTGAGGACAAATATGCTGATTAATGTAGGTCTTGACCATGAAAGCATCATTGTGCTTGGAACCCAGTATTACCCAGAGACAACCCTTCTATGAACATCTAGCCTTGATCCGCCTTGCCTCATCCTTTGTAAATGACAAGTGTCTCCTGGTAGTTAGACCATATTTGATCAATGCTTCCTTGAATTATACTCTTCCAGTGAAAATCATGCCAATAGAGAAACTTGAAGTTTCTATGGCTAGATCATATCTTTTATTCCTACTCTTTGACCTCACTGCTTCACCCTTGTCATCCTCATCATAGCTAAATTCTTCACTGTTGCAAATGTCTGGGGGTTGTCATCTTTAGGAATGACTTCATTTATAGGAGACATGCCTCTGTATTCTTGCAATTGTACGTCATCACTTTCAGCTATAGTTCTTGCAAGATTTTTCTTATGGGTCCTTGCATTTGCCCTAAACTTAGTGACTTCTTCATTCTTATCAGAACTAATTACATGCACCTCATTGTCAGACATGTCATCCTCAGAACTTTTCTCCTCAACATGTCTTCAGCATAGTCTGAATCTTCATCTACCTTTCTTGCATCTTCACCACTGTCTTCATTTTTGTCATCATCTATGGCTATATCTTTAGGAGAGTGAACAAATGTCCACCTCTGTTCAGTTTTTTCTTGCTTATTGCCAACATGATCACCTTCTTACTGCCACCCTCCTTCACACTATCCACATTGGCAGCCTCCCCTCCTACATTTTCATCTTCATCCTTTTTTAGGTATAGACCTGAACATAAACCTCTGCTACTCCACCCTCTGAAATGCTGTCAACCATGAACTTACAACTCTCCTCATCATAAAACTCCCTCAAGCCATGTGGCATGTAGTCCCTAGGAAATAGCTAAAAATATTCTACATTATTCCCTTCATCCAATTCAACTACATCTCCTAGAATGGCTCTCAGTTCTTCAATTAAAATATTTTCTCTCTTTATGTATGCCATCTCAACATCATCCCCAACATACTTGACTGAATACTCATTTGCATCAAACCATCCACCAAAGTGAAATCTAATCGGCAGCCATTCTAGTGGATCTATTTTTTCCGACTAAACCCTAGAAATCGAGTGATTTTATCAACTATGAGCACCATTGCATAACATCACCCGAATAAGCAAACACAAAAAATTAACCCTAGAATACCATGTACTATGGGTTTCACGGGGTGGGGGAACACACCTGGCCATCGAGCTTGATGGATGCCTCCACAATGCGATGCCGATGCCGACTCGCCGCCGCAGCCTGAGCCCTAACTGCCGCCGCCGCTGTCGTCGGGTGAGAGAGAGGACGAGCACGGGAGAGGATTGGGGGTGTTCTGTTTAGGTGTAGGGGTGCTTCGGACAAAAGGTAATTGTTGCCAGCTTAGCGTGCGCCACGACGTCCACATGAGACAAAACCAGCCGTTAGCTCCTCCACGTCAGCAAAACAAGATGTAAAGTTGGACAGTAGACTAGTTTTGAATATTTCGGGAGCTGTTCAAATGGTTTCGTACATTAGAGAATTATTTAAACTTCTTTGATAGTCGAGGATAGTAAAATGTTCTTTTTCATATTTAAAAACAAACATCCAACACTTTGCTTTTAAAATTGGATCTTTTAGACGCACTACTAGACTTAGTGGCTAGACAACCTTACCACATAGGAAAAATACTACGGTGACAATGTTTTGACCATGCCGTACGATGTGGCACAACCAGAAATGGCTGTCAGTCCGCCCCACCAAACTTGATGGGTTGGCAAAATATCTAATCTTGAAAACATTTTTTTTCAAAATTTTATTTATAAAAGGATTAAAATAAAAAACCCTAAAATTTTTGTCTATATATGTGGCTTCCTATTCCCGTCACATGTTTCACCTATTTTCTTTGTTGTTTTCTCAAAACATGTTTCACCCATTTGTTCGTAGTATGACCATCCTAAATAAATCTAACCTCGGGTGTGGGTGCTAATGAAACGAAAGAGTTATTATAATGTTACAAATTAATTAAAGATGAACACTTTTTTGCCCTACAAACTAATTCTATTAATGTTTTAGTGCCCAAGTTAGAAATATTTTAGAGCCCGGCACAAGTTCTCAAGGGCAACTACAATTGTGATGTTAATGTTAATGTTAATGTTTAATGTTTTTAGTAATTATGATGTACCGATGCCAATTAATTTGGCCCTTTGTGTGATTATAAAATTGTGACGTTAATGTTACTGTTAATAAGAAATAGAAATAGGATGGAACTTTGCATTATGCTATAAAATAAATAATTCTGAACTACCTTAAATTATGGGTACCCAAAATATGAGGCATTTCTTCTCTTCGGCAAATTATGGGTATCTTATATTATAAGAATTTTTTATGATTTAAACTTATCTCATTTTAACCAATTTTTAATAAAAAATATACCAACAACTAAAATATCAAATTAATTTTATTAAATCACCACAAAATATGTATAAATACAGTACAGTATTTATTAAATATTAGATATATTTTTATTTTTATTTAATCAAAGTTAAACAAATTAAACTGAAAATTTACGCTGACGTATTTTCGGGTAGACCGGAATGCCAACATCGCGACAATCTGCATTGGTTCGCCAGAGCTCTTTCCAGATTTCCTCTCTCGCCGGCGATGGCCGACGAGCCCCTCGATCCGCCTACGGCGGCACAGGCGCCGGCCGCGGCCTCCCCGTCCCCAGCGGCGCTGCTACTTCGTCCCCGGCGCGAGGCGTTCGAGCACGGCCTCCTGCCGATCCCCAAGCTCATCTTCCCGGAGGGCACGCTAGCGCAGACCCTCGCCCAGGTGAAGGAGAAGCTGGCGGCGTCGGCCGAGGGCGGGGGGCGGGTGGGCGCCGCGGCGCTCGCGGAGGCGCTGCAGATCTCGCAAGACCAGGCGGCGCTCGCGCTCGCCACGCTCGCGGCGGTGCTCCCCGCCGAGGACCCCGCGCTCGGCGCCGACGGGGGCGGCGGTGCCGACCTCCGCGACGTGCTGCTCTTCCTCTACATCCAGTCGTACAAGCGCCTCGTGCCGCGCGCGCACAAGGACTCGCCGGCCGTCGCGGACGTCTGGCCCTCCACCTCCGCGTTCGATGGCTACCTGTCTGCGCTATCCCCAATCCAGGTGAGGGTCAGGCCCTGTTGTTTTGATTATAATTTGGATAGTCGTACAATTTCTCTCCAACAGAGAGGACACTTCATTTCTGATCGCGTAGCCCTAATCATGTGGCGAGTTCGGCTTCGAACAGTCACCATTGATTCATAAACAAACAGTCTGCTAGGCCACCATGTTCCTTCATATTGCAGCTGGTGCTACTGTTCATCTTCTGGGCAGGAATTGCTTACATTCATGGTAAAACAGAACTTGAGTACTGCCTGTCCTTTGATGAAAAGAATTATTGACGTGTAAATCACTCAAGCTATTAGATACGGGCCACAGCCCACTGTACAAAGTTGTGCATCTGGAGATATGTATTGACAAATGAAGATCCTAGTTCCTGATACTTATGGATGCTCTGGATGATACTGTATGCTGCAGTCACTTCTTGACTAGCAATTTAAGGTTATCTGTTTTGATGGTGGCCACCAGAAATGGATGGTTGGTTATGTCAAATTATGTATGGTGGTTGGAAATTATATGCTGGTAATAAACCCAAAGTCCACATGCTTTGCCATAATTGAGTGGTCGGTCATTGTTGTGGCCATTTTGTTGTAGGCTCAGTCAATTGTATGTCTGCTTATATGTGACAACATGATACATTTCCTATTTAGGTTCCTTTTGCATTAAGACCCATACGGAGAGTATTAGTGCCCATGCATTTTTGTATACAAGTCTTTGCAAAATTGAGTACCAACTTTGGCTTTTATGTTTAAATTGTCTTGTTTGCTAGGTGTCACATTTTGTACCAATCCCAATTTCCCCTGGCCCAAACCAAGCATAAGACATAAATACTTAATTACTCTTCTTTTGTGCTGAGAAATGGAAAACACCTTTTGTACCTTTGCCAATATAAGTACTTTATTATAGCGCCTTTACTTAAGTTTTATTTCTATGTATGTTATTTTGCAGCTTGTGCGCAGTAATAGCCGTCGATTCATGCCTTCTCAAGCAGATGAGGAAATTCATCAGTTATCTTATCTGCAAAAGCATATGGCCAACATTCTTACTCTGTTGGCTGATTCTGTTGAGGGCGAAGGTGATGATTCTCTGGTATGCTACCTTTTCTTTCTTTAACTTACCCTAATTATTTCAATCCGTAATATGCACTTGATTACTCCTCAATTTCTATCCTATTGTCTTAGTAGAGTGATCAGTGAAGCTTTATGTTGGGGAAAGGGTGATATAAATAACACATATTACATTCTGACCATGATTTTTTTGTACTTCTATATCTGAAAACACTAGAATGGACCCATTAAAGCACATGTCTGCCTTGCATGCTTGGAGGCCATGATCTTGTAAAGTTCTATGCAAAGATTTCTTTTCAAGAGAAGTATACCACTATACCTGCAAAAATAATATTTATGTATGATCATGTTTTTGGCCAATTAGGTGTTATAGCTTTATTCAGAAGTGAAAGCAAACCCATAGATAGATGTGTCCAGAAGGCAAAGATAAGGATGCATGTTTTATATAAGTTAGATACATCTGACCCAAGTGAGATATCATCTTTTTGTTAAATTGAGGATAGATGTCACCTTTACAGCTGAGGACATTTTCTGAAGGTAACTGCTTGAAACTTGACAAAACAGATTTTTTGGATTTTGAATGATAAGAATTGCAGGAATCATGATCATGAAATATAATTTTAGTGTGTGCACTTAGCGTGTCCTGTCTTGTTTATATTTTCACTCATTTATATTTTTTTGGTGGGCCACAATGGATCATTACATTGCAAAATGTAAAATAACTGCATTGCATCGACTTTTGTGCAGGTATTGACAATAGAGTCATTTGAACACCTTGGATTTCTAGTGCATTTCTCAGAAGGAACACCCTTAAGCCAGGCAGCCACGTTTTTTGCAAATTCTGATCCGGACATGCCTGCTGCTCCTGTCCCTGCCTCTCAGGTTCACGATTGGATCTCACAGAATATATCTTCTTCACTGGAATTTTCTACCGAGAAGTCCACATCAAAGGAAGGTAGCCAGCAGGTCACTTCTGATATAGATGTCACCATGGCTGATGCCAATGCTGCTAATCCAAGGAACAGCACACGGACTGGTAGCAATCCTGCATACTACAGAAACACAACGTTTGTGGAAGGCTTCTCGAAAACTTCTGTCGTCAAGCATGCATCTGATGTCAAAGGACATTCATTGAAGGTATGAATCGTAGATGCTTATCAAGTTACTACATTTGGGTGTGGAGAAGACTACAAAGATCTGTCACTGTTCAGTATTTCTACATGTTTGCATTATCCTGCTGAGTAGGTGATAATGTGATATAATGTTGATAAAAAGAATCATTTATGCAGAATCTAGTTTTAACTGTTTCATGGGTTTTCATGTGCTTACATTCATTATCTTGAATTTAGTCATTTATTCTAGTAGTGCTACTCCTAGCACTTCCAAGAATATATTGATTGCTGGATTTCTATTGTGGTATTAGTGCCTCTTTGAAAGGGAACAACAACATTAGTATATTACTTGGGTCAGTATTTGTGAAATGTTAAGGCAGAAGCGTTATGCAGGCTGCTAATCTGATTTGGGATGAGGAAATCAATATGAAAGCTCCCATCATGATGGAGGCTCCATAGCGCCCTCTGGCCTCTAGCTGTCAATGTTAAAATATGTTTTATATTGTTTCGAAGAACTCCCACCTGTGTTGTATTGTTTTTTTGTTACTTTGTCTATTCAATATTGGAATCACATTTTCAGTTTCTTAATGCACACAGGGAACTGTTTTTGTAGGTTTTGAACTGCCATGATTCTGTTATCTACATATTGGCACCATTGAAGTATGCTACTGTGTATGGATGCTCTGATGCTACTGTTGTTCTTGGTGCTATTGGTAAGGTATGCGTGCCAATCAGTCATTTTTCAAACCTCCTTTCCTGTTGTTGTGGAATGTGGATCCAATTCTTGTTCCGATTGATTTGCTTAATCCTAGCAGATTCATTTTCTTGAAAGATTCCAATATTTTTGTGTGCTTTAAATTGCTTTGTCACCTGTCTATTTTAGCTGCGCAGGCTTTGTGTGTGACATCTGTGATTTATGCCTTGGTAGCACCTAAATGACAGATGACCTGCCACTGCATTGCTATTCATTTCTTTGTAAAATGTAAGATTTTATATCCAGATACAACAAAAGGTCATGACTGCCTAGGTGCTAAAGACTTGTTTTCAGTTGCTGTTGGGAAGCAGTTACCAGATCCTACTTTATGATTGCAGTATTGCAGACAATAGATTATAGAGGAAGTGAGGAAGTTTTCTATCTGTGTTTACAAACTGATGTCAATCCTACCTAATAGGAGAAACACACGAGTGCCAAATATTTTCTCCAAATGGAAGAGGAAGTTGAATAGTGATGAGAAAATAATGACAATAGAGACTTTAGAGGCTAGATAGGAAGCTTGAACATATTGTTGAGTGAACCAAAAACTGACTTGCTACTCTTATTCAATCTGTTTCTGGAAAATTCTTATGAAACAGATTAATTGTGTATTGAGTTGGACTGTTAAATGTAGTATAAGATAGGCTGTATATTAACAAAGGAAATTGGGAAACACTTTTTTGCCACCTCAGTTTGTTGTGCTCGCCTCTTCTCTGCTAACTACTTTTGCAAATATACTTCATATAATCATATATCTTGTGTTGTCAGGCTGTAAAGGTGGAGCACTGTGAAAGAGTGCATATTATTGCAGCTGCTAAACGGATTTGTATTGCTAACTGTCGTGAGTGTATATTCTACCTGGGAGTAAATCACCAACCTCTTATTGTGGGGGACAACCATAAATTACAGGTGAGTGTCACTTGCGTAGTGTAATAGAAGGTATATACTCATTGCAATTAAAGTCACTGACAAGCAGTTAATCACAAATATGATAGATGATTGTACATTTGAAAAATATGTTTTCATATTGACATGGCGTCATGGCCATATATTTACAAGTTGTAAAAATAAATTATTTATGGAGATCACGTATTGGTATTTTATCACTGCATATGGCCATCATAGTATAGAGTAATTTATTTTTTTCAGTAATATTCATGGACAGGGTTGGGTATGTTCTATGGTTCATACTGCATTTACTAGGCAGTGCATATTATATTTAACATTATGCTGAGGGTTCGGACCTACAAAATGTAATTACCGAGTATTAAGCTGTCTTGATTAAGTGGGAATGGGAAAAATGATGAGTTGATTGGTGTATTGGTCGGTCAAGACCGGTGAATACATTCTGCAAGATGTACACTCACTACAAATGATTAAGTGTTTAGTCAGCCTTAAATGACTTCTTTTGGTTATGCTAGCCATATGTATTTGATTGCCATTTTCTTGATGTGTGCTTAACTTGTATTCACAGTTCTAGATATCACCATCATGAGGGTTGGAAAACTCATCAGATAGCTACTCCATCCGTCCTAAAATATAAGGCGTATAAGTTTTTTTACACGGTTTTCAACATAGAGCTTTCACTACTAATTTCTTGCACTATATATCGTCAGCTATAAAGTTTACATAATATGAAAGTATTTTCAAATATAAATCTAACTATATGGCATGCATAACATTAAACTTACATGTTTTTAGCTTAATTATTAATCAAAGGATACAAATGTTGACTTTCCTAAAAACATGGGCACCATATATTTTGGGATGGAGGGAGTAGATAGAGAGAGAAGAGATTTGATAGTACCTATTTGCCTGGGATGCACTACATATGTAAAACCTATCACTAAATCTTAAGCTGTTAGCCTGTTACTTGTCCTGGTTATGTTACTTTGCTCATTTCATAAAGTCAATGCAAAACACCCTGCTAAACAAAACAATGATAACTCAGAACTATTTGTTTAATGTTATCAAACAGAGCAGCCTCTCATTTTACAACTGGTACACAGTATAAGTTTATTCTGGTTACAGCTGGCAGAAAGTATGAAGTCCAACACTGAACTTGTTGATGTGTGACGCTTTGATTTTTGACATTTTACTGTTGCCAATTTTCTCCTTTTCTGTATCAACAGGTTGCTCCATTTAATACCTACTATCCACAATTGGGTGAGCATATGGCTAAAGTTGGTGTAGATCCTGCAGTCAACAAATGGGACCAACCTTTTGTATTGGGAGTTGTCGACCCGCATGATTCATTATCCCATCCGGCAGGGGTTTCTGATGTTCAGGCTGAATCAGCTACTCGTCTAGATCCTGATCTATTCACAAGCTTTTTGGTACGTCAAGTATATTTTGAACCTTTTGCTTTGTAAACTATCATGAATATAGCAAAAGAGATCCAATTTAATCAGTCTGCCACCTTATTGTTTTCCATTATCTGTCTTGATGGTATTGATTTGTAGCCAGCCATATGCCATACATTGAAGTCATCTATTCATCTGACTTGTATCGTCCATCTTGTACTGTTGTACATTGCAACTGAATAGAGAGGCCATTTGCAACCATATGTTATAGTGACAATAGGGAGCTGATATATGCTTAACTTGGGAGCTGGTGTTTTTTCATACTACAACTGGCGTTTTTCTAGTAAAAAGTGTATCGTGACTGTGCCCTCCTGCAGATTCCTAATTGGTTTGGGGCTGAAGGTCAAGAACCTATGAAATGCAGTCCTTTTCAATTGCCTGAAATTTATTGGGCATCCCAAAGCAAAAAGGTACACACATTGTCAATTCATTAGAGCTTGATCTTCAGGTGTTTTTGTTCAATTTAATTAATGCTAATCATGTTCCCCACCATTATCATAAAAAACTCTAAAGGTCATGGTTCACACTACCTGTATTTGTATCGCTACTTTTTTTGTACTTGTGCCGGTTTGCATATTGGGCCGTATTTTAAAATGAACCCTCGATCTGTTTTTTTCTTTTTTGGCGTGTATACTCCCTTCATGAGTTTGTGACTTTGTGATATTGTGTACCAAATGAAGGGTGCTGTTGAAATAATCTGGTGCTTCAATATTCTACCACAATTATCATGTCCAAATAGTTGTAACTTTGTGTATATGGTTATAGCTGCATTAGGGATGGTAAAATTATAGAACACAAGATCTATTGACTATTCTATCACAATTATCATGCCTACAAAGTAGTAACTTTGTGCATATGGTTATAGCTACATTAGGAATGATGAAGTTATAGTCATAGAACAAAAAAATCTGTTGACTATTATGTGTGAATTAGGAGAAAAATCCATCCTGTTATTTTTATGTGATACTGCCCACATTTAGAGTTTCTTAATAGAACTTGGCAAATGTTAAAAAGTTTGTGTCATGGGTTGAACTCATGACGGGATAAACACCGCCGAGAAGATAGCTGAACGGCGATGGTTGCTAAGGATGAAAGATAGACTTAGGTTAGGGAGAAGAATATTGGGACAAGAGATTAGACTCTTTCTTTATTGCTTCTCAATTGAGTATAAGAGGTCCCTTTATATAGGAAGAACCAACATAACATCTAAGGAAATAATCTCTATTATAGAAATCAATCTAATCTCTATATTTAATTCCTAACTAAAACAATATCTTCTTATCTAATCTTACATTTTTTGTACTCAATCTAATCTTACCTCTGAGAACTCAATCTAATCTTACCTTTTAAGAGCTCAATCTAATCTAATCTAACATTAGCTTTTAAAATATCAAATCCCTAATATTGCTACAGTACCCACGGGTACTATTCACGCTACAGTACCAGCGGTACTGTTCACGTGGGCTGGGCCTAGCAGCCCTGACCCACTACCTATGACAGTTTGTCACAACAAAAATCTTGATTTATTTTGTCAATGCTGTTATCTGTCATTTTTCTATGTTTTACTGGTTAATATTCTTAGAATACATTCCTAATGACGCCATTCATGTTCAGCTTGCTGTGCTGGAAGATGTTAAAAAGACTATTTGGGAGCTGCAACTTGATGACAATAGGAAAAAGGAATTGGCAAATACCCTTCATGCACAATTCAAAGATTGGTTATATGGTAATTTTTCATCTATACATTCAATTCCATGTCTCCTTTTATGTTTGTTTTAGCACCATATGTCAAGGATGTCTTT
>KE372240.1:224071-243226 GCA_000418225.1 Zizania latifolia
AACGCCGCCGCCAGTGCCGCCGCCGCCACCACCGGCGTCGTCGGCGGCGTCATCCCGCGCGTCGTCCGCATGATCGAGGACACCACCGACCATGTCCTCCGCTTCGAGGTCCCCGAGATGCTCGAGAGTACGCCACACACCTAGCTTGGTAATTA
The DNA here is from genome assembly GCA_000418225.1 of Zizania latifolia. Classification (NCBI taxonomy): domain Eukaryota; kingdom Viridiplantae; phylum Streptophyta; class Magnoliopsida; order Poales; family Poaceae; genus Zizania; species Zizania latifolia. The sequence continues at coordinate 224,227 of KE372240.1, forward strand.
ATCCCTAAGTAAGATTTAGGGTTTAATCAATCACTGGACTCGCAGGAGACAGGTTCTCGTGGTTCAGAGACGAGGAGTTCGCACGGCAGGTGCTCGCCGGCGTCAACCCCGTCTGCATCCAGCTCCTCACGGTGCGCCTCCTCTCCGCCCAATATCCATTATTCCATTTCCCTTGAGAGAATATCCCCTGCTCCCAAAACGAATATTCTCTCGTCCATGCACCTGCGTGCCAAAAACAGCAAATTTTTGTTTTCTCCCTTTTTGTAATTGTGATTTTAATAAAATTAATTTGATATTGTAGTTTTTAATATATTTTTCTATAAAATTAGTTAAAATTAAAGAACTTTTAACTCTTAAGGATTATTTTGACGCCAAATTAAAGGATGACACGCAAATATGCGACAAATGAGCCATTTTCCCTCCAAAACCCTTGATATTCTTCTGTACGTGTCGATCGATGCGTGACCCCTGCAAAACTGATATTATCAAAATATAAACCAGAAATTAGCAATTAATTAATTAAGCTCGACACGAACGTACTCACCGGTGAGAGGGGGTCATGGGTGCATATTGCAGGAGTTCCCGATCGTGAGCAAGCTGGCCCCGGAGGTGTACGGGCCGCCGGAGTCAGCGCTGACGAAGGAGGTCCTGGAGGGGCAGATGGTGGAGGCGGTGACGGTGGAGGAGGCCATGGCGCAGCGGCGGCTCTTCATCCTGGACTACCACGACGTGTTCCTCCCTTACGTGCACCGGGTGCGCGAACTGCCGGAGACGACGCTGTACGCCTCGCGCACCGTCTTCTTCCTGACGCAGGCCGGCACGCTGGCGCCGCTCGCTATCGAGCTGACGCGGCCGCAGTCGCCGACGCTGCCGCAGTGGAAGCAGGCTTTCGTCCACGGCGCCGACGCGACGTCGTCGTGGCTGTGGAAGCTGGCCAAGGCGCACGTGGTCACCCACGACACGGGGTACCACCAGCTGGTCAGCCACTGGTTGCGCACGCACTGCTGCGTCGAGCCGTACATCATCGCCGCCAACCGGCAGCTCAGCCGGATGCACCCGGTGTACCGCCTCCTCCACCCGCACTTCCGGTACACCATGGAGATCAACGCGCTGGCGAGGGAGAGCCTCATCAACGCCGACGGCATCATCGAGGAGTCGTTCTGGCCCGGGAGGTACGCTGTCGAGCTCAGCTCAGTCGCCTACGCCACGACGTGGCGTTTCGACGCGGAGGCGCTGCCGGAGGACCTGGTGCGGCGGGGGCTCGCCGTGCGCCGGGAGGACGACGGCGAGATCGAGCTCACCATCAAGGACTACCCGTACGCCAACGACGGGCTGCTGGTTTGGGGCTCCATCAAGCAGTGGGCGTCAGACTACGTCTACTTCTACTACAAGTCCGACGAGGACGTCGCCGGCGACGAGGAGGTGCAGGCGTGGTGGGAAGAGGTGCGCACCAAGGGCCACGCCGACAAGAAGGACGAGCCATGGTGGCCGGCCATCGACACCCGCGACGGCCTCGTCGGGGTCCTGACCACCATCATGTGGGTCACCTCCGGCCACCACGCCGCCGTCAACTTCGGGCAGTACCACTACGGCGGCTACTTCCCCAACCGGCCGACCACGATGCGGAAGACGATGCCGGTGGAGGACAACCGGGAGGAGGACACGAAGAAGTTCATGGCGCGGCCGGAGGAGGTGTTGCTCGACACCCTCCCGTCCCAGATGCAGGCCATCAAGGTCATGGCGACGCTGGACATCCTCTCCTCGCACTCGCCGGACGAGGAGTACATGGGAGAATACGCCGAGCCGGCGTGGCTGGCGGAGCCGATGGTCAAGGCGGCGTTCGAGAAGTTCGGTGGCAGGATGAAGGAAATCGAGGGCACCGTCGACGAGCGCAACAACAACCCGGAGCTCAGGAACAGGTGCGGCGCCGGCATCGTGCCGTACGAGCTGCTCAAGCCGTTCTCCAAGCCGGGGGTCACTGGGAGGGGCATCCCTAACAGCATCTCCATCTGATCATCGATCATCGCTACGCTAGCTGCAGCATTTGGACATGATCATCACCATGTACTTGTACTTATATTGTGATACAAGATTAGCATATTTCTGTAGGGTTCACATGCCGGAATTGAAAAAATTTCGGCACTAGCCGATAAATAAGGAATTTCGGAAATTTTGGTTTAAATTCAAAAAGTTAGAAAAATTGATATGATTTTGCTTAAAACTAGTTGTATTTCATATACATCATAGTTGCATAAGCAAATAACAACGTATCACAAGTTATAACAACCAATTGATATACTATTGCACTAATTGTCAAAGTGTGAAATATTAGTCTAAACAGTCTTAAATATCATATCTAACTTTAAAGTCTAAATATTACAAGTCCATAGAATAGCAAAACAATCAACCACTTCTAGTTTTACGTGGATTGGTGGAGAACGAAAATTTGGCCCGGTTGACATGGCTTGGGCGTGGGAGAACAAATTCGAGTGAAATTTTTAGTCCGGTACAGTTTTTTTTTACCCCACCGAGAACTATGAAATTTTAGAAATTTCAGTTAAATTTCTCCGAAATTGTGAAGCTTATTTTCACGTACGTATAATATAGCTATCCATATTATTGTTATTTACGATATATTCGTAAGACAGTAGTATAATATCGTCTCTGTATGATCCGATGATTAGGGCTATGCTAGCTGCAGGATTTGGAGATGATTAAGATGTACTTGTAGACCAATGTACCAACACTAAATGCTCCCGTGACACTGGCAGGGAGAGGAAGCATTATTTGCTAGTGTGTTTGAGTAACTAGAATGTCGTTAATCAGTAAAGAGGTTATTATCGTTATGTGGTAATTGGGTTCTATAGAAATCGACAGCATTCACGCACCGGAGAGATCTGCTGAATTCAGCACACATCATCCAAGAAATCATTCATGACGACACAACATGCCATGTGACTGTGCAGAAGCATTGTGAGTTCAGGACCAGCTATCTGGGCACGCTGGCAGAGTCCATTTGCCCAAGGCATTCTAGAAGAATCCTGAATCTCATAATCTGGTTTCTGCTACAACCATTACAAAACGAAACATCAAATAGATTGGATATTTTATAGGAGCATAGACTTTGGTAGTGCTGAAAGTGAGAGCTTCTGAATCCTGCTTTTTCAGATGATGGACTGTAATTGCCGATGGATAAAGGAAAAGGAATTCTATTATACACAAGGCATATCATCCAAACTTTGAAAAACATCAGTTTCTGCTGCCTGTTGTGTATAAATTTCTACCCCTTTTCTGGATGCTATTGTGTATAAGTTTTTGTTTGTGCCGTGAGATATCGACTGAAATGTGAGCTGGTGTTTTCTTGAACATGTTATCTTCTTCTGTATTTATGAATTGAACAGGTACATGCAAATTACCTAATAACGATTATATCTAAAATATAATCAATTAAAGTACTAATTTATTTTTCAAAATTAACGACTAAAATCGATTTTACTAATAATACAAGTAGAATACATGTTACCGATGCTCATTTTTGGGCATTCCATCTTGGCGTATTGTTGTGAAAGCCCTCCTGCAAAACATAGCAAGTGAAGGGATAGAAGATGGACAAGAATAAAGTACAGCCCGGTAGATTTCCTATCTTCCATGCATGGAGTTTTTTTCTCAAGTTTCTGATGAATATAGTGAAAATAAGTAGTTAAAATCTTCTCATGGCTAATAGGCAGACCCAGGTACTTTCAAAGGAAAACTCCCTAGGAGGCAGTTTAGCGCATTTGCTACTCTGTTTTGTTCCTCTACCTCTAAACCCACTATCAACACTTTCGCTCGGAGAAGCCACGTAGATTTTTGTGGGTGTAAATACATCCACTAATTTTTTATTACTTTCGTATTTTGATTATACACGTACTCTCTCAGCTTAATATAATATACTTCTCACAGCTTAACCACTAGTTCTTTTTTAAGCAATCTACACAAGACAGTGTGGATGTATATATTGATAAAAAAAAATAAAATACAAGATTACTATCTTGAAAGACAGTAGTTAAGAAAAAAACAAAAACACTTGAGCAAGCAACACCCTACCGCCCCTAACTAGGCCAGCGTCTCGCCACTGGCACCACTCCTACATGACGGCAACAACAGTACATGGAGACCGCATGTCCAAAGACGACTACCACCGGCCAAACCCAAGGAGTACCTCACGACCAAGAAGGAAGACGTCCAAAGAATGAAAGAAACTCCAAGGAAAGGGAGGAGAGAAAAACAGAAAGAAATGATCATTGACTACCGATACGTCACCAGAGGAACCACACCGAGTCGGTCAAGGCTAGTCAATCGGAGAGGAGCTGACCGTCGCTAGCTCCGATTAACCACGGATCCTGCACAACCGTCGCCGCCATGAGACAGATTCAAGAGTAAGTAAGTTAACTCGTATCAGTTCAGCCTTGTATCTTTTATATTTTGTTCTAGCTTTGTCACTGACTTCCATGACATATGATAGCTGATTTTTAAGAGAAATGTATATGTACACTAAAGTTAAGGTACGAAAAAAAATGCCATGAAATTAAGCGATTTCATAAAAATATAACAATATCACGTACAAGAACGAAGCTCCCGAATCGACAGGCGGGGGGCACCGCGAGCTTTCAAATCCGCTCCTCTCTTCCCCTCAAAATCTCGCAAAAATTTTCCACTCGCGGTGACTCGCACTCGCTTCTCCGATCGCCTCCTAGGCGGCGCGCTTTCAGGTTGGCGGATTTGTAGCGTTAGGGTTTCGGAGCTCGAGGTCCCCGATGGCTTCCTCGGAGGCGGAGGGCAGTGGAGGCGGCGGTGGCGGCGGCGTGGGGAGGCAGCAGGGGATTGCGGAGCGGCGGCTGCTCCGGTCGCGGTACCTTGCCGTGAGGAATCTCATCAGCGGTAGGGCTCTCCTCCTCGGCTCGGGCTCTTGGGGATTGGTTGGGTGGGGGTGGTGCGGGTCAGTGTGATTTGAGCTGTGCTACGTGTTTTCCGCCGCAGATGAGAAGGATGACATGGCGAGGGCGGATTCCGACAAGTTCACCGCAATCATCACGCAGGTGGAGTGCCTGCACGAGCTCGGTATGTGCCACCCTTTCGCTCTTGCAAAAAAAAAAAACGAGTATAAGTTATGTTTCGATCTGTTTAAGGCTACACTTTTAGCTTTGAAGTGGCGTTATGTGATTATGCTTGCCTTGGAGTTGCTGCTTCCAATTCGTCTCGCATCTGAGTCGACAAATTATATATAGATAGCAATAATTATGTACTTAGACTGTTAGCTGGAATTTGCTGCTGGATTGCTTCATGCGGGTTCAGAAAAAAGGATATCAATAGGTTCAGCTACACTTAGTTACCTAATTGGAAGTTGTCTCTTTGCACTATAAGTAACTCAAGTGCAGTACAATGTGAAAACATTTCTTGACTATCTCAGAGAATCAGGATAACGTTTTTGTCAACTGAGCTATGGTTTCACTTGAAAATTTCATAGAATGTCTTCCCCATTCTTGAGGCACATTTTTTTCCCAAGAACCAAGTATGCCTACATGCCTAGGGTACAAGGTAGGTAGTTTAAGAATCAACATTCATATTCACATTTCATTCTCGCTGTTCATGTTTTACTTCCAAATTCCAATTGCTAGGCTAGGCCAACATCTGACTACAACAGTAGCAGCAAACTATACTGTAGGGTTAAGTATAGTGCAATATGAAGAACCCAAAATGAAAGTTTCCATGCACACTGCAGTGCAGAGGCCAAGGGAGCAAATAGCTGATGCAGAAGCTCTGCTGGACATTGCAAACACCTTGGTAACATCTGTGAGGTCCCAGTCAAGTGAAGGAATCACACCCTCTGATTTTGTAACAGCAATGCTGAAGAAATTTGGGCAACCAGGGGGGCTTGATTCTGAGGCTGCCTCGTTGCGCTGGGACGACATTGGGCTTTCTGTGTCCCATGTCTTCAGGGCTGCACTTGGGTGCTGCACAATGTAATGAAGCTCCTCCATGGCTCCATCTTTGTATTTTTACAACATTTCATCCTTTGATTCTGTCTGGAAGATTACTTATGCACTCTCTTAATCTCTACAGGCTTGGACCCATGAATACAGAAGTAAAGCAGCGGAAAGTTGCGATTGTCAATAGAAAACAAACTGTGAGGCCAACCGAAAATACTCGTCCTGAACAGGTAGCCATATGCTTTTGTATATTATATAAAGGATATGGTGGAGGCTAATGAAACCATAATATCTATTTATGCATTTCTTTCATCATGGTATTCATTTCCCCTCCAAATTTAACATACTGTGAGGAAGATTGCATCTGGTGCTTTACCATATTCATGCTATTGACTGGAAACTTAACAAGACCTATCTACTGGATTATTCCATTGTGTAACTCTGTTGCTTACGTGTTTCAAAACCATGGAGCCTTTTTCTCTAAAGGAACACTTGTCCACGGTGCCATTTATATTCTTCGTCCACTATCAAGTTTCTTTTCTGTACACAGATTTATTCTTTCTCACAACCTTTTATTTTGTTTATATTTCTATGCAATCACTTGAGGTGTACACTGTTTCTTCATGGCTTACCCTGAACAATGGGTTGATATGATGCTGGTCTATATGCAGCTTGCTGATTCTTTGGAGGGAGTAAAGACAGACACTGACAGGAATGTGTCTGTTATATTTGACATCCTGAGGAGGAAGAAAAGTGCAAGGCTGGAGAACCTTGTTTTGAACAGAATTTCTTTTGCCCAAACTGTTGAAAACATAAAATTGTCCTTCCTTGTGAAAGATGGCAGGGTGACAATAAATATAGATGACAATGGGCATCACATAGTCTGTAAGAACTAAGAACCTTTTCTGTTGGCCTCATTTTTTCTTAAATGATATGATGAGATCTACTACGGTACTGATGTATCTAACTTAATTTTATACAGATCCTAGAAATGCACCTGCTGCTGGTGCCATAGCCTCAGGAGAGGTCTCCTACAGCCATTTTGTTTTCCGATTTGATTTTAGAGACTGGAAGGTATGCTAGTGATTCTTTTGGTTGATAAACATTTATATGTATTCAAGTAGTCCACTACAATGTTGGGTGTATTCTATAGATCATTAGAGCTGTACACAATTCAGGTTTAAAAAATCTGATATATAGAAATATTCTTCTGCTTGATAGTACTGCCCCATTTAGGGATGCTGGTTTCCTCAGGAGTCAGGAGTAGATATCCTTCCTTCGTCTTCATTTATTTGATATCAATCTGGCATGCTGTACATTGGGCCTGACCATGATCTAGGGCTTAAATTAGGATCCTTGTGTTGATTTTGTCTTGGCCAGTTCTAGAGTAAACTGCCCACTTTTGTCCCTTCTTTTTTTTACTGTGAAGGGATTAAGGGAAGCAACTCTACTTCTCTTCACTTAGCATTCAAGGCATCAACTAATCTTACATTTGTCACCCTCTTTTTATCTGTTTCCAGCTTATGCAAGACGTAGTTGCGGATAGGGAAGAACTGATGCCGCACAGGACCTCTGAGAGCATTCCCTGCACCACCGAAGATGGTTATCAGACGGAACTGGAGCCATACGCGCAAAGAACACCCATCAGGAAACTCACCCGGAACCGAGGCCTGGTTATGCAGCAGGAGCAGATGGTTGTCGCGGAGACACCTGAGGACAAGCAAACCTCCAAGCGGAGGTGCCTCTTCGGAGATCAGCAGTGATGTATGGTAATCTCTCCATTTCAGAAATCATTTTACTTTTTTATAAGTTAAATTTCTTCAACTTTGACCGATTTTATAGAAAAATATACCAACACCTATAATATCGAATTAGTTTCATCAAGTCCACTATGAAATAATTAAGTCCACTATGAAATATTAAGATATTTATTTGATATTGTAGGTGTTAATATATTTTTCTTTAAACTTGGTCAGAGTTAAAGAAGTTTGTTTTAAAAAAAGTCAAACGACCTTGTAATATAAAACGAAGAGAGTAACATATTGTCATGCTTCCCACGTTGTATGTAGAGAGAGATAAGTTATAACCCGTTTCTTTGGCTAGTCTTCTTTGTACAACAGTCGGGCGCCATAGCACATCTTGTGCTTGCTCGTGTAACAGTTTTAGATGTAACTATTGTTTTTTCTTTAACTCTTCTTAGATCAGGCAGATTCAAAATTTGCAAGGCCATTCGCTAGAATTTGCTCCTTGAAAGACGTTTGTTGCTAGCAGCACAACTAGTCGCTGCAATGTCTTTTGAAGTGTTCTGAAATCTGAATTTTGATGGCTTGCAAAGTTGGGTGACAGATATGCAAATTTTGTGTGTGCTTATGACTAAAGTATTAGCTGTTACCAACATGGTACTCACTCCATCGTAAAGGTATGTAAGTTTTTAATGTTTGGTTATTATTTTTTCACTGTGTGTTATCAAATGTAAATTTAACTTCAGACGAAGTACTTTTAAATATAAATCTAACTGTATAATATGAATAACACTAAACTTATACTCTTTTAGCTTAATTATTAGTCAAAACTAACAACTGTTGACTTTCCTACGAATGTAGGGTTTTCCTACGAATGTAGGGTTCTTATAATTTGGAACTTGGAACGGAGTAATCGCCTTGAAGACAGAACCCTAAGAAAATGAATGAAGGGCAACGGGAAAACAAATTGAAGTCTAAGTTTAGCAACAAGAAATACAGAGCATTTCTGTTTGGGGGCTTTGGGCATTTCCAACAATCAACTTGAGGTTGCCAGACCCAGAAAATGAAGACTGCCTTACGGAAGGCAGCATCATCAACTACATTAGCATTAGAGAAGAGGATAACAGAATTATGTGGCTGGACGTACGAGAAACAGCGCACAAATATACTCCAATATAGATAGAATCCAGTGGTAAAACAGATGACATGCATAAGTCTAAACACTACAAGTCAGAAAAATCAACATCAGCGCTCAAAGTGAGTTACATCGACTAATCACTACAAACAACATGCATCTCAAGCGGCGGCAGAACTGCGCAGCTCATTTTCACCATGGGCAAAATGACATCTGTCACCAAAAGTACACGCCCCTTTGGTGAAGTTCTCGCACAGCTTGGTCTTGAAGTTGCTACCTGGGCCTCCACCGCGGTGAGATCCACCAGTAGGTTTCTTGGCTGGTGGAGGGGCATTGCCACCGATGCTGACAATCAGCTCCCTGACCATTGCACTAGCATTCTTGATCTGATCAAATGTGCCCTCAAGCTCAACGTTTTTCAAGCTGGCATCTGATTCATGATCACGGATAGCCAGCTTGGCCCCAGTGACTCGGGATATCTGCTTTGTGTTAACCCCGCCCCTCCCAATAATGCCACCTGCAAGGGATGCATCGACACTGATCTTGGCTGTGGCAGAGGCGCCAAAGCTTGCTGGAGTGGCCATGCCTGGGTTAGGCATCGGTGGTGGTGCATAGTGACCAGTGGGCCTAGGTCCCATTGGGGGTGGCATTGAGCTGTCCATCAACATAGGCTTGCCGAGTTCCCTCTCACCATGCGCGAAGTGGCACTTGTCCCCCCATTTGCATCCCTCTGCAGTGTTATACTTGTTGCACATGCGAGTCTTAACTGTGGGTGTGGGTGGCCCATCAGGAACAGCAGTTCCCATTGGCATTCTTCCTGGAGGAGGAGCAAGAGCTGGGCCACCAAGATTGGTCATCTTTGCAACAGCTTGGTAGCCACCAGGGAAGTGATGGAGGAAGTGGCAACCCTCACCAAAGGGACAACCAGCAGTGCTGCACAATAAGAATATCATCAGGGTGAGCAACAGATGTAGCAAGTAAATATGTCCTAATTGCAGAACTGCGCAAAATAAAACTGATGTTGACTTGGAAGATTCTAACATGAACATTAAAAGGCCAAAGCCTCATGAACAATGATTAGAAAGGATGACAACAGCTGAAGAATAAATGTTTTTAAACAACAAAATGTGCTGAACATAAGATGCAATATGGACCAGAACATTTTTTCTAGAACCACCACCACATTTAAAAATAACATGGCAGTAAACTACAATCTAAATGTTGAGCTTAACAATGGGGTGCTAATAAGTGATCTGGACCATATGTACAAAATCTGTTACTGCCTCATAAATCATAATCATCATAAACTTATGGTGTTTGATAGTAAAGATTTCAAGAGCAACTATTGATGGCAGTACAGATTCAAATCATACAGTAGTAAAAATTGTCCCTGCATGCATCAAACATTAGGATAAATATTAACATATTATACGTTACGAGGGACATAGATGGCATAATTTCAAGGTGTGGAGTTCAATTGCCGTTTCCAAATCATGTATTCAGTCTTCTTTTCTCAGTTTGAGCAGACAAGGCTGCATCATGATATTACTGACAGATTGTTCATCTGAAAAGGAGTTACATATCCTTATACTATTGTTGCATCTTTCACGGATTCAAAGTGATTTCGCACAACCGTGAGCATTCCAATTTTACTCCAGTGAGTGTTTCTTAAGCTTGGATTAGGGAGAACCTGTAGCACAATCTTACTTACCAATTTGTTAGCAACAATATTCTTTTAAAAATACAAGTAAAATTTTAATGAAATAACAACTGTGTACAATAAATGTTACCAGGTGGGACTTGGGAGTTCATTTTAAGTTGGATTATAACCTGAAAAATTTCGTGCATGGCTTCGATTTGCTTCCTACACCAGTTTGAAATGACTCCGATTCTGTTACATCAAATTAATTATGTGTGCCAAGTTAATAGTTGTTGATTTACTAATCTTCATACACACAAGAGAACATTAATACTCCTTTAACTATTGTTACTACTACAAAATAGCGCACTAACTAAAGTAACTACACTCAGCTAAGCTCATCCACTACCCACCCACAGCTTCCTTCCAAGTTCTCTCAAAGTATTAAGCGGGTAGTGGACATATCAACCCACTATTAATTCAGAAAACAGCAGCAATAGCCTTGAAATGAAGTAGACCGGAGCACCGAGCACCGTCTGAATCTCCAACGAAAAGCAACTAGGAGCTTCTAATTACCACACAAAACTGGTCACCTTTACCAAACAAAAAAATCACAGGTCCCATCAGATCACCCGCGCCGCTGAGCGGCCTCCAGACCTAAACCCTAGCAAAACGAGCAGCAAAGCGCCACCGCCGACATCTGTAACCCGCGAGGCTCGATCTAAGCAGCCAGCACACGCCCGGAGAAAACACCCAAACCTCGCGGGAAAGAGCGCGAGGGGGGACGGGACGGGGCTCCACTGGGGCTCACCTCGCGCGCGCTTCCCGCCGGCGGCGGAGACGCCGTTCGCGCCGTCGGGCTTGCCCCTCTTGCGCCCGCCTCCTTCCATCGGCTGGCTAGGCTGCTGCGCGTGGTAGCTCGGCGGCGGAGCTCGGCTAGGGTTTCCGGGTCGCGGCGGCGCGAGGTAGCGGAGCAGAAGAAAGGCAGGGGACGGGAGGGCGAGGCGAGGATGTGAAATGTGGTGATGGGCTCAAGGCTTAATCGGGCTCCTGCGGCGTACCCCCGATCACTTGTCTCCCTGACGCGTGGTAACCCACCGAGCCGTCTGAATTTCTTCCTCTCTTTTAAAACCCATCCGAATCTTGAAATTTTAAACAACAAAATTTCTTTTAGTTTTAACATATTTCTTTTAATTAATCCGGTTATGTCAGTTATCTCTTCTGTGATAAACTGTTGGCACCAATCTTACATTCTTTTCACAAATGAGCTCGGTGGAAAGAGTATTGTACCATGAAAAGTATAGTTGAGTCCTCGTGTCGATCCAAACAAATTATAATCAGTATTTCTACCTAGGTCAATATAGGGACGGATGCAATGTAGATGTGTGAGCGTTACAGAAATGTAAACGTTGCATTGAATTTGTGTGCACATAAGGATGGATTGAATCTGAAACGACATAAACGATATATGTGATAGTTTAGGGGTAGCGTCAATTAAATAAAAGTTCATAATAATAGTTTGAGGAAAGACAGAAAAAAGACCGAAATTAACTTGGAAGAATACAATGAAAAAACTTGAAGGGATAAAGTATTATGAAAGATTTGACATTAAATAAGAGGGCACGAAGAGAAGCTATTTATATACCTAAATCTTAATTAATGATTATTATTGGATTTTAACTCTAGCGTAGCTTAACTTGTTTGAGACGGAAAAGGTTTGTTGTTATTGTTGTCTCATTTTCTCTTCTTGCAAGCAAGGCGGAAGCGGAAACTGCATTTCGCTGCCGCTGATGATTATATTGTAGTTTTTAACCTAGAAAAAAAATATAATTCAACAATTTATTTTAATTTTGTTTCTCTTTGTTTGCATTTGCTAAGCTTGAAAAATATTATTACTAAGTATTTCTTTCGTCTAACTAACGAATACTTTGTTTTTAAGATAAAATTGATAAATTAATGGTGTGTGTAAAAGATCAGGTATCAAAAGTAGTATTATAAAGTTATAGAAAATAAATGTATAAATTTCACCAAAGAAATAAAACTTCTTAATTTTCTAATGAGCTGAGGTAAAAGCTAGAAATTTTAGAATAAAGTTAAAGTGTTAGAACTAAATTCTTTTTGAGACAATGGAGTTAGTTAAGTATTGACCAGTGACGTGGTTGAACAGTCGCAATTGTTCAAGAGGCACAAACCGTGCTACAATATTTAGTCATCATCGTGTCTAATTTGTCTTCTTAGTCATGAATATTTTCCATCCCGTTCGTTCTGGAAGCACTCTGAGCCAATATTTTGGAACCAATTTGACCAAAATTTATATTTCTTGACCAATTTTTTTGGAGTGAGCATTACCCGTACCAATGAGCTGCGGCCACGCGTGATAAAGATTCTTAGTAGCTACTCACTCCGGTTTCATGAAGGAAGTCGTTTTAGACTTGTATCAAGAGTTGTCTAAAACAAGTTGTTTTATATTTTATTGTATATTTTGGACGACTAAACTCCTGATGTAGTACTACTTTCTTCTCGTTTTCCGCGTTATCTTTACTCCCACATTATATTTAATAGGAACAAACAAGAAAAATACAGACTAATTAATTGCTCCTTAGTATCTTAAATCATATCCAAAACAACTTCTTTTGTGAAACCGGAGGAAGTAGCTCGTTTAAGTAGATGGTTAGTTTAGGTATCTAGCTAGTGAGAATATAAAGAAGTCGGTGTTTTTTAGTTTCTAGATTATAATTTATTTTTAAATTTTACATGTACTGATTCTTATAATCTAAGTCTGAGTCTAGAATCCGAACTGTTTGCTTAAGGTTCAAAATACAGATGGTTTATTCTAGTTTCATATTTTTAGTAACAAATGCTAAGCGCGAAAAGGGTAAAAATAATGGCGGGTTATTTATAGGAGGGGAGGAAGCCAACCACCCCAAATTGCTGGCTGGTTCGCGTCGAAGTCGCCTTCTCCCCTCTCGTGGAGCTCCCTCCGAACAGTCGCTCTCTCCCCTCGATTCGATTCGCGCCGCCTTCGTCTGCTCCTCCCCCCACGCGTAAGGCCTCCTCGGTTGCTCGAATCCGCTCCTTGCGTCGCTGGGCGTTTCATCCCTCTCGGTTCCGATCCCGTTTGCCGTGCTGTGGCGGCCCGTAGCTGTTGGGTTCCTGGGGTGTTTTGTGCGGACGGGCTGCGGGAAATTCGGTGGTTTTTTTTGCCTTTGGTTTTGGATTTTTTTATCTGTGGATTGAGAATTTTGGATCGTTCTGGTTTGGAGCGGTTTGTTTGGTTTGGTTTTTTTCGGTCTGGGAGGAATTGGTTTGGGAATCGATGCGGGCATGCGGCGATTTGCTGGCTTGCGCCTGCCCGTTGGCGGTGTTTTTTTTTTGCGGGATTTTGGTTGATTTGGTGATGGCTTAGGGTCTGACGAAATCGTTTGTTTGTGTTTGATTACGCAGCCACTTGCGGTAGCCGCGTGCTGCGGCGATGGCGTTCTTCCGGGGCCTGACCACGGTTTCGAGGCTGCGATCCCGTGTGGTGAGTGATCCATCTCTCATGTCGCATTTTGCGGCGATGCGTTTGTACGCCGGCTTAGCGTAGCATTTGTGGGTGCTGAGAAATTTCGCTGTTTGCCTGTTTGTGTTGCCAGGCACAGGAGGCCACCACGCTTGGTGGAGTGAGATGGTTGCAAATGCAGAGCGCATCTGATCTTGTAAGGGACATCACTTTGTTTTTTTCGTGCTAAACTGTCGATATAATTGTGTGTGGTTGGGAACTGCTAGTTACTATGCACTTTCTGGGGCTAGGTTGGGAACCTGGAAATGTGCTCTGAAAAGGATGTTGACTGTGTTTCTAAATATTATGTAGGATCTGAGGTCCCAGCTGCAGGAATTGATTCCTGAGCAACAGGTTTGTTACTCTACTCTCTAGCACAATCTAATAATTCTCACAAAGCTGAAAAGTGTTTGGCATCCAGTTCCTTATGTTATCTTTTTCACTTTAGCTTATGTACTGTGTGAAGGCATGCTTAATTCCAACTTCCAAATGTTGTGGATTACTATTTCTTGCAAATGCTGTGTTGGGAGATGGAAGCAAATGATACATGAACGTAGTATTGGATGAATTTTTTCAAGACCTTAAGAAACCCCCCATCTCAAAATCTGAATATTTTGAGCAGCAGTGCAGCACTAGCCTGTGCTCTGGGCTAACTGAAAATGCATTAAAAGAATGGCCTATCAGGTTACTGTTTTGTTCCCAAGTTTATTTTGTGCCTAGCTATACTCACAATATTCAGAATATGTTTTGGAGTAGAATCTCCTTGCAGCTAGTTCCATGCTCTAATCACCTGTCTTTATGAGAGTCTTCATAGTTAATATAAAATTATTTCACCAGTTCACGTAAACTCCGTATATGAGCTGCCATTCCTTGTGCTTTGTCTCAACCGTCCAAGAGTGCTAATTTCCTGTCTAATATCAGGACATAAAAGCTCAACTCACTCTACCATTTTGTTACAGGATCGCTTAAAGAAACTTAAATCGGAGCATGGAAAGGTCCAGCTTGGAAACATAACTGTTGATATGGTATGCATTTCGTATTGATTATCTATGGATAATTCAATTGTTTTTCGAGGGTGTCCTTAGTTGATTGGGCTAAAATCTTTAATGATGTTTCTCCAGGTCCTTGGTGGGATGAGAGGGATGACTGGAATGCTTTGGGAAACATCGCTGCTTGACCCAGAGGAGGTATCCTTGTATACTACAGTTTTGATAGCATATTACAAGGGAAAAATTGCATATTTGGTCTATGTATATCTTGACATGTGCAATAGACAAAAACAATTGAGCATGATCTAAAATCACCATGTTGTCATGAATCTCCAAGCAAGTTTCTTTACTAATAACAGTTGTGAATGATCTGTTCAGTGCACAGTAACAACAGCGTTATGATTGTTTGTATTTGTCAAACTGAATGAAGTTCCATAATCAACTGTATCACATTGATTTAAAAGACATCCAGGGACTAGATAATCTAAATCACTGAAGTCATTATATAGGAATGTGCTTCATTACAAGAGCGTGATGCTTTTATGTTTTTAACTTTTGGTATGATGCAGATTTTATGATAGAGTTGTAATTAAGTTTAATGTTGCCAACTTTAAACGTGAATCTAGACCTCTTTTCTATCCAGGGTATTCGTTTTAGGGGTCTCTCGATTCCAGAGTGCCAGAAAGTACTGCCAACAGCAGTTAAAGATGGGGAACCTTTGCCTGAGGGTCTCCTTTGGCTTCTGTTGACTGGAAAGGTTTGTTTTTTTACCTTTCTTATAGAACCCTTCTTGAAGTAGTTTGGTGCTCTGCCAATAAAGTTCCTTCCAGAAACAGGAGAGCTTTTTGTTTTTTATTCAATAGGGAACAAAAATTTCTTGTTCACTTTTCTGTTTTTCTTGTAATATCTATTCCCCTGTTCTTATTTTTGTCACCTTTAAGCTTTTAGCTTTTAGTGTGTACTGATAGGTATTTGTTTGTGTCAGGTGCCAACCAAAGAGCAAGTCGATGCTCTATCAAAGGAATTGCTTAGCCGTTCGAGTGTTCCAGGTCCACTATTGTCCTTTTCTGGTTTATTGCATTATTGTTTGCTCCATTACTCCCTCCGTCCCACAATATTACAATTTAGTACCGGATGGAACATTTCATAGTACAACGAATCTGAATAATGGGTATTGTCCAGTTACACTATGAAATGTTCCATCCGGTACTAAATTGCAATATTATGGGATGGAAAGAGTAGTAAAAAACCCAGATGAATTTCACATCATTATCTTATTTTGGATTTGTAAAAAGTTCAAATATAATCACAGATAAAAGCAGAGATTATGGATTCTTTTTTCTATTATTTTTTCCCTGCAAGTACACATAAAGCACAATTTTCTTGTAGATTATGTTCCCTCAGGTAGCTCTTTAGTTGATTAGTTTGAAAAAAATTGAAGCTACTGCATTGAGCATTCTGATAGTAATCTGTTAGCTTTAAGGTTAACCTTTTCAAATGCCTGAGAATATGATTTGTTGTTATGTTCTACCTGCAATTCAAATTTGAAAGGCAACCATAATAGATACTTTTGGGCCAGTTCCATTGATGTTCTTCACTGTAACTTTCTGTGTCCTCTGCAGATAGAATAACTTGAATTTTCTTAATCCTGCCTGTGATAATGATATAACTTATTTCAGTATTCATTTTTGATAAATTAATTTGAGTTTGTTGTGTATTTAATCTTCGGAAAATATGTGGTAGAGAGTACTGCACTACAAATTTGGACTTCTATAAACATACAGTATGTAAATATGTGGTAGAGAGTACTTGCCTACTTGACTCATTTGATTGAACATTTGACATGGATACAGATCATGTATATAAGGCAATAGATGCTCTCCCTGTAACTGCTCATCCAATGACACAGTTTACCACAGGAGTGATGGCACTTCAGGTAAACCCTTATATTTTCTCTTGTTTCTTAATTCTGTAGCATATCACTCATCTGAAATAAACATACTATGTTGCTACTTATTTGAAGGTATATTTAGTTTGGAGATGGTGTAAGTAGAAAGAATTTTTTAAATCCATCAATAAAATCCTTGTGTTTCTCTGCTCTTTGTAATTCTTTCTAGGGCCTCCACAGTTAGTTAATTAAGCTTTTCTATTTTCACTCTTGTTTTCAGGTTGAGAGTGAATTTCAAAAGGCTTACGACAAAGGAATGCCAAAATCAAAGTATGCCTGGGTTCTACACTGCCCCCAAAATTGCATTGATTGTTAAATGGTGTTTTTTCGTGTCATTTACTGCAGTGCTGCTATTTTAATAGGTTCTGGGAGCCTACCTATGAAGATTGCTTAAATTTGATAGCTCGGCTTCCACCAGTGGCTTCATATGTTTACCGGAGGTAGCTTTTTGTTCCAATCACCTTTACTTATGTGGGCAATCTAGAAGATTTTTTTTAACTGCAAAAGCAATAATCCTATTTTCTGGTTCTCCGAAGGATCTTCAAGGATGGGAAAACTATAGCAGCTGATAATGCACTGGACTACGCAGCAAATTTTTCACACATGCTTGGGTTTGATGATCCCAAAATGCTTGAGTTGATGCGACTATATATTACAATCCACACGTAATTTATTCCATCCATGTTTTAATTTCTATATTTGTTTCTAAAGGACTTGTTTGGTTTCTTTTTCCTTATACTTCCACCTGGTTTCTTCCAGTGATCACGAAGGTGGAAATGTCAGTGCTCATGCTGGACATCTGGTAATAATTGTTTCTTTGGTTTCAATGTTGATTTTTTAATTAGTGTTGCTACCATTGTTCTAAACCGGCCAACAAATCACTGCTGGGTGTTGCATCATCCTTGTGCATTACTACTTTGTCCTTTGTTGCTGACTTTCTCTCTCACTCATGACTCATCTATGGGCATTGACCTCTTCATCCGACCCTCATGACATTCATTCAACTACAGGTTGGAAGTGCTCTGTCAGATCCCTATCTTTCTTTTGCAGCTGCGCTGAATGGTTTAGCTGGACCGTTACACGGCCTGGCTAATCAGGTATGTTCAGTTTGTTGCACTGGATCTTGTCTGCCACATCCTGCTAAACAAGGACTCCCTGTGCCTATTTACTCAACATATGTCACAGATCTTCTTTGAAAGAAGGAAGATACTTTCATTTTGAAATTGATATTTTAGTGTGTGTGAACTGACCATAGTCATCATGCAATGCAGGAAGTGTTGTTGTGGATCAAATCTGTGATAGATGAGACTGGTAGTGACATTACAACTGATCAACTCAAAGAATATGTGTGGAAGACACTAAAAAGTGGAAAGGTATCTTATGTCAGTGTTATATCTATTTGACGAGGAAGTGCATAAGATCATGTTATGACGGCAAATTTATTTTCATGGGAAGTTTGAAATGTGAATCTCAAAATCCAACTTTCTGAAAGCTGATTGCTAAGCAGTGGATTTAAATTGGTTTTGTGTTATATTAGATTCGTTCTCTTGAGCTGGTTATACTTATACAATCCTCTATCTCTAATGATCTGCATACACCTTTACCTTTTTTGTTGAACGCGAATTAAACATTCAAAATTACTAATCACAGACACATTCATTTGTAGGTTGTTCCTGGCTTTGGTCATGGAGTTCTACGTAAAACCGATCCACGTTATACATGTCAGAGGGAATTTGCTTTGAAGTACTTGCCTGAGGATCCACTTTTCCAACTGGTTAGTCTAACATGTCCATCCAACTTGCGTGTCTCCCTTCAGTCCAACTCTCTCATACGATTTATATCCACCTATCTTCTTTCAGGTCTCCAAGTTGTATGAGGTTGTGCCTCCGATCCTCACTGAGCTTGGCAAGGTAATGCTACTAGATCGATCATGATCACTGCTCCTTTAATTCCATCTTATTGGCTAAGAAGTAAGAACATCGTCCATATGTTCAGGTCAAAAACCCATGGCCTAATGTTGATGCTCACAGTGGTGTT
>KE372240.1:244968-275611 GCA_000418225.1 Zizania latifolia
TTCAACCCTAACCGCCCCACTCTATATACCCCATCAAATGGGCCAAATGGGCTTAATACAGCCTACAACTCAAAGTATAATTGTAATTTATGTAATTATTTTTATAGTACTTTTACAATTTAGCCCTTGCGCTTTACAATATTTAGTACTGTCAATCAAACAGTCATAATTGAGTCTACACAGTTTTTTTATTTAGACTCCGACCATTCTTAATTATTGTACAAATATGTTTAAGCCATTGTTTGATAATTTTCAATTGTCTTTAAATTACAGTCTCTTTGCAAAATTAATTGTCCTAGCCCATTAGCTTATTTTTAAGCTATACACATGTTTTCATACAAATGCAAATCAATCTCTATTTTGAAATAACAAATACAGCATATTCTTTGATGTTGACCATATATGAATAGTACTCATGTACTATAATATGTTTAGGATCTACACCGTGCCTCATGCATAGTGATTATTCTCAAACTACATATACAACATCTGAATTTTGGATAAAGGTCTACACCTTTTTAGGTGATTACCATAAATCCATTCTCATGTTTGATATGCATAAGGTGATACATCTGAATTGCTAGGGGATCTACACCTTATTATTCATATGGTGATTATCTCCCATGAGCATACTCAATACAGATTCGGATTCAATTAGGCTTACACTAATTATGAGATTACCTGATTCATTTCCTAAAATTGATCATACACAAGGTAATACATCTGTATTACTGTGAGAACTTCACTATGTTTTACATAGTAATATTCGTCAACGTGCGTATCCAATTTATAAAATGAATTTTTAAAGGGTCTACTCTATATTAGTAAATTGCCTTCTTATTGTTATTTCAAATTTACGAGACTATAATATGTTTGAATTCATGTTTCCTTGATTTCACATATTGTAATACAATTTGCCATTTCCCCCCAAATTTATGGCATCAAAGATGTAGGCTCAATGGTCCAAAAAGAGTTTGAGCATCTCACTCTTAATGGATTCAATTTTCCTACATTAGCTATAGGCATCATAATGAGTCTATCAACTCACGGATTTCTTTTTAACGCTCTCACTGAATTTAATCCAGATAATGAGCTTATTGTAGATACATACATATTTGGTGTCTTATACATTATAAGGAATCATATTCACCTATACCTCAAGTTTGAATAGGCGTTAGAACAAAATCCACATAAAATATGGCTTGCTCTTAAACAACGCTATGGATATAGAAATCAATATACTTCTCTAAGACTATCTATGATTGGAACCATATATGTCTATAGTATTTAAAGCTATAGATGAGTTCAACCATGTTCATAAAATTTGCTTAAAACTCTGGTTTTGTGACTCAAAACCTCAGTAGCAAGTCGGGCAAATACAAGCGTAAAGAGATACCACAAGTCATGTCGACACTTCAACAAAATGAAGATTATTTCTTAGTCCAAATATGATAACAATGTAGTCATAATCATACTTATAAGAAATACAAGGCCCTAGATAATTGATAAATTTATATCTTATCCGTGGAACATGGACACACCATTAAAGAGAGAAAATATGAAGCACACTTCATCTCCCATATGCATGATGTAAGTGGTTCGAACTCTCACATGGAAGATCCAAATACCATTTAAACTATACGTCAGGGGAGAATCTCTCGGACAATAACATGATCGTGGAACATACCACCAACGATCTATGTGGAGACTTTAATTAGGATCCATACAAATATATATTTAGATACTTCGCTATCTATCTATTTTTGAGGAATAATTTGTATTAAAGACAAGAAATTATCATGAATTGGTTCAAATAAACACCATTGGTACATAATAGATATACAAAGATTCTATATATCTACTAGAATTTTCATATTAAAATTCTTACATATAAACTCTACGGAAGCTAGTACAATAAAGTAAGAGATATGTTTTGTGAACAATAGTACCATAAACTCTATACTTAGTGAAACAAAATATTCCTAAGGTCTCACCAAAAGACAAGGAAATATTTTAACAATCGCTGGAGGCGATGCAATAATTATTGGCTCAAATCATGCCATAATTACTCTACTTATGAGTACTCAAGTTATAATCTTGGATATAATAAATTATCTAGATTTAACTCGTACTTCATTAAGTCATAAAAATATCTATCAAAATGGTTTCTATATTAAAACCCATAAAAACAATAAAGAGAAACTTCTCTTTATCTAAGATAACAGATATAACAAAGTGATACTTCAATAAGTATCCTCTCTCCTATATCAAGTAATTTTTTTTAGAATGTCAATGTATTCTAGACTAGGCATTATCGCCTTGATCATCCTAACACTGGATGACAAAAAAAATTACTAGCAATTCTATTGGTCATAATTTTTACTGCACTTCCTCAATTATTAATTTTTTATGCACCACATGTGTCACAGGAAAAAATAATTCTAAGGCCATCAAATTAAAAGTTCATCTAGAATCACTAAAATTTCTTGAACACATTCAATAAGACATACATGATCTTATACAACCATTTATCGGTCTATTCTGGTATTTTATGGTTTTAATAGATTCATCTACTATATGATCTCAGGTGTGTCAATTATACATACAAAACCATGTGTTTGCCACAATTATGGCAAAATTTATTTGATTGAGAACTTATTATCTAGAACATTGAATTCAATCAATTCGAATGGACAATGCTACCAATTTTTTTCCTTGCGTGCCTTCAATCATTATTTTATGGCTCTAGGAATTCAAATATAATAATTTTGTCCTATAGTTCACACTTAAAATGGCTAAATAGAATATCTAATAAAGAGGATTAAGCATATTATTATACCATCATTACATAATTGCAATTTACTAACTCAATGTTAGATTATATAGTTTTACACGCTGCATAATTAATTCAGTTACAACTAACTGAATATGAAACTTTCCCTCTACAAATAGTACATGGAAATCCACTAAGTATTTCCTATCTGCGTAAGTTTGATTGCGCTGCAAACGCACCATTCTCACCACCATAGCATACATCAATGGGTCTACATAGGAATTTAGAGTCTATATTGAAATACCAATATCCGTCAATCATAATATATCTCAAACCCCTCTCAAGGGGATCTATTTATGTCATAGTATGCCTATATTCAATGAGGTACATTTCGAGGCATTAGAGGGAGAATTCAAGTACCAATAAGAATGCCAGAAAATCAATTATAATGTCCAAAGACATTGTCACATTGATACCTCAAATCCACGTACTCATAAATCTGAAATTCAAATTCAGAAAATCATTAATTTGCAACGCATTGCAAATAACATGCCAAATACATTTACTAATGACAGAAATGTCACAAAATCCTATCACCTTGCTAGGAATATATCAAAAAGAATAGAGAATAAAGGTACTAAATAAAACTATTCAACTCCCTAATCAAATCGATAAAGGGATTACCTACAAGTGTGAAGCTTCTTGCAAGCATAAAGAAACCCTTTGAATCAAAGGTCCAATTATAAATTGAGACTAATTCTAAGGGTAATACTTCTCGTAGACGTACGAGAAAATAGAAGGATAAACTTCTAAACTAGTAAATGCAACTCAACCTAGTGTTGAGAAACACCAAGTGGATTAACCACATCCACCTCCCGTATCAACAGTGCACTCAAATATCTGATACTGGGACATCGGAACATCGTGACGGTCTCATATTGGGAAATACTAAACCGTCAACTAAGGTGTAAGAGATTTCCACTAATTATCTCGAGTCTGAAGAAACATATAAATAAAACACTATGATTGTCAACATAGAATTCTCTATATCAATTACTGAAAACCTCTAAAAGATCCAGATCCTGAATCCATGGTCAAGTGCAAAAGCGCACTCGGACTGGAACAAATAAAAGAGGTAATTCAAGAAGAGTTAGCCTCCCTCACAACAAAAAGAAATGTATTATCATCAGTAATACCTACACCTCCAAAACCTTCCCCGTGGGTTTCAAATATGTTTTCATTCGAAAACGGTATGAAAACCATAATGTGGTGAGACATAAGGCGAGGCTCGTAGCGCAAGGGTTCACGCAGAGACTCGAATTAATTTCAATCAAACATTCTCTCCAAAAATAAGTGGAATCATTTTCCGATAAATTATATCTTTAGCAGTATAAGAATCGTCTATCTAAATAGTTGATGGACATAGTGACTAATCCCTATGAGTCACCTGATTCGAACATAAAGGTTCCCAATGGAATCCAAATTCTGAATCCAAAATATTAATCGCAGCATATATTGCGTAAAACTCAATAAGTCATTACTTGGCTTAAAACAGTCAGATAGAATTTGGTACAACCGACTCAATGAGTTCCTTATATAAAAGGCTACTTAAATAATAATGATTGCCCATGTGTATTCATCAAGAAATCCTCAATGGGATCTGTGTATGTTGACATCATCAACGGCACTAATGATATTGATGAAGCACGCAATGATTCAATGACGGAATTCGAGACAAAGGATTTGGCCAAAACCAAAATTTGTTTAGGTCTACAACTTAAACACCTTTCCTCGAGTATTTTAATACACTAAACCGCCTATATCCAGAAAACACCTATAGTCATTTGATCTCTATATTTAGAGAAAGATCAATTTAGACCTTAGGATGTTGATAAAGAGATATAAGGATCGGAGGTTCCATATCTCAATATTGTTGAAACACTTATATAATTTACAAATTGCACTAGGCCTCATATCGCATTTGTAAAGAAATTACTAGCTAGACATAGTGTTGATCCAACTAGATGTCATTGGACTGGAGTCAAAAAATTTCTCCAAAGCGCCAAAAATCTTGATATTTTCTTTCAATAAATAAAGAAACCAAGATTCAAATATGATTGGATATATAGATGCTAGCTACTTACTAGATCCCCATAAGCCAGATCTCAAACAAGGTTTCGTGTTCTCACATGATGGGACAACCATCTCATAGAAGTTTACCCAGTAAACTCTAGTGGCTACATCCACCAATCATTTTGAAATAATTTTATTGTATGAAGCATCATGCGAACGTGTATGGCTTCGCAGAATGATAAATCACATACAAAAATCTTGTGTTATTGATTTCATTGAATCACCTACTATTATCTTTCAAAATAATGATGCTTGCATAGCACAAATATAGATAGTTTCATAATTTGTAAGCCTTAGGGGGAGGATCTCCTTGAAGGTTTAAACTGTACATACATTATATTATACTATTTTCTTTTATGAGTTTTTATATACTTTCTTATAAAAGTTTTTAATGAGGTAATATCTACACAAGATCATATATACCATATTCCTATTTTTTCCTAAAGGGGTTTTTATAAGGAATATATATACGGTATATTAACAATTCACTTATAGTTTTTCCTCAAAAGGTTTTATTATAAGTGCAAATCATATGTTGTATCATTTTTTTCTTATTTTTTCCTACAGGGTTTTTAAGGAGTTTTAACAACATATCGTATCATATTTCTTCCTATTTTTCCTACGAGGTTTTTAGAGGAATATTTAAATAAGATTCAGGGGGAGAATCCTCTCATAGTATGCCTTATTAAAACATCATATTGTTCTCTTTTCTTTCTATGAGTTTTTCTTCTTCAAGGTTTCTCATATAAAGTTTTAATGATACAATATTGAACACAAATATATGTCATATCTCTAGTTTTTTCCGTTGGGGTTTTTAGAGAAATATCAAAGACATATAATTGCTCTTCAAACTCTTCAGAGTATATGATAGAGCAATAATTCTATATATTATTCCTCGTACTTTTCTCATAGGGTTTTTGGAGGAATAATACCTACATTAATCTTTATGATTGATTCGATTAAGGAGGAGTGTTAGAGATAATCTCTCCATAAACCACAGCGCTAAGGCCCATGTCGCATGCCTGGGCCAACGCGTCCGTTGGTAGCCGACGCAGCCATTGATAGCGGTCGCAGCCGCTCGTCGTGATTGATGGCGCGCCGCCGCGCCGATTGGCTGCCGTCGCATCCACTGGCTTCCATCCCCTCACTTCTATAAATACATGTACATTGCAATCAATAAAGATCAGTTCATTCTCTCATTCTGTTGTGTTCAATCTCGTTCTCTTGCGTTCTTTGCGTTTTTTAGTTCTAACAAGTTTGACATGATAGCCCTCGTTCAGTCGCTCCCATAAAAATTTGCAGAAGGCTATTCTCACCTTTTAAGAGGGTCTTCCTACAAATTTTCTCGCGTGTGAATTTGCGTAGGTCTTCACGAGGGAGCCGAATAACAGACAAATGTCTCCCACTATTTTTTCTCCCCCACATAGATATAAGGGCCTCCGTGCAAATTTACACAAAAGCCCTTTCTGCCCTTTGATATTCTCCACAAGCAACCGAACTGAACGTTGTCGTCTCACATAAATTCAGTGGTAGTTTTTTTTCTCTTCACGAGGAGAGCCGAAAATAGGCAAATGTTGCCCACTATTTTTTCCCTCACATAGACATAGAGGGCCCCCGTAAAAATTCCTACGTAGGGAAATTTGCACGAAAGTCCTTTGCGCTCTCTGATATTCTCCACAAGCATTACCATCTCAAATAAATTCAGTAGTAATTTTTTCTCTTCAGGAGGGGAGCTGAAAAATAGGCAAATGCTGCCCACTATTTTTTTCTCCCCCACATAGACAGAGAGTCTCCGTGCAAATTCCTACGTAGAGAAATTTGCACGAAAGCCTTTTTCCCCTCTGATATTTTCCACAAGAAACCGAACTGAACGTTGCCGTCTCACATAAATTCTGTGGTAGATTTTTTTAAAAAAAAACTTCAGGTGGGTGTGGGTGGTTCCTTCATGGGAGCAATGGAAAGCAATTTTTGTAAATTTTGTAAAGGAAAGTATATTTATGTAAATTTAAAAATAAATATGAAAATAAAAAATGTTAATGCTTTGTTCACTTTTGCGGGCTTTGTGGCTAGTTATAGTAGAATAGTGGATGCCCTTTTTTGCTGTGGGGATCATAACCAAGATGTTAATACATTTAAAGGCTTTTGATGCAAAGCTACAAAAAAAAATACGCATCCCGGCATGCATACTCATTATCTAAACCGCAAATAAATTAAATAAATTAGTTAGAAACCATTCGTACAACAGCTGATCACAGTTTAGAATATATTCTACTACCTAGAGTCATCACAGTTGGCGTACATCACAGGATTGCATCAAACCCATGCTATGAAGATTCACCAAGCTCGACAAGAATCATCCTATGCTGATAATGGGTTTTGGTTTGTCGTCGTCCTTGCTCTCTGTGGGTCCAGGTGGGGGCCTGCGTTGATGCTGCACAACAGCTAGTTGATCCGACAAAAGCAACTCCCTTAGATAATGGAGTTGCTGCCTCTCCTTCTCCACCAATAGCTCCTTCTCCTCAAAACGTAGTATTTTATCCTGGATTTCCTTCATCTGAAAAGAATTTGAAATAACAGATGACAATAGTCAATATAAGCATCAAAATTTTTATGTGCTATTTAACCATCTATCTCAGGATTGCAGTGTTGGTACCTGAACACCCACTATGTCAGATAAAGACTGCTCTATATCCCTCCGTTCCTTTTCAAGTTGCACTTTTGCATTACAAGATGCCTCTTTGAGTAAATCATTGACTGAAAGCTCATTTGTGCAAGATTCTGCACAGGACACTCATTTAGTGAAAAGAGCTTTTCAAAATCTTGCAAGTATTGTTAGCCTGTTAGGACTTAGGAATCAGTGATGAGTAACATGGTATGCACCCAGGTTTCAGCAAGCAACAGATAGAATTTTAAGTTATCATCGACAGAATTTTAAGCTATGCAATATGTGCATGAAGTTGATCACATTCTTTTGCCCACTCTTGGCACATATGGAACTTGAATACAAGTCCATGTACCGCTCTTGTTATATGCACCAGTACTACAATACCAGGCATGCATGATATAGATTATTGCTCTCTGCAGCATATTATTTGCCCTCCGATTCTGTTACAGCACTCACTAATCACCATTGTCTGAACAATTATATGCACATCAGAGTGTGTTTGCCAACAATACAACATCAATATGAATGGAATCACAGAAACATTCTGTCAAATGTGAAAAGTACATGGCAGTCGCATGTTTTAGACTTTAGAGAGCAGAGTGGTACCTTCTTCCTTGATGCTGTTGATTGAATAATTAATGCTGACGCCATTTACATCAACCTGGGACTGTGCAGAAATAGCTGCTTGACCTGCAGCTGCAGCGACATCTGAACCCACGATGGCCGATAAAAATGCAATCTGGGAAAACAATGTCATTATTCAGTTTGTGGAATCAATTGCTATCCATGTTCAAAAGCTTCACAATAAGTAGCGTGTATGCCACCTATTCTTAGATATGACATGAATACTAGATTATCTGTGATGTTCCGAACTAAGTGACTTTCTTAGATATGTCACAGGTCTCACAATTACAATTTACGGTACAATTTTCTTGGCAAATATGGTTGCAGGCAAACGGATTAGCATACGTAAGATATACTAACAATTGCTGGTACAAAGTTAGCAGCTATGGCCCCCAGATGAAGTCAAAGATCCATACCTGAGCCATAATTGGATTGCCTGCATCTGCCAGTGGTGTGAGACGTAGTCGTTTCGAGATCTGTGATCCAGATTCATCAATAAAATCATCATCATTCTCAAACTGCATTTTGTCCTCCTTGAGTCCCATGAACTGTTCTCCAAAAGGTAATCGGGTGAATCTAGCAATGCAGTCCTTTTCTGATCGACTACCGACATGTTCAGAAACCTTTTTCCAGTCTTCACCATAATGCAAGACAGCCTCAAGTAGATGAAGAGTTTCTTTATCTGTCCAATCTGATTTTGCATCCTCGGTAATTTCAATTCTCTTGAAGTCTGTTGCAGTAAGACCTGGCCGATAATTGGCACGCACATAGCATCTAGCACAGAGGCTTATATCTGCCTGGTTATAAGTAGAATTTTAAGGGTTCAGTAACAATTCCAATTAAATATCCCAGGAATCAAAGCTAACTTCAGCAAATACACCAGGATGATGAATGATGGCAGTATCTAACTAGGATAGCAGTGAACTTCACAGACTTGAAACGGCATGAAGCTACTCAATTTGTTTTCAAATCATGAGGTGGAGTCAAAATCTTGGTAGTGCCACATGTGCTGTTATTCCAGCACGAAGAACAAGCTCTGGACTGTTCAGAAAAAGTGCAAGCCAAACAAACTATTTGGACTCTTATTGTCTAGTAAACCATGACTGTACAAACATAAAAAATTGAACAGATGCAGATAATTTTGTTTAAAAATATTTGGTTACCTTCTTAATTTAGTTTTTATAAGAAACTAAACACGAAAATACAGAAAACAAAGCATACTTATCATCAACCCTCCATCAACAAGTTTGTTTGTTCATCTGTCCTAATGCCCTTCCTATGTATGGCAGTATGGGCCATATCAAACCAGATAAACTAAAACCATGGATCAACCAGAAATGTTTCCAGCCACACTAATAAACTTCTTCTTCCTTTTCTTCAAAGCCTTTCAATCCCAAACAAGTTAGGGTAGGCTAGAGTTAAAACCCAAACTTGGGCTTCATCTTTATTTGAGTGGCTAGGTTTTCCATTGGCTCACCAAGCCAAACACAACCTTTTAGGGGAAATAGACCCTCCCTCCTCCTTTACCAAGGCTTGAGACCTACTATGTTGAGACAACATAGGCAGAAAAATACACCAATACACCATACAATAAAATAATTAGTGCACGCGCAAACTCATAACGGAAAAATAAGAGCTCCTGTTACTTTCCATAAGAAACTAAACGTCAAAATATTGGCAGCTTCAACTACAAGTAATATCTGCACGGCCACCAAATTGACCAGCATAGCTCATCGGAAACAATTACATAAATGAGCTATAAATGATCCATACATACCAAACCTGTAAGTCTGTAACATATTTTTACACAACACTACTTCCATAACTCACCAACAAATCAAAAGAAGGGAGATCACTAACCTTCTCACAAGAGAAGTAGGCAAGACCACACACCGTGCGGCACCCGGTGCAAAGCTTCCTCGGCATTGTTGCCCCAACAGGCAAAGAAGACTGCGATGCTGCGGCCTCTTCCCTCTTATCTCTCCCCTGCTTCGCCCCTGATGGTGAAGCTCCGTAATTGATGAGCCCCCACTCCTCAAGGAAGTCAAACACACGGCGCACGGAGCCAACATCACCAACGAGTCCCCGCCTGGCCTCGGTGAGCGTGAGCCGCCGCCCTGGCCGCGCCCGGAAACTCCTCACGAGGTTGTCACGGTAGTACTTGTACGCGTCCGGGCCCCGGGATCCGGACGCCGCCGCAGCCTCCCCTTCGAAGAACTCCGGCATGAGGCGGCGCTCGGTCTCGTGGATGGTGTCGTAGGAGAACCACGCTGCGAGGGGAAGCGCGGAAAGGTGAATTCCCGGTTAGGGTTCTAGGTTCCACCTTTCCACAGTTCCACAACAGCTGACCGCTGGCTGTCGCGCTGGGGTGCGGACGAAGAGGGTTACCTGAATAACTCGGGACGGTGATGGTGCAGGACGACTCCTCCGCTACAGCGGCGGCGGCGACGGCGGGTGATGCGGAAGACGAGGTAGATGTAGTAGGTAAAGCGGCCTCCGTCTTGACTGTGCCGGCAGTGGAGGGGGGCTGGGAGAACGGAGCTCCCGCGGACGGTTGCTGCGGAGGGGCAGGCATGGAGTTGGCGGTGGCCGCCGGCGTCGGCGACGGCGTGGCCATCGGAGTTCGCAGCGGGTTCTCGCCGGTCGAGTCCTCCTCGGGCTCTCTATCTAGGTCGCGCAAGTGTTATGCAGCGAAGCCGTCTCGTGTTGGGCTTTCACGAGCCTAGCTAGGTGCAAATGTACAACCGCGTGCTGGGCCTTTTGTGAGACTAGTAGTGGTTCAAACATCCAAACAAACACACCTTACAGACAGCTTTAAAAAACGAGCCTATGTAGTTTACTGTATCATATAAAACTGCGAACCGTTTCATTCGGCAAAAACAAGTGAAATGATTAATTAAGATTAGTAGTTATTAAATATTTTTAGCTAAAAATTAATATAATTAGATATTATTAACCATAACCAGTTATTATTATGGGTATTTTGTGATGAATAATGATAGCTCAAGTTACCATTAATGATAATTACTAAAGATTAATAGTAATTAGCATAGTTTATTTATTGTTACAAATATAAAAAATATTATTACATGAAATTAATTAGCTATACATATTTTCTAAGCAATTAAATACATGTGTGTACCGTCTCGTACAGCCAATAAAACGCATTTATATATCATCTCATATATCTAACCAAATAATCTACTTGTACCACCTCATCTAAGATCATTTCATCCCGAATCAATCAATTCAAGACGATCTCATGCCGTTCAGCTTCATTCAACCAACCAAACGCTGCCTAAGATGCGACCCATGGCGACGTGGCAATTACCTTTATCTCCCTTCCCGCTAACTGTTTGGTTTAGGCGATAACTATCTATGATTTTAGACATTAGTTATTTGATTGTATGTATAGGGTTGAATGAGATAAGATAATTTTATTTGGTTAAATGTATATAACTTATGGAATGAGTTTAAGGTCCTATTTGGTACAACTCCAGCTCTAAATTTTTTTAGAGCTGATTCAACCTAGCTCCAATAAATCATAGATTTAGAACTGTAGAGGGATTGAGCGTATTAAATTGAGTAATTTAATTTTTATTTTAGACTAAAAATAAAAGATTAAATTGTTTTATTATAGAGATTATTCCTGATATGCCACTGAAAATTCACCCGATTTCATATATGCCACTGGCTGTCTCACTGACATGTGGGTCCAGGTAGTGATAAATATGAAATCGGGTGAACTTTCAGTAGCAAATATGGAACTTTCTCTTTATTATACTACACAAATCTCAGATTCAGAATAAATCTCGAAGTTAGAGCTGCACCAAACAGGTCCTAAATTTTATGACGTCTATTTATCATGTATATATATTAATTAAAATATAAGCATACGAGATCTTATTTGTAGATTAAATTATAATAAATATAATGGTGTAATTGGATTATAAATTAGATAAATAATTTGGGAGGAAAAATCTTTTAAATATTTGTATACAAAGAAACTAAAGACACCTCAACTAATCATAAGATGACACACCGTCTCATTCAATATTGGATGGACACATCTAACAATTTTCTTAGATTCTTTTATCTAGCATACTGAATGAATATTCTTCTATGAGTACCTCATACACTCTTACTCTTTAACTAAATAACTGACTGAATGATAGTCATATCATATCCGAGGATATCTAGGCAACCAAACATTAATATATGTTCTTTAAGTTTAATATTTATCATATGTGGCCATGTGGGCCATTGCGCTCACGAAAATTAAATTATTTTTTGTTGGTGAGGGCCGGAATTACGGAAATGGGCCATGTGGCGAAATTACCAAATGGGCGAAAATACAGAATGGACAGGATTTATGGAATATGCCAAAATTACGAAGAAATGGGCCACGGGATAGGATTACACAATGGGCCATTATAATGTATTGGACTAAAATCGGCTAAAGAGAAATTACACCTACCTCAGATCTCAAAATATATCTTTTTAATATTTAGAATTTATCTTTAAAATACTCGTACGACTTTTATATTTTATTATTTGTTAATCCATCTAATTATTTTCGAACTCACTTTCACCTGCTCAAGATATTATAGTTTTTTTATATGTTTTTAATACATATGCGTAAATATTCAGATTACTTTTATAATTTAATTTGTAGTGTCAGCGCATTGATGACATGGTGCGTTCCCATTGGTTGAGACACCGCATATGTTAGTCAATTTCATATTACCTTCTCTCACCGTTCCGGTTTGGCCATCCCTCGTCGGAGCAAAACCCGTAGAAATGCGGAGGCGGCAGTGAGTACACGGCGCTCCCGCCTCGCCCAGGCTTTGACTGGGCCCACTTCTCCATGGCGGCGGCGGGGGGAGGTGGAGGAGGGGACCACGACCTCGACCCCCCTCTCGAGGAGGTCGATGCCCTCCTTGCCTCGTTCTCCGGCGACGCCGCCGCCGTCGACCCGGTTCTGGTGCCGGTGCCGGAGGCGGGGGCGGTGGCAGAGCGGGGGGTGCCGGTGGACCCTGTCGCGGTCTCGGGGGAGGAGGGGCTGTGGCAGATCGAGAGGTTCCTGATGGATGACGCGGAGGTGGAGGCGGCGACGGTGGACGGTGCGGACGAGTTCTTGGACGCCGTCCTCGCCGGAGACCAAGAGGGGAGCGGCGCGGGAGGGGGGAGCATGGACGAGGCCTCGGCGAGGGAGGATGGGGAGGTGGCGGGTGTGGATGCCAACAAGAAGAGGACGAGGTAGGAATCGGTAATATTTGCTCGTGAAATGTGAGATTTTTAAGCATTTCTAATTTTCTATATTGTTTTTAACTTACCAGCTTTGCTTTTGCATTCTCCTAGTGGAAAATCTTGTGCTGGCTGATTGATAGATATAGCTGTATAAGATTGCATCATGCCAATATGCCATCATCTATCAGTCTATATATATAGGATAATAGGAAAAACCTTTGTGCTACCAAACCCTTATGTAGGAAAATTTAGTAGGTTAGTGATTCGCATGAATGAACTGAAGATCAATTTGTAAGTAACTTGGTTGACGATGCAAAATTTTAGTTGTTAAGTTTTTGGTTGAATGATGCTGATAAAACTGAAGTTCTGTGTATTTATCATATATAAAGGAAACATATTTCAACACCAGAATTTCCAATGCTGTCTTGTTGAGCAAAAAGATTGGGACTTAGTTATTACTTATTTGAGGTTAAGGTGGATTGAATTAATTATTATTCAGAAAGATTAACTCTTACGTTAGATTCATTTATCAAGATAAGTGTATGTCTTTTGTTGGTTCTGCATAACACATTTTTGAATTTTGGATAGGACACTCGATTCTCTTCATAAATGATTCAGACGACTCCATAATTATTATACTGAAAAAACCTAGCTAAACAGATAGCTTGTACAGTTGTACTAATGTACCATTACTCACAGTTTTGTGTGGGTATGTACTCTTAATGATTTCCATGTTATAATCATCAGGCTAATGAGGAACAGGGATTCTGCGATGAAATCAAGGGAGAGGAAGAAGATGTATGTAAAGGATCTGGAGATGAAGAGCAAGTATCTGGAGGCAGAGTGTCAGCGCCTGAGATATGCTCTCCATTGCTGTGCTTCTGAGAATATGGTGCTTCGCCAGTGTTTTCTGAAGGATAGGCCAGTCAGTGCTCCCACAGCCGTGCAGGAGTCTGCCGTACTCTTGGGTAAGTTCTTCATTTATGTTAAAGATGGCTATGAATTATGACGATGCTTCATCTTCTCTGCTGTTGATTTGGGTTATGACCAGCCTTGGAACTTTAATCTTGCTATATTATCATTGTCTAGTCTTGTGAGCTTGTCAGTTGTCAACCTCTCTACTAACAACACCAGGAAGAATGGAAGATCAACTGAATACTTGATTCCAAATGTTCAAATTGAAGATAGGATGCGTGTAAAAAGGTTCACGCGAAAAAGAGATCAAGTGCTTGTTATTAGTTTCTTCTCTGTGACCGCTGCTTCTTATCTGTGAGCATTAGGCGAAAGCTGATACTGACAGGACTAGATATAAATCCATCATGCTTTGACTCTAAATTCAACTGTTGTTTGCAGAAACCCTGCTGTTGGTTTCCCTGCTCTGGCTAGGGAGCATCCTGTGCCTAATCCTGATGCCCAGTGTCACCAACAGAAGCCTGGTGGCTCCAAGCAGCCACGCAAGAGATCTCGTAGTGGTGACCGGAGCAAGAAACACTGACGAACCGGAGTTTCTGCAGCTCATCCGCCATGGGAGGCGCTGCAAGAGCACGAGGGCAAGGATCAAGCCACCTATGTTTTCCATGGCATGACGCTGCTGCTGCCTACTAGGTTGCCATTCATCTTTGCAAATCTGCATCAGGATGTAGCTACCAACTTGGCTCCTGGGATGCTGTCGAGCTGAGCTACATACTGAGCTCGGATGTCATGCTTCCTCTTGTCATTTTGTCAGCAACCTATCTAGCTCTCTTCCCCTCAATTTGTACCCAGGCTGCTTGTTTCGTTTTGCAGCAACTTTTATGACTTGTCATGGAGATGCTTTGTTAACTATGCATGCATTGTATTTGATAAGGAAATGATGGAGAATTAGTGCCATCAAGTGGATTAGTTTGTCTGATACACTTGATAGATATGATACTAGATCAAATTCAGAGTTGGTGCTCTTATGATGCACACTACTAGCACTGAACAATTTGGTTGGGTGACTTCAGAGGATTAGAGAGTAGGACGTGTTTGGTTCGTTGCGTCCAGTCCCGTCCTATCTATACGTAATCCAAATATTCAATTCATTCGTTGATAGCAGGCTGGCGTGCTCTAATTTCAGCCTTGCATAGTTAGGGATCCAAGCTTTTATTGGTAGCATGTTTCAGGAAAAACAGTGAACAAATTGTTAATGAAACATATAGGAAAAATGGTATCTTAAAATTTCAGCCTATAGAGTTCCAGCCTTTGGGAATAGTCTGCACTTTTCACTGTTCTGATCTCATGACAAACTCCAACTGCCACCACTATATTGTCAGCTCTTCCAGCTTTCATTTTCCACCCCTTTAGTTAAAAATAGGCAGGGTAGGCAAGCACTGAAGCTTGAGTGTTCATTTACCAGCCTTGAAGCTAGGTAGGCAACATTTAGCATGGGACTAAAGTCACAAAATTAAACAGGGCAACATTCTTTAATCGGGATGATCAACGGAGATCATCATGATATTGCAACCATCACATATGACAGAAATCACAAGGTTTTACCACCACCACCACTTGACATGAGTGAGGCAGCAGCAGCGCCAGCAGTTGGGGCAATTCCAGTCGAATTACCCGGTCTAGAGAGACGCAGAAGCCTGCAGTGCGTTTGAGGTCTTAAATGAGTAAAGTTCATTTAAAAGAAGAAAAACGTTTGATGTGTTGTTAAATATGTCAGTCTAACAATAATCTTGAGAGTTGAGACTGAAGCTAAGGGTACTTACGGTGCTAGATATTCACAGAACGCAGTGACATTTGAAACGACATCGTTGTAATTGTCAGCAGCAGCAGGAGCTGTGATTTCCACTAGCTGTATTGCAGGAGTGATCGGCGCAGCTTGATCGGTGGCATGGAGTTTTGGTGGCTTGTTAACACAAGTAACAGTCACAATTATCTACGAGAGATTTGATAATTTGTCACCGTCAAAAAGTGGTCTCATATTTTTGCCATCCTAGCTCCCATATTATTGATTTATATGATTTGTACATGTCATTGTCTCGAGTGACATAATAATAAGGAGGTCATCTTAAAAGTGGTAAATTATTAATTTTGGGCACCTCAGTGGAAATGAAATACAAATCACAGGAAGTTCATGATCTAACTTGTACCCTATACCATAGAAGTAACGCATGACATTATTGATGGCTTTGCTCTTGATACCAGCCAGGGTTCTAGGCCTTCTCTTTGGTGTGCGCAGGGGAGAGAGCAGCCGGAGATCGGCTGCAGGGAGAGAACGCAAGGGTTAGGGAGGCAAGGCGCCGTTGGAGTTGCCGGTGCCGGCTCCCTGGTCGGCCAGGATATCAAGGTAAGTCTCACCCAATCGGGAAGACGTTTATTTCCTTAATAATTATTACAGCTATAACTAGTGCCTTTTATAAGCCAAGGCACTTGAACTCTAAGGACTCTATTAAGCCATCTACTAACCTTTAGGAGGAAATCTAAACTGAATAGGAAACCCAACTGTATTAAAAACAGACTTTAACAAATCTAATTAAATTCTAACTGGTTCGGCTTGGGCCTTGGGCCTCTGCCCTAGCTGCCAGCCCTGGCCCTGGTTTGGCTTGGGTCTCAGCCCTAGCCGCCGGCCCAGGCCTGCCACGCCTCCTGTAGTAACGCCCTACAAAGGAGTCGATAACATTTCCCCCCTCCCCAACAAACAGCTCGTCCGCGAGCTGTACTGTTGGAAAACGTAGCTTGAAATCTTCGAGCTGCTTCCATGACGCCTCTGATGCTGCACGACCCGTCCATTGGACCAAAAGCTCCCATACACCTCTGTTTAACCGTGCTTTTACCACCTTAGCTGGTGAAGGAAGAACCCTTCCATTGAAAACATCTGGCAACGGAACCTCTTCTGCCGGTGTCTCACCTACAAACTTTTTGAGGAGAGCAACATGGAATACGTCGTGTATTCTTGCCTTGTTCGGAAGCTTAAGTTTATATGATACTTCTCCAATACGTTGCACGATCTGGTATGGCCCAAAAAACTTAGGCCCGAGCTTGGAAGGTGCTGCATCTGTGACACCGACCGCCGTCCTCTGATGGAGCCGCAACTAGACCCAATCCCCAACCTCAAAGTGCACATCCCGGCGGCTCTTGTCATGGCTGTGCTGCATTGTCACCTGAGCTTGTAGTAGCCGCTATTTGATGTCCACCAAAAATTTATCTCGATCCACAAGTTGCTTATCAACTGCCGTGGCACGGGCTGTTCCTGGCTGATAGGACAGCAAGGTTGGCGGATCCCGCCCATATACAACTTTGAAAGGGGAACACTGGACTGCTGTTTGATATGAAGAATTGTAGCAAAACTCAGCCCAAGGAAGCCACCGTAACCAAGATTTCGGTCTATCACCGGCCAGACAGCGAAGATACATTACTATTACTCGGTTGACCACCTCCGACTGACCATTTGTCTGTGGGTGGAAAACCGAACTTAACAGTAATTTAACTCCTGCTAGGCGAAACATTTTAGACCAAAAAACACTTGTAAATACCGTATCTCTGTCACTGACGATGGAACAAGGGATCCCATGTAGCCGTACAATGCCATCAAAGAAAGCCTTCGCTACCGAGGCTGCTGTCTATGGGTGGCTGAGAGGTATAAAGTGTGCAAACTTAGAAAACCTGTCCACCACCGTTAGCACTACTGACTTGCCGCCGACTTTAGGAAATCCTTCTACAAAATCCATGGCAATGTCACTCCAAACTTCTGAAGGAACCGACAGGGGTTGCAGCAGACCTGCCAGGTGTAAATGCTCAGTTTTATTCCTTTGGCACGTACTGCAACCCCGGACAAATTCACAGACTCGCTGCCGTGCATGGGGGCTGTAGAAAGAAGCCCTCCATCGATATAGAGTCTTCTCACTTCCTTCATGGCCACAGTCATGTGCATCTGCAAGTGTTAGCGGCCATGTTGACGATGCGTCTGGTACAAATACCTTACCCTTAAAAAGCAGCAGCCCATCTACCATGGCCCATCCTGCCCGTGTGGTCCCTTCGGTGAACTTGGCTCGCAAGTCTGTCACCTGGGAATCACTGTCAGCCTCAGCCCGTATTGTATCAAAAATTTCAAACTGCGGTGCTAAAATACTGTGGATTGATGCTGTCTCCTCATCACGCCGTGATAAGGCATCAGCTGTGTCGTTCAACTTTTCTGGTCTGTACTCCACCGAAAAATCATACCCAAATAATTTGCTGACCCATGTATGCTGTGGAATTATCGACAGACGCTGATCCAAAATGAATTTAAGGCTGTAGTGATCCGTTCTTACCAAAAATTCCCGTCCCCATAAATACGGCCGCCAATTCCGCACTACTTTCACCAAGCCAATTAGCTCTCGCTCGTATGTCGGCAATTTCTGATGTTGAGGGGCAACTGCACGGCTGAAATATGCAATAGCCCCATCACCTTGATGAAGTACAGCCCCAAACCCTGTGCCTGATGCGTCACAGTCGACGACGAACGGTTTGGAGAAATCTGGCATCTGTAGTAGTGGGGCTGTCATAAGTGCTTGCTTGAGTTGAAGGAACGCGTCATCTGCTTCCTCTGACCAGCGAAAGGCCTCCCGCTTGAGCAGTGCTGTGAGAGGGTTCGCCACTGCACCATAACCTGCAATAAACTTGCGGTAATATCCGGTAAGTCCGAGAAAGCCCCATAGAGCTCTAAGAGACTTCGGCCGTGGCCAGGCTTCCACGGCTGTGATCTTTTCTAGGTCCATGGCGACACCTTGGGCGGAGATGATGTGTCCCAAATATGCCACCGATGTTGTGCCGAATGAACACTTGGTCATCTTGAGTGCTAGTTTGTGCTTGCAAATAACCTCGAACACCTGTTTGACATGCTGCAAGTGTGCTGCCCAAGACGTGCTAAAGACCAGAATATCATCAAAAAAGATGAGTACAAATTTACGAATAAATGGCCGCAAGATCTCATTCATTAATGATTGAAATGTCGAGGGTGCATTTGTGAGACCGAACGGCATTACCAGGAACTCGAAGTGGCCTTGGTGTGTTCGGAATGCTGTTTTTTCGATGTCATCTGGATGCATCCGCACCTGATGGTAACCACTCCGAAGGTCCATCTTGGTGAAGAAACAGGCACCCCGTAGCTCGTCAAGCAATTCGTCGACCATCGGGATTGGAAACTTATCTTTCACCGTTTTACTATTAAGCTCGCGGTAGTCGACACAAAAACGCCACGTCTTGTCCGTCTTCTTTACCAGCAGTACCGGTGAGGAGTACGCTGATGTGCACTCCGGGATGATACCTTGCTGCAACATATCAGTGCATTGTCGTTCAATTTCATCTTTCAGTAGTTGCGGGTAGCGATACAGCCGAACTGCTACTGGTGGCGTCCCCGTTAACAGATGGATGCGATGGTCGTGGCGGCGCGGTGGCGGTAGACCTTGCGGCTCAAAGATATCTGCGTAGGAGTCGAGGAGGGCCTTCAATAAATCATGGGGCTCTAACAGTGCTGCGCATTGGGGAAGTGGCGCGCCCACCCCAGTCCAGCGAACCGTGTGGCCGTGTCGCCAAAACTCCATAGATAGGGCGCTGAAATTCCATAATATGGGCCCCAACGATCAGAGCCAATGGACACCGAGCACCATGTTGAAGCCGGCCAATGAGAGGCTGTAACATGTGATCTCGAAGGCCTCGTCGTCGATGGAAATATGAAGCTTGGAGAAGATGCCGCTGCTTGTAACATGATCTCCGTTTGCCACCTTGACGGAAAGTCCTAGATGGGGGTCGATCTGGAGGCCAAGCTATGACGCCACTGCCTCCTGAATAAAAGTGTGCGTTGAGCCTGTATCAACCAAAGCCACCAAGGTCGCGCCGTGGATGTTGACATGGAGCTTCATTGTATTGCACACATTGATACCGGTGAGTACGTGGAGAGATATGCCCAGGTCCTCTGTGGCCCCGTCTGCATCCGGCTCGTCATCCAACTCTAGCAAAAAGATCCCCTTAGCAGTGCACTTGTGATCGGCGGAGTACTTTTCTGGGCAATGATAGCACTCCCCATTTGCATGCTTGGCCGCCAGTTCTTCTGCTGTAAGACGTTTGAAGCGAGGTCGGTTGGTAGTAGTCGGTTTGGCTACTGTGCCAACGGTGTTGTTTTTAGCGCCTCTGTTCTTGACTCCTGTTGGTACTGTCTGCTTGCGCTCATATACCCTGGCCAAGCTCATAGCAGTCTGGAGGTGGCTTGGGGCATGGAGTTCGACCTCTATCCGAAGGGGCTCGTCGAGATCTGCTGTGAAGAGATTTGCTTGCTGCAATGGAGACAGGTCATCGCAATGGCATAATAATGAAGAAAATTAGCGTTGATACTCCTCCACCGTCCCTGTTCTGTAGAGATCTTTCAATTCAACTAAGCCATTATGTCGGAGAGGTGGCCCGAATCGCATGTGGACGAAGTCGACGAACCGCGCCCACGAGAGGATACCATGGTCCCTCTCCAAAGCGTAGTACCACTCCGCTGCCACACCCTCCAGATGGAGTGATGCGATCCACACCTTCTCTTCTTCCATGGTCCTCATGCCTCGAAAATAGGTGTTGCACTTGCTGACCCAAGTCAAGGGATCTGTTTCGCCGTCGAAGGATGGAAACTTGAACTTGGGGCGCCTGAAACTGTCGTCATCTTGACGGCCACGACCGTGGAAGCCACCGGCGTCACCACTTCTGTCGAAACCATCGGGAGCGTGACCCTGGTGAGCGCCGAAGTCACGGTCGGAACGACCATAAAAATCACCGCCGCCCAGGCCGCGACCGATCGGCCGACTACCGCCACGGCCGCCGTTGCCACCGCGACCACCATTGCCACCGTGGTTGCCTCCTCCGCCAGGACCATCTTGATGCGGAAACACCTCGCCATTTTGGTCGTCTGCGCCCGCATTGGTGATGACAGCAATCCCATCTGATTCTCCATCGGGTTCTTTTTCGACCAACGCCAATCGACGATCATGGGCGTCGAGGAGGCCGTTCATCGTCGTCATCTGACCCATCAGCCAGACCACCGACGCCATCAGGAAGTCCAATTTCTCATCAGCGGACATGGTTGTAGGATCTTGAACGGAACCGGACATGGTTATCGATGTTCTAACCGTCTCTGATACCAAATTGATACTAGCCAGGGTTCTGGGCCTTCTCTTTGGTGTGCGTAGGGGAGAGAGCAGCCGGAGATCGGCTACAGGGAGAGAACGCAAGGGTTAGGGAGGCAAGGCACCGCTGGAGTTGCCAGCGCCGGCTCCCTGGTCGGCCAGGATATCAAGGTAAATCTCACCCAATCGGGAAGACGTTTATTTCCTTGATGATTATTACAGCTATAACCAGTGCCTTTTATAAGCCAAGACACTTGAACTCTAAGGACTCTATTAAGCCATCTACTAACCTTTAGGAGGAAATCTAAACTGAATAGGAAACCCAACTGTATTAAAAATAGACTCTAACAAATCTGACTAAATTCTAACTGGTTCGGCTTGGGCCTTGGCCTCTGCCCTAGCCGCCAGCCCTGGCCCTGGTTCGGCTTGGGTCTCAGCCCTAGCCGCCGGCCCAGGACTGCCACGCCTCCTGTAGTAACGCCCTACAAAGGAGTCGATAACAGCTCTCTACAATTACCCACACAAGAACTGAGATTTGCTCTGCACCAGCACCTCTCATGGAACCTTCAACATGTCTTATGGTCCTACATGAACATTACTGGCTGCAGATTATTGTCAAATATCACAAAAAGGTAAAATTTTCAGCAGCTTAAAACAAAGCATGTTACCACGATGGTGTGAACTAAGCTACGTCACATAATAGCCAAACTTCTGATGGGACAACTCCTGTTTGATTGGAAGATGTAAATGAATATAACAATTGCATATGACCACAAGAACATAGAAATCACAAATCGACCTAGATTGGGCCCACTTTTAAGACAGAGCTTGTGGACCCTTACATGTTCTTTTGGGACACCAGATAGACCCTGGACAAGAACCTCAAGAGCTTCAACATGCTGCATTACAGGAAGACCAACCAAATGTTATACTGATGTCAAAGCAATAAAAAGTTTAAAACAAAGTTAAGGTTAAATGACGTTCCACACAAGAATCTGACATTCACATATAAATTAATCCCTTTACTGTAAAAATACAACCATATCCTCCAATTGTAAATTAAATATAATCATATCAACATATTGAGCAGATAAAAGCCCCCTAAAAAATCCATGTGGCAGAAGTAATGCCCTCAAAGTGGAGAAACATGGCTGACATGTAATGGTCAGCATGATCAATCTTTCACCTTTGTATAATATTTTTTATTCTGACATGAAGTATTGGTATACTGACAATAGGAAAATACAAAAAAATTAAGATCATACAGATAATGAATCAACCATAAAATATTAACTCTAGCATCAATTAGTATTGGGGGATAGTTATACTGAAAACCCGAACAACAAAAAACATGCCCTAAATCAAGTGGTAGAAACTTCATTTAATAGACTTCAAAATATTACATTTTGAATCATTGGATAAGGTTCTTACATGTTACAACAGCCAAAAGGCCAAATAGCACATGCCAAAAATTGTTATCAATTCTAGATACAAGCAACAAGCATGAAATCTCATGTCAGATCAGCACACTTTGGCAGAAAGGCCATCCTAGAAAAATCAAGAATGCACTAAGAACATCACATATTAAAATGTGGGATACCAAGGAGGAACTTAGTACTGATATATTTTGAAAAAGCCAAAAATGCAACATATCTCAGCCAAGAATTTAATTTTGGAAGATGGTGAGCACTGGCGTCAAACCCAGGAATGGAATGCTGGCAGCACGGGTGGCTAAGGAAACGACCGCTCATATCACTAGATCAGTCCACTAGCCAAGTGACAAGAAGAACAATACCTGGGTCTCGATGATCCCTGTTATACTGCTCACCGGCGATCGAGCGTTCGCCGGAAGAAGCAGCATAAAAAGTTGGAATTGATCGGAGAGAATGAGAGAAAAGGGGAAAGAGAGTAGGTGGGTTCTGATATATTTGTCTCGTCACTTCTTGCTACAGAATGAACCACCCTCTTTTAAACCGTGCACTACTAGTGGGCCTCCATTTGAGCTCCACCACCTTAGCTATTACATCCAGTTCAAATACGTT
The DNA here is from genome assembly GCA_000418225.1 of Zizania latifolia. Taxonomy (NCBI): domain Eukaryota; kingdom Viridiplantae; phylum Streptophyta; class Magnoliopsida; order Poales; family Poaceae; genus Zizania; species Zizania latifolia. Next base: position 268,564 of record KE372240.1, read on the forward strand.
TTTAGCGCTACATTACGTATTACACCACACATGCCTCATTCCTCCTGATGCAACTCTGGTGTCATACCCGTAGGTATGACATTACCACCCCCTTGTGAATCGTCCTGTCCCCAAACAGGTGCTGCTAGAAAGCCAGAGCATAGCACATTGTAATCTTCCCATGTAGCCAGCGCCGCCGGTAAGGATCCCCACTGCACCTTCACTTGAAGCAACGTCGAATTGCCTTTCTTCACGAGCCTACGATCCAGAACAGCGGTCGGCTGTAACTCCCCCACATCTAGCTGAACCGGAGTCGGCAACTGCGAAAAAATAGGAGAAGAACTGGGAACAAAAGTTTTCAGCTGAGAGACATGAAACACGGGATGTATAAGACTTCCTTCCGGCAACCGAAGCTTGTAAGCAACAGATCCCACACGAGCAAGAATCTCAAATGGGCCAAAATACTTGAAAGCTATCTTCGGATATGGTCGAGCAGCAACTGAACTTTGAACATAAGGTTGTAGCTTCAAATACACGGAATCCCCAACTTGAAACTCACGAAAAGTATGTTGTTGACCTGCATGTTGTTTCATGCGATTCTATGCACGAGTCAATTGATGGTGTAGCATATCGACAAAAAGTTAGCGATACTGAATAAATTGTTGTATTGCATCTCTTTCAAGTGTAACAACAGCATTAGCATCCAAAGGCACAAAATGATAAGCCGGCTCAGTACCATATAGAACTCTATGAGGAGAGCAACCAAGTGAAGTGTGAAAACAAGTGTTGTACCAAAACTGAGCCAAAGACAACCAGGCAGCCCATTTCTTTGGAGAAGTAGCTGTAGCACATCGCAAATACATCTCGAGACACTGATTAACACGTTCAGTCTGACTATCGGACTAAGGGTGATAAGCCGTGCTGAGATGCAAAGGAACAGCCAAGCGTTGAAACAAAAACTACCAGAATTGACTCGTAAAAATCTTATCTCGATCCGATACAATAGTTTTCGGCAGTCCATACAATGAAACAACGCGGTCCAGGAATAATTTAGCCACCTGCACAGCTGTAAATGGATGCTTCAATGGCAAAAAGTGTGCATACTTTGAAAATCGATCGACAATGACTATAATGACATTATAACCATCAGACAATGGCAAGCCTTCAATGAAATCAAGAGAGACGTCTTGCCAAACACCCTGAGGTACCGGCAATGACTGGAGAAGGCCTGGGTACTTGCACAGTTCGTGCTTTGCCTGTTGACAAATTGAACATTGCTGTACAAAATCATGCACTGCCGTTTTCTGCCCTGGCCAAGTGAACAAACGGTGTAAGCGCTGATAGGTCACTTGGATCCCTGAATGACCCCCAACCGCAGAGGAATGAAATGCTGAAATTAGTTTAGTATGCAAGGCTGAATTGGCTCCCACCCAGATCTTTCCATTCTGTTTAATAAGCCCATCTGACAACACATAACCATGACTATTACTCCCTTGAACAGCTAATTCTAGCAGCAATTCTTGAGCTCGAGGATCAGTCACATAAGAGTTGAGAATTTCTTGAACCCACATTGGCTGCACCATAGAAACTGTCTGCAGATTAAAAAGATGACCGACACGGGATAATGCATCAGTAGGCTGGTTCTCTTCTCCTTTCTTATATTGGAATCAGTACTGTAGGCCAATTAATTTGGTCATAGCTTTAAACTAAAGTTCTGAATCCAGCGACTGGGACTCCAAATTGCATAAAGACTTGTGATCAGTCTGGATCACAAAAGGACCCCGACTTAAGTACGGGCGCCATTTACCAATTGCCATTAGAATAGCAAGGAACTCCTTCTCATAAATGGAAAGTTGCTGATTCTTGACGCCCAAGGCTTTACTATAGAATGCAATCAGATGGCCAGCTTGAATTAAAATAGCACCAACACCAGTAGCACAAGCATCCATTTTCAATTCAAAAGGTTTACTAAAGTCAGGTAGTGCTAACACCGGTGTTGAAGACATTGCCTGCTTTAACTGATCAAAAGCCTGCTGAGCCTGAGGGGACCACACAAATGGTTTCTGCTTTTGTAACAAAGTTGTCAGTGGTTTAGTGATGATACCATAATGTTTCATAAATTTTCTGTAATAGCCGGCAAGGCCAAGAAACCCCTGCAATACAGTAATATTTGTTGGCACTGGCCACTGCTTCATCACCAAGGTTTTATCGGGATCAATAGACACACCTTTGGAGGAGATCACATGGCCTAAATATTCAAGCTACTGCATAGCAAACGACCATTTGCTTTTCTTGGCAAATAACTGATGTTGTAAAAGAGTTTTCAGTACCACCGACAAATGGACAATGTGATCAGCCAAGGATTTACTATATACTAAAATGTCATCTATGAATACAAGCACAAACTTTCGCATGTATGGAGCAAAGACTGAATTCATGAGACATTAGTATGTAACCGGTGCATTGGTTAGTCCAAATAGCATAACTTTAAATTGAAAATGACCATGATGGGTTTTGAAAGCGGTATTCTCTTGGTCAATGTCATGCATACGGATTTGATGGTACCCACTCTTAAGATCAAGTTTAGAAAAGTAAGCAGATCCAGCTAACTCATCCAATAATTCGTCAATGATAGGCAATAGAAATTTATTTTTAACAGTGATAGCATGTAGCTTGCGGTAATCCACATAGAATCTCCATGTATTATCTTTTTTTTTGACTAGTAAAACAGAAGATGCAAAAGGACTAGGACTTGGTGATATTAAACCTGAGGAAAGCATCTCCGATACCTGTTTTTTGATTTCATCCTTTTGCACGGGGAGTAGCGATAAGGTCTAGAATTAACCAGTGTAGCCCCTAGAATAAGAGTAATGGCATGATTAAAAGATCAATGAGGTGGCAAGGAATCTGGATCCTGAAAAACTTGATCAAACTCCAACAACAGAGACTGAATCTGCTCAGGTAAGGCACTAGATTGTGGAATAACTTCCGGTTGAATAACCGCCAAAGCCCAAATTTCATTACCATGTTGCCACTTAACCAATTGAGTGGAAGACATTGCTGTAATTTCTGAAACAGGAACCGGGAGTACTCCTTGCAAGGTAATATCCTTTCCCTGATAATGGAATGAAATTCTTTTGTCGATCCAATTGCATTGCATCGGACTATGCTTAGAGAGCCAGTCCATGCCAAGAATGGCATCAAATCCTGCTAATTCCAGCACCTTCATGTCATGAGTGAATGTGAAGCCTTGCAGCCACCATTGAAACTGTGAAATTTTCTTGGTACAAGACAGAAGTTTGCCACTTGCCAATTTGACAGCAATGGGAACCATATCTTCTAGTAGTAAGGCTAATTTGTCCACTAAGCTAGCATTAATGAAACTATGCGAGCTGCCGGAATCAACCAACACCAACATGACTTTGTTTTGAACCGATGCTCTCAAGTGAATGGTACTAACATTTTCTAGACCGGCTACTGAATTCAGTGATAAATGCATCGGCACTTCTTCTGTCTCTGTTGTAATGACTGCATCGAGAACCTCATCCGACAAAATGGTGTGCTCCATTGTTTCAGTCATGTGCAACTGGGCTGGGGGCTGTTGAGCACAGTGATGTTGAGGTGAGTATTTCTCGCCGCTCTTAAAACATAACCCATTAATTCGACGATACTCTTTCAGCTGTTGGGCTTTCCAAAGATCACCAGTGTGAAATTTTAGTTTCTCCCTAGTTTTAACGGAACCATATGCTTTCGGAGGCCATTTCTTCTTTGATTCAGACATTTCTGAGACACCCTCGCGAGCCAAAGCCAATTGAAAAGCTTCAGTTAGTGTAACCGGCAACTGAGATTGCACATACACTCGCAAATCCTCCTTTAAGCCCCAAACAAATTGACTCACTACCCATACTTCACCAATTTTTGCATCTTCATACAACCTGATATTGTACAAGAGCTGATCAAAGGCACTTTTATACTCTTCTACTGATCTAGTTTGTCACAATCGTCGTAGCTCATTTGTCTTTAATCTTGAAGTATTCACCTCAAACTCAGAGACAGCCGCATGACAAAGATCTTTCTAGGTGTGAGCACCCTTTTTCTGTTTCCATGCCTTATACCAGTGGGCTGCCTTCCCTACAAGATCCAATGAAGCAGCTGAAACTTTAAAAACCACAGGAATTTGATACAACTCAAAGTAAGTCTCACACTCATCAATCCAAATCCGAGCGTCGTCTCCATTGAACTTTGGAAAATTCATCTTAAACCAAGGTCGGTGCTGTGTACCCTCCTGTTCCCCAACCCCTTCTTGAACTGGTGGAACTTGCTGACAAAAATTTTGAGGGTCCATGTTGCTTACTCCAATATCAGGATGTGGAAGCAGACCCGATGATGGTGTAGCCCCACGAAGCACTTGCATCACCTGCGCCTGTTCTTGCTTCACTTGTGCGATTGACTCCATGGAGATTGACCTTAGTCTGCATTTGATCTAACCTTTCAGTTTGCTGTTCTAGTTTGAGATCAATCTTGCTTCCCAGCATGTTGACTGCCTGCATAATCCTCTCCTCCATGGCTTCCATCGCCTCTAGTACCTGCCAGACTTGCAATGATTGTCTAGCCAGTTCGATCTCTGCCGCTGATCAGTTGAACCAGGGTGGGAATCACAAGTTCCAGTGAAGAACTCAACCCAACCTAGGGATTTTACCAACTAATCGATTTGCGCCAGAATCTAGCTCTGATACCACTTGTTATACTGCTCACCAGCGATCGAGCGTTCGCCGGAAGGAGCAGCACAAATAGTTGGAATTAATCGGAGAGAACGAGAGAAAAGGGGAAAGAGAGTAGGTGGGTTCTGATATATTTTTCTCGTCACTTCTGGCTACAGAATGAAGCACCCTCTTTTAAACCGTGCACTACTAGTGGGCCTCCATTTGAGCTCCACCACCTTAGCTATTACATCCAGTTCAAATACATTTTTAGCGCTACATTACATATTACACCACACATGCCTCATTCCTCCTGATGTAGCTCTGGTGTCATACCCGTAGGTATGACAATCCCCTGGCACCATGCACTCCATCGACCCTATTGCTTCCTGCTAGGACACGCCTAGAAGAGACTGAGAAGGCAAGAAACCAGGATCCTACTCTTGCCCCCGCTATCCTGTCACACATGTTGAACAATTAGACAATTACAATATTAATTTCTAAATTATATAAATCATGACAGCAGCATAAACTAGCATGTAATACTAGTAAATAGGAATAACATAATCATGATCTCATAAAACATGATTAAGAACCGTATAAGAGCACGGCACATGTATTGTACGGTTGTAGATGATGAAGCAGCGGTCGGTGTAGATTGGTCCCTGCTAGCGTTGGACCGTAGCACCCAACGACGACCGACGGTTGACGTAGACGGAAGGCGCGCTGTGATGACGAACGTGAGCAGTCACGCGGAGCGCTTCCTAAAAACCTTATTCGCCCTCTCCCGGTGCAGGATCACAAGAGCGACAGGTTCTGAAGACCTGCTCTCCCATTCGTCGGTGCACGCCGACACACGGGATGGAAAGGCTACAGCGGTGGCGTAGCAGGGAGAAGAGGCAAAACCCTAGCACGAATTGATCTGTTACGATCTCTACTATCTCTCCTGACCGAGGCCTGTCTATCGGGTATATATATATGGGAGTTCGCACGATCTCACGCCGCGATCGTGATCTCAACCGATTCGGTTTTCATATCCTAGATATAGGCCAAATTACCAAAAATCAAATCTGCAAAAGGAAGCCGCATCCCCACACCCTTCGCCCCGGTCTTAGCGTGTGCCCGAGGACACATAGCTTAGTACTCGAGTGCTCGAGGAGCCCGAGGAGCTGGTCCGAGTGCCTGTGGATCTGTCCCGAGTACCCGAGCACAGATCTCAAGCCCGAGCACAGATCTCCTCATCCTCTTGCATGACATGGGTCTTTGAGATTTTATTATGAATTTTTGAAATATTCAAATAGGCCTAGCCCAAATTGTAGCAACATAATCACACATCCTAAACCATACTGCAGAATTTCGACGAACAACTGCCTTGCAGGAACAGAAAACACCCACCTTTCCCCTAACGGCGGCAATCCCCGACGCGGAGGAGGCATCAACGTCGGCTGTGGGGAGGAAGGGGGCCCGAGGCGATAGGATGCCCTGCCGCGGACCTCGCCACCCTCGAGCCGAGCCACTCCTGCTCGGGACGATGCTGAACTAGCGGACCTCAGGGGAATCGGGGCCTCGAAACACCTCCCGCGCGAACGGGATTTGCCGTGTTCTCAAATTCCATCCTCTGTCTTTGCTTTTTTTGTCACTAGAATGTATACTTGCTCCTATACTATTTTAGCTATTGATATTACCAAATCATCATATCAACATAACAGGAAAGCTGAAATATCGTTTTTAAGCTCACTCATCCTCATGCCACTGCCCTGCTCTTCATGTGCCTCAGCCATTAGATTGCGTGGGTTACATGCAACGTAACATGGTGATCTGTTGCAATACTTTCTAGTACTCGCAACCTCAACAATTTGCATGCAATTCACTTTTACCGTCAGCGAGAGGATACGACTTCAGAGGAGGATGAGTGCTTGAGAATAAAATCGTTATTTTAGCTTGAATGTTATGTTGGCATGATGATTTGGTGCCTTCTAGTGAAAAAAAATGATATAGGAGCAATCCTTCGTTTAATTCTGATGACAAAAAAACAAATACAATAAAGAATATAATATTTGAGACTGAATACACGAATATGGAAAACGGTCCAAAGTCGGAAACGGGCAAACGGCTGTGCCGAATTTATAGTTAGACCCCTCTAGAAAGCGAAAATGTCAGTCATACCCCTCCCCCGGGTCCTCTCCTCCTCTCTTCTCCTCCTCCCTCCAATTCCCATTTGTTCCACGAGACCCTCCTCTCTCTCTCTTTCTCTCTCAGATCTCTCCTCCAATGACCGAGTCGCTGACGACCACCGCCTCCGCCGCAGCCTAGAACCGTCTCCTCCGGGCATCGGCGTGTGGCTATGGCGTCCCAGGCGGCGCCAATCG
>KE372240.1:291330-302277 GCA_000418225.1 Zizania latifolia
TGCCCAAGAGAATTCTGGGGGAACCGGAAGTTCTGGCTTGAGGCCGAAAGTTCCAGGTTCTAGAGCATCCGGAAGTTCCGGTTAGACCGAAAGTTTCGAGGCAGCCCCAGTTTCGGTTTCTGGAGGAGCCGGAAGTTCCGGTTGAATCGAAAGTTCCGGGCCTGCCTGAAAGTGAAATCTGGACGAGCCGGAAGTTCCGGTTAGGACCGAAAGTTTCGGATCGAAATAAATTCGATACAGAAGGTTATTTTTGGAAGTTCCGGTTAGGACCGAAAGTTCTGGGTCCAGACGATCAGATTAGATCTGTTGGGCTTTAATACTGATTATAGGCCTATGAGAAGGCACTATATAAAGAGAGGTGGAGCTAGCACGAAAAGGCTACTATTACTCCTAGTTTTGAACCCTAGCCGACACCTCTCTTCTCTCCTCGATCGCAACCGTTATGATCGATCTCCCGGATCTCGCGAGTGGTGCTAGCACGTCGGTGCAAGGTGATCCTGTTTCTGGACGTGTGGATACCGTAGAGCCACTACTCCAATAGTGGTGCTCGTTTTCCTTCCATGGAGTTCACCGGATCGCCGACGAACGAATGGAGCCGGGAGGAGCAGCTCAAGGACGCGCTTCGTCGACTCTACTTCTTGATGGAATTGTGCCCAAGAAAATTCTGGGGGAACCGGAAGTTCCAGCTATAGCCGAAAGTTCCGGGTTCTGGAGCATCCGAAAGTTCTGGTAGGACTAGAAGTTCCAGGTCAGCCCCAGTATTTGATTTTCTGGACGAACCGAAAGTTCTGGCTGTAGCCGGAAGTTCCGGGTCGAGAATTAATTCGATACAAAAGGTCATTTTCAGAAGTTTCGGCTGTAGCCGGAAGTTTCGGGGTCTGAAAGTTCCGGCTATAGCCAGAAGTTCTAGGCCAGGTGAATAGATTATATCTGTTGGGCTTTAATACAGATTAAAGGCCCACGATGAGGCACTATATAAAGAGAGGTGGGGCAAGCACGAAAAGGCTGCTGGTTGTTGCTACTATTGCTCCTGGATAAGAGCCCTAGCCGCCACCTCTCTTCTCTCCCCGATTGCAAGGGTTGTGATCGATCTCCCTAGATCTCACGAGTGGTGCTAGCACGCCGGCGTGAGGTGATCCTGTCCCCGGACGTGTGGATACCGTGGAGGCACTACTTCAATAGTGGTGCTCGTCTTCTTCCCATGGAGATCACCGGATCGTGTCGTCTTCATCGCCAGATCGCCGACGAACGAACGAAGCCAGAGAAGAGCTGCTCGAGGACGCGCTTCGTCGACTCTACTTCCGCTGCCCGAGCGCGTCTCGAGACTTGAAGTAACGATCTATGATCCCATTACACGCATGGTTCCTGGGCTAACGGGGTAAAATTTTGATATTAAGCGCTAGCGTAGCCTCCCCAATAACCCAACACACTTTCTCTGTCCGAGCGCGTCTCGTGGTTCAAGGTAACGATCCATGATCCCATTACACGCATGGTTCCTGGGCTAACGTGATAAATTTTTAAAATTAAGCGCTAGCGTAGCCTCCCCATAACCCTACAGTGGTATCAGAGCCTACATGCGTAGTGTTCGATCTGGATCGATCACATATAGGTAATATGTGGTGGAAATAGATTGGATCTATTATTTTTCGTCGGATTTTCGGAAGTTCCATGTGAGACCTGAAAGTTTCAGGCCGAAATAAACTTCGATATGGAATGTTATTTTTGGAAGTTTCGGTTGGACCAGAAGTTTCGGATAGAAATAAATTCCGTACAGAATGTTATTTTCGGAAGTTTCGGGTGTGACTCGGAACTTCCGGGCCAATTTAAATCCAAGTCAGAAGGTTGATTTCGAAAGTTCTGGCCTTGAGTCAGAAGTTCTGGGCCCTTCGACTGGAACTTCTAGGCCTCTGAGCCGGAAGTTCCGGGATTGGTTCAGTCACGTCTATATTCCGCCTAACTTGTTTTTACAGGGAATGTTGTGGCTGGTATGGCCTTGCAAATGTATGCGATGCATGAATGTAATTTTTATGGCCTGCGTGTCATGGTCAATTACAGCCCAAGGCTGTTCAAATGTTGTACGACCTGCGCGTCAACATGTGATGCTTCTGCTCATGTGATTAGTATAGTGCTATTAGGTCTAATAGACTAATACAAGTTCATAAATGCCTGAAGCGTGATAACCCGACGAATAGAAACCATGGAGATGGAGATCACCATGCGAGAGGGCCATACTATGTCACAGTTAATACGATTGCCTGTGATGTTTACTTATGTTCTTGTCATACTATTCTTTTATGTTCCGTGTGCGGTAGGCATCGTTACCATGTTAGAATAGTTTTTCCCAGAAAATTAAGTATTGATGCTCTTTCCAATAGCTGCACCTACCAAGGTTCTCGATCATCGATGGTGGGTCTGCCAAAGCAGGGTGCCATCTTCTATCTTGACCAATTAGAGTGGATGTTGGACAACTACATGCATAGTATTGGTTTGCTTAACAAAGCTATCAAAACGGTTTTAGGCTTTGGGGTATGGAGTTAGGCGTCGAGGCATTGGATGCCACTCCAACGAACAAGAGTCACATAGGATGTGATTAGCAAGTTGTTTCTTACCTATGTCACTAATCTTCTAGCAGTGATGCCAAAGCTCACTAGGAGTTAGATGAATATGGATCTTGTCCCACAATGGTCGTTAGAGGGAAAACGATCATTTTACATATTATGGTACATCTTTTATTTGATAGAAGATTCACATAGCATAGTACTGAACCTTGCATTTTATTGTAGATCATGACACCTACTGCTAAGAACACTTCTATTTTTAATCTGCGATCAATTCTTGATATGGAAAAGCTTTCTGGAACAAACTTTATTGACTGGTATAGAAACTTGAGAATTGTTCTCGAACAAGAGAAAAAAGGATTATGTTTAAGAGGTCCCCTATCCTGATAAACCAGCTAATAATACATCTGCAGCTGATCGGTGGACTTATGAGAAGCATGCCATCGATTCACTCGATGCTAGCTATCTTATGTTTGCTAGTATGTCCTCTGAGCTTCAGAAACAAGATGAGAACAGGGATACCCATAATATGATTGTGGGACTCTGAGGCATGTTTGAGAACCAAGCTCGGGCCGAGAGGTACGGTACCTCAAAGTCCTTGTTTGTGTATAGAACTGGTCATTGGCAAAGGAACTGCAAGTTGTACTTGGAAGAACTCAAGAAGAAGAAGAGAAGTGAGATTTCCGCTTCCACTTCAAGTATAAATGTTATTGAAATCAATCTTGCTACTCATCCAAGCGATCCGTGGGTATTTGATACAGGATCAATGATTCATACTTGCAAATCGTTGTAAAGACGGAATAGGACAAGAAAGTGTACAAGAGGCGAATTGGATGTTCGCGTTGGCAATGGTGTAAAAGCTGCTGCGTTGGCCGTCAGCGTTTATTCTTTGTCGCTACCCTCAGGATTAGTTTTGGAGTTAAATAATTATTATTTTATTCCTGCCTTTGGCAGAAACATTATCTCTTCGTCATGTTTAGAGGAAGACGATTTTGAATTCGTAATAAAGAACAAGTGTTGTTCGATATTTTCGAATGGTATGCTCTATGGTGTTTGTCTATTATTGAATGGCTTATATATTCTGAATCTTGAGGATACACATGTCTATAACATTAATATGAAGAAACCTCGACTCAATGATTTGAATCCTACCTATGTCTAGTATTGTCGTTTGGGTCATATAAATAAGAAGCGCATGCAGAAGCTCCATAGAGATGGGCTTTTGGAGTCATTTGATTTTAAATCATTTGACACATGTGAATCTTGTTTGCTTGGCAAGATGACTAAGACGTCTTTCACTGGTCGAAGTGAGAGGACAAACAAGTTATTGGTCATTGTACATACTGATGTATGTGAACCAATGAGTTCTACAGCCAGAGGTGGTTTTCAGTACTTCATAACTTTTACCAACGACTTTAGTAGATATGGTTACGTCTACTTGATGAGGCATAAGTTAGAATCCTTTGAAAAGTTCAAGCAATTCCAGAATGAGGTACAAAATCATACAGGCAAGACAATTAAATTTCTACGATAGGATCGTGGAGGTGAATATTTGAGCCATGAGTTTAATGATCACCTGAAATAGTGTGGAATTGTTCCACAGCTGACTCCACCTGGCACGCCTCAATGGAATGGGGTGTCCGAGCGAAGGAACTGAACTTTGTTAGACATGGTCCGGTCGATAATGAGTCAAACTGATCTTCTATTGTCTTTCTGGGGATTCACTTTAGAAACTGCCGCTTTCACGTTAAACAGAGTTCTATCTAAATCTATAGAGAGGACAACATATGAGATATGGACTGGGAAGCATCCCGGGTTGTCTTTTCTAAAGATATGGGGTTGTAAGGCCTATGTAAAGCGTTTGATGTCTGATAAGCTCACTTCCAAATCTGATAAATGCTTCTTCGTGGGGTATCCTAGGGAAACCAAAGGATATTACTTCTATAACCGGGAAGAGGGCAAAATATTTGTCTCTCGGAATGGTGTTTTTCTGGAGAAATAGTTTCTCTCGAAAGGGGTTAGTGAGAGCATGGTGCAACTCAAAGAGGTTCGAGAACCACTAGAAAGTGTTTCAGCTCCTACTGAACTGCAACTGGACATGCAAGATGTTGCAAAGCCTGTTGTCGAGACACCAACCCCACGTCGGTCGGAGAGGTTGAGTCATGCGCCCGAGCGGTTTGCGTTTTTAACCACTGGGCAGCGCGACGTATTATTTTTGGACAATGATGAAGCTAAGACCTATACGGAAGCGGTGATGGGGCCAGACTCTGAGAAATGGCTTGGAGCCATAAGATTCGAGTTAGAATCCATACGAGAGAATCAAGTTTGGAACTTGGTCAATCCACCTGATGGTGTAAAAACTATCGAGTGTAAATGGATTTTTAAGAAAAAGATAGACGTTGATGAAAATGTTCACATCTATAAAGCATGATTGGTGGCGAAAGGTTTCAAACAGATTCAAGGTGTTGATTATGATGAAAATTTTCATCCGTCGCTATGCTAAAGTCTATCCGAATCATCCTAGCAATTGCCGTATTTTATGACTATGAGATATGACAAATGGATATTAAAACGGCTTTCTTTAATAGAAACCTAAGTGATGATGTGTATATGACACAGCGTAAAGGTCTTGATGATCCAGATAATGCTGGAAAAGTTTGCAAGCTGCAAAGGTCCTTTTATGGGTTGAAGCATGCCTCTTAGAGTTGGAACCTTCATTTTGATGAGGTAGTCAAAGGGTTTGGCTTCATCAAGAATGAAGAAGAGCCTTGTGTTTACAAGAAGGCTAGTGGGAGCTCACTTGTGTTTCTGGTCTTATATGTAGATGATATATTATTGATCAGAAATGATATTCCTATGCTAGATGCTGTCAAGTCTTCGTTGAGAAAAAATTTCTTAATAAAAGATCTTAGAGAGGCAGCATATATTTTGGGCATAAAGATCTATAGAGATAGGTCGAGAAGACTAATTGGATTAAGTCAAAGCATGTACATTGACAAGGTATTGAAACGGTTCAATATACAGAATTCCAAGAAAGGTTTTCTGTCAATGTCATATGGTATTTCTCTCAGCAAGAGTCAGTGTCCTTCGACACCTGATGAGCTGGAGAAGATGAGTGCGATCCCGTATGCCTTCGCAATCGGATCCATCATGTATCCATCATGTATGCCATGCTTTGTACACGCCCAGATGTTTCTTATGCTCTAAGTGTTACGAGCAGATATCAGTCAAACCCGGGTAAAAGTCACTGGGCGGTAGTAAAGAGTATCCTTAAGTACTTGAGAAGAACTGAGTATATGTTCTTGGTCTTTGGAGGTGAGGAGGAGCTCGTTGTAAATGGTTATACCGATGCTAGCTTCTAAACTAAAAAGGATGATTCACGATCGCAGTCTGGATTTGTGTTCTGCCTCAATGGAGGCACAGTGAGTTGGAAGAGTTCCAAGCAAGAAACGGTTGCAGATTCAACAACTGAGGCCGAGTATATTGCAGCTTCTAAAGCTGCGAAGGAGGCAGTTTGGATTAGAAAGTTTATTTATGAGCTGTGTGTTGTCCCTAGTATGTCCAGTCTAGTGGACCTCTATTGTGATAATAGTGGTGCCATTGCGCAAGCCAAGGAGCCTAGGTCACACCAGAAGTCTAAGCACATACTACGACGCTATCGCCTCATTCATGAGATTATAGATAGAGGTGATGTGAAGATATGTAAGGTGCACACGGATTTGAACATAGCCGATCCGTTGATGAAGCCTCTCTCATAGCCCAAGCATGAGGTACACTTGAGCTCTATAGGTATTAGATACTTGCGTGAGTGAGTCCAGTGTATGTGAGAGAAAGTGTTTTGTCTATGTTAGTGTACATTTAGATAATTGGTTATCTTGTTCCTTGAATAAATATCTTTACATTGATCAACAAGTGCGTGACTTGTTTGTGAAACTCTCTGTGTTATGATGTTATCCTAAACGATCCCTAATCTCATATCGTCATGTGGGACAGTGATGATGTATAGATTAGCACATCTGTCTGATTGATGATCATGTTTCACAGATTATAGACATGGAGATGTCAAATCAGTGATGTGGACTCATGTTGGTGAATATGGAGTTGAATAGACCCAATTTGAGATACTGCTGAGATTGTTATTTTAAAAGTGCCATCAGTTGTCATCTCAAATGGTGTACCTGCAGAATCCTTAGACTTGAGATCGTCATTGATTCCAGAATGTGTAGTAGCACACTTAGGGGCTTTCAAACGCTATTCCGTAACAGGGTAGTTATAAAGGTTGCTTTCGGGTGTGTCACGAAACATGTCGTGGGATGTGAGCGGTCAAGATGGAATTTACCTCTCCTAAATAACGGGAGAGACGTCTCTGGGCCCCTCGAGGTAGTGGGATTGGAAAGTGCATGGCCATGCCACTATGATCAAAGAGTTGATCATGATTGAATCCACTATTTGATCGAGTGAAGTGCCGAGCTGTCAACAAGGGTGGCACGAATCTCGTCTTGAGCTTGACTGATGTCGTGTAGTAAAGGGATTGGTGTGTGAGTATATGAAGGTTCAGAAAATACGATTTTGATTTTGTATGCTCTCGGGGGTCAATATGTGCTGCTAGGTACAGCTATTGATAGGCTATCCGAAAAGCGTTTTCGGGTAGCGGCCATTTGCATATGAACCTATCGGGTTGCACGCTTAAGGCGATTAGATTTTAAAGTTTGCAAGAATTGGCTCTTATGCAAATGAGAGATTGATGGAAATATGTCCAAGAGAATTCTAGGGGAACCGGAAGTTCTGGCTTGAGGCCGAAAGTTCTAGGTTCTGGAGCATCCGGAAGTTTCGGGCCAGCCCCAGTTTTGGTTTCTGGAGGAGCCGAAAGTTCCGGTTGGATCGAAAGTTCTGGGTCTGCCTGAAAGTAAAATCTAGACGAGCCGGGAGTTCCGGTTAGGATCAGAAGTTCCGGATCAAAATAAATTCGATACAGAAGGTTATTTTCGAAAGTTCCGGTTAGGACCGGAAGTTCCGGGTCCAGACGAACAGATTAGATCTGTTGGGCTTTAATACTGATTAAAGGCCCATGAGAGAGCATTATATAAAGAGAGATGGGGCTAGCACGAAAAGGCTGCTGTTAGTCCTGGTTTTGAACCCTAGCCGCCACCTCTCTTCTCTCCTCGATTGCAACCGTTATGATCGATCTCCCGGATCTCGCGAGTGGTGCTAGCACGCCAGCGCGAAGTGATCTTGTTCCCGGACGTGTGGATACCATAGAGGCACTACTCCAATAGTGGTGCTCATCTTCCTTCCGTGGAGTTCGTCGGATCGCCGACGAACGAACGGAGCTGGGAGGTGCAGCTCGAGGACGCGCTTCATCGACTCTACTTCCGCTGCCCGAGCGCGTCTCGTGGTTTGAGGTAATGATCTATGATCCCATTACACGCATGGTTCCTGGGTTAACGGGGTAAAATTTTAAAATTAAGCGCTAGCGTAGCCTCTCCATAACCCTACAAGAGGAAGTAGTGTCGCCGAAGATCCCCACGAAATACTCCATCGTGAAGTCGTTGTGGTCGTCCGGATCTCTTCCGCCTCACACGTTCCAATCCCAACTTGCCGATTCATCAAACATGATGTCGCGTGTCACATGAACCCGGCGAGTACTAGGATCATAAACCCGATACGCCTTTGAGCCACCCTCGTAGCCAACGAAGATCATCGGCTTGCTTCGATCGTCAAGTTTCTTGAGGTTTGGCCTAGTATCCTTGATGTGCGCGATGCAGCCGAAGGTGCAGAGGAAGTGGACCGTCGACCGAACGCCATACTAGGCTTCGTACGACGTCTTCCCCTCAAGATGTCGCGTCGACACTCGATTTAGGAGGAAGACAGCGGTGGATACCGCTTCCCCCCAAAATCGACCCGGGAGTCCCTTGGCCTTCATCATCGTTCATGCCATGGCGACCACCGTTTGGTTCCAGCGTTCAACGACGCTGTTCTGCTGTGGGGAGTACGGTGCCGTGAGTTGTTGCTACACACCGCGCTCCGCACAGTAGTCTCCAATCTCCGCCGAAGTGAACTCGTCGCCACGATCGGTACGCAGTAGCTTCAACTTTTGGCCGGATTTGACCTCCGCCATGGCTTGGAACCGCTTGATGGCCTTTGCCGCCTGATCCTTGCTGGCTAGGAGAGTGAGCCACATGTAGCGGCTTACATCGTCGACTAGCGACAAGAAGTAGCGATTTCCCCTTGGAGTCGCCGGCGTGGTGGGACCACAAAGATTGCCGTGAACCAACTTAAGGAGTTGTTCGGTGAAATTCTTCACCTTCTCCGGGAACGGCATGTGCCTCTGCTTGCCCACCAAGCAGCTGTCGCACACCTGATCGACATGGTCGATGTGTGGCAATCCTCGAACCATCTCCCTCTGCGATAATTTCCTTAGCGAACGGAAACTGACGTGACCATACCTCGTGTGCCAACGCCATGCCTCGTCGGAGCTCCGTGAAGAGAGGCACATGGGGCGCGCGAGAGTGAGGTTGATGGTGTAGAGCCGATTCGCCGATCTTGCAACCCGCACCAGGAGCTTGTGGTTGCGGTCGTGGATCTTTATCACCCCGTCGCGAATGAGTGCCTCGCACCCGTTCTCGTCGAACTGGCCGATGCTGACGAGGTTCGCCTTCAGTCGTGGGATGAAGTAGACACTGGTGAGGCCCCGGATGCGCGTCGTTCTTGCAGGCGAAGAGGATCGTCCCACAACCCTCGATCTTCACCTCCGATCCGTCTCAGAACTTGACGGTGGTGTCGAGGTCGACGAACGCCTCGCACTTCCCCATCATGTGGTTCGTTGTACCGGTGTCAAGGTACCAGTGATTGGTTGGATCGGCCTCCCCCTCGAGTTGGGCGAAGATTTTTGCCTCCACCAAACGAAGAGGATCGCCATTTGTCGGCGCCGTTGGAGTGGAGGTGGCTGGCTGCATCTCAATGGCTTGCGCCATCATGAGCAGCTCGTCCTCCTCTTCACCGGCCGCCATGTGCGCCTGCACCTTCTTCGGCTTCGACCGATAGTCCTTCGCCCAATGACCCATCTTGCCACAATTGCGGCATTGGTCACCGGGGTGCTCTTGTGTCGCCTTTCCCTTGCGACGCTTGCCGCCTTGCTTCTTGGTGGACTGCCGGAACCGCCCTCACCGCTCTCGTGGATCTTGAGCCGTGCCATCCACTGCTCCTTCGTGAGCAAGAGACGCCCACCCTTATCGACGATGGGCTGTGGCTTGGCCCTCCGCTGCTCCACCACGCGAAGTCGTCCGGTGACCTCCTCGATCGAGAGTTGATTCACATCGAGGAGGGTCTCGATGGCGATTGCCACCTGGGAGAGGTGGTCTGGGACAATGTTGAGGAGCTTCTTGTTGACCTCCGTCTCTGGAAGGTTGCCGCCAAGCGTCCGGATGCTGTTGGCAAGGCCGGTGATGCGGATGGAGAAGTCGTCGACGTTCTCTCCATCCTTGAAGGCAATGTCGGTGAACTCCCGTCGCAGCTACTATTCGTTCACCTCCCGAACGCGCTGCACGCCGACATGCACCGTCTTGATCACCTCCCATGCCTCCTACGCCGTCCGCTTCGTGGACAGCGAGCGAAGCATCTCCGAGGGCACCGCACGAAGGATGGCCGCCAGCGCCAACCGGTCGTCACGGTACTCCACCTCCTTGCCGTCCTCTGGCTCCACGACATACCAGATCCCCTGCGCCTACAGGTTCACCATCATGAGAAGCGCCCATTCCTCGTAGTTGGTCCTCGTCAGGACCGGGTACTGAATGGAGGCCTTGACTCCTTGATGACGCGCTGGACAACGATCTCCGGTGTGCGCTGGTTACGCTCCTGGCCTCGCCCACGTTCCGGTGATGGCGATGGACGGCGACGGCTTGGTGGAGTGCGAGAGAGATGTCCCACCAGTGCTGAACGCATATGTGACATGGCTCTTATAGCCCTCTCTAGAACTCTCTCACGTGCACCGTTCACTCTACCAGCAAGAACAGCGAGAACACAGTGCACTACCAGCACTTGTTCACAGCCAACACTTGCGCACAGGAGTGAAGGGAGACAAACAGATTTTGGTGCCGTGCTGTGCAAATGAGCAGCAGGCAGTTTTTGTATTCAAAACAGCAAATGAAAGCACTGCAATTACAAGGATGAATGCTAGTAAAAACTGCTAACAGCCTGATGCAAATGCCAATAAACTACTGCTGTTTCTGCATGCTAATTACCAGTACTAAACTGCCTTTATAACAGAATAAACTGCTAATGACCAGCAAAGATTCAGCATGGGGGCAACGGGCAGAAAATTGGCTTCATGACAAGATTTATTCACCACAGTCAATGTGTTTTAATCTAGTACAGGAAACTTATTTTCAAA
>KE372240.1:330734-370447 GCA_000418225.1 Zizania latifolia
CGGCGGCAGCAAGAAGAAGGTGCGCGTCGCGCCGGCGGCTCAAGCGCTAGCCGACGACGACCTCGAGGGCGTGCTCAACGAGAAGCTCAATGAGCAGACTGTGTTCGCCGTTTTCCTGAGTCCGGCGAGAGGCGGAGCGATGCTCAACGGCACCTCCACGGCGGCGGCACGGTCTCCGGTAAAGAGGGCGTTGAGCTTGATCGAAGAAGACGCGTAGTGACTAGGGAGGCAGTAGGAAGTCGCCTTGATGCTTCACGAGAAGCACCATTTGATCCTCAATTGTTGCGTTTCTACGTAAAAGAGGAATTGAAGGGTCTTTGGAACAACTTATTAGGATTAAATCAGAATCGTAATAATTACAATCACGTGGATCATCAGTCCGATTTTGCCGGCGCGATTTTGTAAGCATACTTTTCAAAATTATTCTAAATTTCTCACAAATTATCACTTTGTATGAAAATAATTGGTATTCAATTATCCAATAATAAGAGCATTAAAGTCTTTTAATTTTCTCAATAATCAGGTCTATCGAACAGTTTAAATTATCTGACAAGTGATAAACAAATTAATTAAATAGTTGGATCATTGAATGTGTTCGTCGTGTATGGCCAGCTCAGATGGGAGGCACGTACATAGTGTATGTGAAGTTGGAGACTTGTAAAAGGTAACGTGAGACAGCCTGTAAACGGGATATCAATCAAAGCTTATCAATTTCATTCCGTTTTTCGTCGGAATAGTTGGTATATATATTTTGTCACTTAAAACGATATATATTAATTGATGTATTATCTATGTTTTAATATTGATCAATAATTTAATATGGCCAATACCGGTATCATATTGGTCATTCCGTCAATATTGTATATACCGATTAAAATTATATTTTGAATTTTATTTGAGATATGTGTTGATAGAATTTAAACCAGGCTACACATTGTATTTTATTCAAAACATATACCAACGTATCCATATCCAAATATATCATATTTAATTATAATAATATTGCATAAAATAAATTTATTTTATTTTATTAAACCTTAAAATGGTATACTGATATTGGAATGTTTAAGAACCAAATTAGAATAGGCTCCAGAAAAATGAATACGAATAACAACGTAGATAATTAATACCTCAAGGCCTTAGATGGACTTCAATCTTCGGCCAATCAGATGTATCATGTATTATAGGGAATATTCTAGTAGGCATGAATAACACTCACTACAGAAAACCGCAGCTTCTCCGAGTGCTATAATCTTTGCCGACTGCATTATGTCGAGCACTCAACGAAAAGCTAGGGTTATTTGCCGAGTGCCTACAGAGAGTACACTTGGCAAACCATATGTCACTCGGCAAAAAATAGAAAAAAAATCGATACTAACAGACGTTGCAACGGTGTGTTTGGACGGACAAAAAAATTTCTGGGTTCGCCGAGTGTTTACACTCAACCAACCCAGAATATTCATCATTTTGTGTGAAAAAAATGTTTCGAGCTTATGTGATATTTACAATTTTGTTTGAGCTTAAAAATTTTTCTACACTCAAAATACAATATATATTATTCCATGTAAAACTTTTGCATTTTTCTAGGTCCGTTCGTTATTTTTAATTCATTAATTATGTTTCTAGGATTTAAATTGAAATATGTAAAATTTGAACTGCAAGTGCCTAAAATAATGAACCAAAATTTATAAAAAAATTATATTCATGTTTTTGAGTTCATTTTAGTTCTTATCCACTAAATTGAAAGAAATTTTGAAAAATATAGGTTGCGACACTCGATCGGCAACATGGAGCTTAATGGTTTTTTAATTCTAAAAAAATCAAATAAAGTCTAAAAAACACGAGACTTATCATTGTGTTATGATATGATACGTAGATGCTGTAATAAAAATTTAAAAGTGTTTTGAGAAAGTTGCCACGTAGGATGTTAAAAAATCGGAGATTCTCCGAGGAAGAATTATGGTTTAGGGAAGGAATGGGTTAGGTTTGAAAGCAAATCGATTGTTAAATATTTGTTTGAATTTGAAACTTTTTTTATAATCAAAATACAACATAAATAATCTCATGTAAAAATTTGGTGCTTTTCTGGGTCAATTTACTATTTTTAATTCATTAAGTGTGTTTCTAGGATTTATATTAAAATAGATCAAATTTGAACTGCAAGTACATGAAATAATAAATCAAAATTTGCAGAAAAATTATATTCATGTTTTTGAGTCTATTTGTAGGCCCTAACCACTAAATGTAAAGAATTTTTGAAAAATCTAGGTTGCGAGATTCGATTGGTAACATGAAGCTTAATAGTTTTTTAATTCTAAAAAAATCAAATGAAGTCTGAAAAATACGAGCCCTGTCATGATGTTATAATATGATACGTAGATATTGTGATAAAAATTTAAAAATATTTGGAGAAAATTTTCACGTACGATGTTCAAAAACTGAAGATTCTCCGAGGACGAATTTTGATTTAAAGAAGGAATGAGTTGGGATTGAATGCAAATCGACGGTTAAATCTTCGTTTGAACTTGAAACTTTTTTCACAATCAAAATACAGTGTTCCTTATCCCATGAAAAAACTTGGCATTTTTCTAAGTCAGTTAGCTATTTTTAATTCATTAATTCTATTTCTAGGATTTAAATTAAAACATGTCAAAATTGAACTGCAAGTGCATGAAATAAATTATCCACAAAAATCATATTCATATTTTTGAGTCTATTTTTAGGCATTACACACTAAATTTGAAAATGTTTCACAAAATTTGTCAAAAAAAGGAAATACAAATTTGACAAAATTTTAAAAAATGAAAAAATGTTTGCCGAGTGCCAAATTTAAGACACTTGTTTGCCGAGTGCCTCAAATTTGGCATTCGGCAAACCTTTTTTCGCAGCCGACGCCAAAATTCCAAAATTTTCGTATTTGGCGTCAAAAAATTTGAATTCGGCGCCAAAAATTTCACCCCTCCCTTTAATTTTGCATAGCTCCCTCTCATCCCCTCCTCCCTCCCCACAGCCCTCTCCCAGACGCCGGCACCACGCCTCGCCATCGCCCGGTGCCATGCCTCACCGCTGTGGCCCGCGCCTCCTCCCCGTCGCCGCCGGCGCCATGCCTCCTCCCCGTCGCTTCTCTGTCGCCCGTCGTCGCGCCCCACCGCCGATAGCCACGCCCTGCCACCCGTCGCCGCACCCCGCCCCGCCTGTCATCGTGCCCTGTCCATCGCTCCGTTCCACCTGTTGCCGCGCCGCGCCTTTTTTAATTTCCAATTTTTTTTGTTTGCCAAGTGCCAAACTTTGGGCACTCGGCAAACCATCCATCACGCTATCGTTGCATGATTTTTTTCGTCAAGTGCCAAATTTGATACTCGGCGAACCTCTATTCGTCGACAGATGGTTCACCGAGTGTTGTCCATCAAATACAACGCTCGACGAACCCTTCGCCAAATGCATTGTAGCCTTCGGTGAGTGTCTATAGCACTTGACGAAATTATGTTTTCCTGCGGCAGTGACTACAGGTAATTTTTTTTCTCTATCGCTTCTATTCTAGTTTCCTTTGTGCGCTGCATGTCAACTTCAAATAAACTGCACGATCGTATCAAGTGTACTTTTGTATTTGCATAATTAAAGGTGCACAAAGAAAGGACAATACAACGACATCACTATCCAAGTATCCTGCTCCTCGGGTCCACTCAAACCGATCTGATTACTATAGTTTTTGATCTTCCAACTAGCTAATGGTTTACGGTAATTGAACCGGTAAAGACAAATAGAAACTCTATTTAACATAGTAGCACAAAATCAGCAACACATATGCCCTATTTGAAGAAGCTTTAATTAACTACACATTACAGCTATTCCTAGAATACGTAACATCCCAAATATTCTAAATTTTTCTCTCAGGTTACAAGACAATAAATAGTTATAGAATCTAAAAATTAACTAATACTTCCTCCGTTTCGTTTAACTTTTTTAAAAGTCAAACTTTTTTAACTTTGACCAATTTTATAAAAAGATATACAACATCAAATTAATTTTATTAAATAAACAATTAAATATGTTTTAATAGAATATTTATTTAATATTGTAAATATTAATATAATTTTACTTGATTAAATTAATAAAGTTTAACATTAAAAAAATAAAGACGGAGGTAGTATCATCTTCTTCATATTGCAAGGCCTAAGCCTGACTACGCATCCAAGCAGGCCATCGTCTACTAAGGCCCAATCGATGCTGGGCCAGGCGGCTATGGTCGTCTACCGTTCCGCTTCCGAGTTCCGACTCACCATCATTTCCTCGAATACGTCACTCCCATGGCCGCCGCGTTCTCCGCCCTCGCCACCGCCACCTCGGGAAAGTGCTTCGTCGTATCCTCCTGCTCACTGTCCTTCTCGTCCCGCCACCTCGCATTCCCCGCTGGCCTCCGCGCCGGAGGGGGGAGAGAGTAGAGGGCGGCGTCGGCGTCCCCGGTCGTGGCGACCATCACGGTCGCCGGTCGGGGACAAGCTCCCGGACGCAACGCTGTCCTACTTCGACCCGGCGGACGGGGAGCTGAAGACGGTGACGTTCGTGGAGCTGACGTCGGGGAAGAAGGCAGTGCTGTTCGCGGTGCCCGGCGCGTTCACGCCGACGTGCTCGCAGAAGCACCTGCCGGGGTTCGTGGAGAAGGCCGGCGAGCTGCGCGCCAACGGGGTGGACACCATCGCGTGCATGCGTGTCGGTGAACGACGCGTTCGTCATGCGGGCCTGGAAGCAGAACCTGGAACTCGGCGACGACAACGTGCTGCTGCTCTCCGACGGCAACCTGGAGCTCACCCGCGCGCTCGGCGTCGAGATGGACCTCTCCGACAAGCCCATGGGCTTCGGCGGTCCCGCCACTGCGTGCTCCTCGCCGACGACGGCGACGTCAAGGTGCTCAACCTCCAGGAGGGCGGCGCCTTCACCACCAGGCACCAGCAGCGCCGAAGAGTTGCTCAAGGTGCTCTTAAATCCGAGCTAATATTCCCTCTGTTTATATTTTATATTCCAAAGGTATCTAATTTTAACCAAATTTAAATAAAAATATATTATCATTGATAATACGAAACAAATACACTATTAAGATTAAGGGTAAAACTAAAAATACATCACGCTTAAGGCTAATATAATTATTATTAACTAATCGTTCAAATTTTTTAAAGATTTTTATACAACTTTATAGTGATAAGAGCTAGGGATAGTTGCCTCACCTTTGCCTCTACCCTAATTAAGACATATTTCACAGTAGATTTAATTAAATAAATTTGATATATAGTTATTGATATGTTTTTTATAAAATTAATCAAATTTTAAAATTTTTAACTGATTTATTATTTGAAATGGAGGGATTACGTGGCAATAATGCCGGGAGCCGTTGCTAGCGGGGTTCTCTGTGTAGTGTCGTCGTTGTGAAGAGGAATTTTGTTTTTTTTCTGAACATTTCATTGCATTACACGCCAATCTGCCTTAAACTGTACGAGATATGTAGGGTGAAAATTAAAATTACTTGGCCGATCTTACGACATGTGAAGCTAAAAAGGCAATACACTGCTGCAACGTTGCGATGTACAGAAACCTTATCAGGCTCAACTTGCTATATATGGTCCGTACATAACAGGACTCGGTCTGCGTCTTAATGCTAACAAGATCCACTAATCACACTTGTCGTGCTCACGTTATCACGCTGTCTACTTGGTCCTGTCTCGCATGTATTAAGAACCTAATGATTCCTTTAGGATCATTTTTTTAAGACCATATGAATTGAATGTACACCATAACTAAAGTTTTTTGGCTGTGATTTTCGACTTTCTCACCAATAAACAGTTTATATTAACAAAGCTGGTAACCACAGTACACAATCATTTAGCTACCACTAGTAAATATTGTCTCTTGAATGGTTTATGATAGATCCCACACGCCCCCCTCTCTTATCAATTCTAACATTTCTAACCATATTATCATTGTAGTATGAGATGGCCACATCAACATTGCTTGAGAGTCAAATCTAGGGTTCGACTTTCTAGATGGTAAATGGTTTACGTTAACAAGACCGATAATCATGGTACACAGTCATTTGGCTACCACCAATAGTCATCTCTTAATTAAAGAGTTTAGGATCCCACTGCACAGGCACACCTCTCTCTTATCAATTCTAACAATTCTAACCATATTACTATTGTGGTATGAGATGGTCACGTCAACATTGATAGATGAGGCAGATCTAGGGTTTACCTTTTTGAAAACTTAATGATTCTCATAAAACCAGTAGAGACCATTTTTAGCTCTTTTTCGTCGAGAAAATTCCTTATGTACCACTAAAAATTCACCGGTTTTTTTATATGCCACTCGAAGTTTGCTATTTCTATATATGCCGATGCTCTAATTTTTTATGTCTTCTTATGTCACTCCCGTTATTTTCTCGTTATATACAAGTTATTATTTTTTGTAAATGACAAAAATATCCTTAGTCTCACAACACATATATGGGAATCCCCACAATAAGAGAAATATGAGTAGCCATATGGTTTCAATCCACTTATAAGCTATATTTATCCTCCAGACTGCTAAATCGAAGGTGAAGCTAGAGCGAAATAAAAGAGAGTGCCAAATTAGGTTGATATCAGCAAACTTCGTTAATTAGGCTACTAGTTAGACATTGAAGGGTACATTATATTGGACTGAGAAGTACATATATGTCAAAACATGAAAACAATACATAAAAAGTTTTGGTTGGTGTATTTTCCCTTGTGCTAAATAAAACAGAATTATTGAACTATCATATATAAGAGCAATTCAGACTTTTTCATGTCATGTAAAAAGATATCTAACGGAAAAATAACGAAGAGTGACATAAGAAGACACAAATTGAAACACTGGTATATACGAAACTAGCAAACTTCATCTTCGAGTGGTATATAAAAAACCGATGAACTTTCAGTGACATATAAAAAATTCTTTTTCATACATAGCTAATAAAAAAAATCCTTGGGTTTTACCGCTTTTCGCTCAATTCTTAGCAAACCAAGAGGTACCGGTTTTACCTCGAAAACTGTAAAATAACCATGGTGAGATCATATATGAGAAAACGTGCAGTCGACCACCTGACACGCTAACTCGTACAAGGTGGCCTCCCACGCGTTTCCCGTGCGCCCCGCAATTTTTACCAGAAGAAATTACATTTCACTGACCATGAGGGACTGTTATGCAAATCTGAGTTTTGAGGGGGACTGTATCCGCTTAATAAAAACCCGGTGAAAGAGAAAGGGACCAAAAGCGCAGAGTGCTCCTGCATTTCTCCTCGCTTTGCGATGGGCATCTGCCATTCCGGGGCCTGTGCTTCCATGTGCCATGATTCCTTCCCCTCCTGCCTTCCCTGCTACCTTGAGAGATGATTTCTAACAGTATTAACGCGCAGGATGGTTTAGAATTTTACGTCAATTGTGTCATTATAAACTTATTAATTAATAATTATGGTTTTTAGTAGAATATTGAGATCATCCGACAGACTAAACTATTGTTATTAACACTGAATTACAGAATAATATTTAGACCAAACGATAAAACATTATTATCTTACGAGTCCGACCATGGAACACACTGTTTGGTCCAGGTCCCACTGGTCATCGCCTTCCTCGCCCAAGCTCCAAGCTAAGCTGCCGACAAGAGATCGATGCAATGCAATGCAATGCAGCTCAGGGACCGAGCATATATGCTGCCTCTCCAGTTCTTGTGTCAGGCGCTGATGCAGAAGTGCCTGCAATTGTACCTCACGTGCTCTAGTAGAAGTACCTGCAAAACGGTTACTTTGACACAAGTATTTTCTTACGGGTATACTTACAGTTAATCAGAATTAACGTCAGCGTTTCAGACAACAGTGTTTTTTTACTAGCTCGCATGCTATGTTGACCTGCAAGATGGTCAGCTTTGTGCTCCTGCTGCCTAGCTCATCAGTGAGTGATCATCTCCTGGCGATTAGCAGGCAACTAACTGTCCTGAGATCCAGGTACCAAAGTTGGGCTGTGTTCTTACCTGTGTACAGTACTACAGTACAGAGTACACATCCCCAAAGCTGTCAGAGCACCGTGGTGCTTGCAAATCTAGCCAAAGACTGATGCGCTGCCGGTGATCCCAAAGTGAGCAACTAGCTAGAACGCCCTCGTGACCGGTGAATCAAGCTGATGCCCATATATATACACACCTGTACAGTTACCCAACGAATCATCACGTAAGCTAGTGTCAGCTTTTGCAGGTCGATCTCCTTTCTCGCTTGCTTGTCTTGTAGATGACTAGATCCTCTTCGAGGATGAACGCCGTGTGGATCACTGCACTAGAACAAGGCCAGCATCCACTGGGCAAAGTTCAGAAGACGCTCTGAAACTCTCAAGACGAGGACGGACACACCCAGCAGGATCAAAATTCTTGTGCTGTCATTATTCCAGCGTTTAATTTACTTTCAAAACTCTTACAGCTAATCTTCAGTTAAAGAAACCAAGGCCACATGTTTCAGTCGTTAAAGAAAACCGGAGCCTCTCCTCCTCTTCAGCTGCTATACTGTACTGCTACATTTATACCAGAACGTGCTGACAGCGTGTGAGTTGTAGTTTTCTTTTCGAGAACACGCAAGAGGGCCACGTAAATTATCATTAACTGAGAAGATTCGAACGCAGCTTAGTTGCAGTCTTTCAGAGGAGTATTCTGCAATCCACATGCCTTCAGCTCGGTCCAGTTGTTCATTTGTGCAGAGCCAAGTAGCCAACTTTTTCAGCTTAGATCAAGCATCTATCCCCCTTTTTGTTCCTTCTTCAATTCATCGCCAATAGTGTCGCTGCGATCTCTGTCATAAACAGAGAAAAAAATAATTAAGTTGATCTCTGTCACCAATTTCCTCTCGCTTCTGTCTCTGAATGTGATGTGCCCAAGTAAACATGATCATGCACTGAGAAATTAATTTTCAGAGATGACTTGGACAAACTAAGAAGCAGTCAAGCAGATATCTCTGAGATGTCAACTGTGTCATCGATCTGATCATGCATCGAGCTCGAGTTAATAGTTTTACGGCAAATTGGTAGCATAGGATTACATCTGTCAAAACCTAGTTAAATTACAGACTGCCAGGTAGATAGATACTTGTTCGTACATACTGACATGGGAGTTGCTGCAGGCTGCAGCGAGGAATATTCCGCGTCTACCCGTGGAATTTCTAAAAATTGCGCTTCACATTGGATTGGCTGAAAGCCAGTTGACTTGAGCGACCGACTGTTTTGCACCGCATCAGATCGCCCGAGTTAAAGAAATGTACCGTGCTGATCTAGCCATCGTTACAACACAACGATTTCACGTCAAACATTATTTCCCTAAACAGGCTGCCGAATTTTTCTTCTTCTGTTCTAGCTAAAAGGATCTTCTGCTCACTCCTTACGAAATGATAGCTGGGCGGTCAGTTATCATGGCTATCGATTCGGTTACCACGAACCATTAGCTGGCTATTAAGAAAACTAAAAATCACAATAACAAAAACCGTTTCAACGGTTTGAGAAACTTGCTCGTCAGTCACATATCCCATGTGGCCTTTTTAGAATAAATTATTGATAGTTTATGCTAAAAGTAGAAGAAGATTATATACCAAAATAAATTATAGATAACTTAAGTAATAACTATAATCAATGAAATAACTAATAATTATAATCAAATTATCTTCTTATTTATCCAATAATCAAAATTATGTTATAAACTCAATTATTTTAAGCTGTCATAAATATCTTCTTACTTATCCAATAATTAGAATAGTGATTTTACGTATCAAGATGTACCATAATTTTAGTGTTAATTTTAGTATCTTTTAGTATCTAAGATATCGACAGGTACTAAAATTAACACTAAAAATTGTGGTAACTCTTGATACTTCCTCAGTGATTATTTTAAGGTGTCAAAAGGAAACTTACGTTTCTCACTAGCTATGATCTCCTTAGGTTGGGCACCGGAGATCATGGCGTGGTTAGCGTCAAAACACCCGGTTTTTGCTGCCGATTACAAACAAAGATGAGGAAAAAGTGGCTGCAAATTAAGAAACTAATCGGCGCCGTCGCCAATGGTGGTGGGGTTAGTGGCCACTAACGACTAGTCTAGTCGTTGAATAGCATATATTGTACTTTAGCAAAGCCTGTTCATGAATATCCTGCTAATTAATCGCTTGGATATGATTAGTGCAAATAATTAATCACTTGGATGATTAGTGTTAGTGTAAAGCTGCGGGTGCATGCATGCTGTGGCGCGGCAAGGGGTGCCGGAATTAAGCTGCAAGTGGCCGGGTCGGAGGAAACATTGCCTTCTCCTCCCCTTGATGCCTTGTCTTGTGGATACTGTATATATGTCGCCACATCACCAAAGTTTTATAAAGTTGTTGGCTTTATGTGTAAAAAATATTCGCAAGGTATACAGTATACTCGATGACGGACCTAAGAATTTCTCAAGTCTAGATAAACACATACAAGAAATTTGTAGAGTCTGGATAAACGCATACAAAAAATCTGTAGAGTCTAGATAAACACGTACGAAAAAGTTTATGTATATAGCATTTGGTTCATCTCGATGGAATAAAATTATCTTAGTTTTTAATGATATCTAGTTAGGAGGTAAGAGGTATAAGATAGACCTTATGAGGAATATTTTCCTCATATCTAAGACGAGTTCACCCGTAAAAACGAGTAGACGAACTCGAGGTGAGCTCAAGATGCAGTGAACAAACTCAGACAGCGGTGAGACGAGTTGGACAGCGGGTGGACAAAGCTTCAGGCAGAGACACTCGTCACATACTTAACGAAATATCTATACAAATATGACTTATCGTGTTTATTCAACCAAACAAAAAACTTCTTTCATACTTTCAGCCAAATACAAAGTTTAACTTCTTCCATCCAATATATCAAACATATGATGAGATCACTCCGTCTCATCCCATAAAATCTCATAAAAACGGAATAGTTTTATCACGTCGTATCTCATCTTCAAACTAGACGGACCCATGTGTATGGTTGGCCGGCGAGGCTAGTGGCTGCCCAAAGGTCGTGCAGTGGCATTATTGTTGTATCGTTAGACCGATATAGATTAATTATGCGCAATAACACCTAAAAAAACTCCGTTTGGAGCGTAGATTTTACATGAAAAGCAAGAAAAATTACACGTGTGAAACGAGAGACCTAGCTACACAATGTATATATACTGTGCATTGTGCAAGGCCAACTTGATGTTCCAAACGGCTACCAAACTTCGTTTTGGAACTATCTCACTCTACCAATATTTCTCATGAGCTTGGACTTCTGATCTGCTCGCTCCATTTTTCTTCTTTTCTTTTCTTTTTGGTCGCGAAACTGATGTCGTGGCACGTGACAAGCGCTGGCACGCGATGTGACGGTTTTGGCGGGAGTCTATCCCTCCACAGCGGTGGCTGATTTGCACAAAAGCCCAAGAACTGTACAAAATTCCATCGATTTGTATCTCTGCCTATTTGCCGCCGATGATGCAAAATAGCAAATGGATGAATATGAGGTTTGTAATAATTATTTAAGGGTTCAAATGAATGGATTTAATGCTAAATCATTTATAAATAGGTGTAAAATATTTTTTTTTTGAAAAATCTTAGCATTTAAGAATTTAGGAATCGTCCCACTTGTAAACCGTACAATACATGCGGAGACGAGCAGGTCTGACTTCTGAGTCCCTCACACTGAAGAATATGAGCTTGTTCCCTGTCAGCACTTTGTACTCTATTTGATTTTTTTATATACGTTGTTGTAGATTTATACATAAGAATTCATAAATTAATTTTAATGGTTGTGACTTGTTTATTTTATTTTAAAAATGTGAGTTTATTTATAAAAAACATTTATTTGACAAGAACAACATAGAAGAAAAAATTAAAAAAAAAGTAAATAGAAGTTTTACGACAACTTATATTTAGAAAAAAATTAAAAAACTAAAAAAACTCATATAAAAAATTGAAATATATCGAAATATAGTATTTGAGATGAGTCAGAACTAGGAACCAACAAAATCACATGGTCACACAAGCTCGCAATGCGTAACATGTCAGATCCCAATATAATCCTCTTCTGAATCTGCTCTTCAGTTGTCCACATCACCTTCCTAAACACCCAAACTGCATAGCGCATCACCGTTGAGTTTACCGAAAACGAGCAAGCATGGCAACTCCAGTTTATACCAACAACGCCTCGGAACTCCGACATGTGTGTACTACATTCATCCATCTGCAGCTAACAACCGTTGGAGTAACAGAAAACTTCTCATTCTGTATGTCTTCCCGTTTGGGATAGGGATTTTAACGGTTACCGATATCTATTTATCCGTGAGAGGAATTTTTTATTAGAGAATGGATAGAAAGAGGTATTGATGTTTGTAAATATAAATATAAGAAAAAAGTCGTATCTATCCAATAAAACAGGTATTTGTTTTTCCTCGTACTTGAATATTTAAGGACATAGGTAAAATTACCATCCTAGTCCTAGCAGTAAGCTCTGCAATCCAACATCAATAGCAATATGCCCAACAATCTAGCAGTGGTAAACAGTAATCCCAACAGCCTACAAGTAACACCAATAAGCTCAGCAACAGCAGCAGCGGTGTAGTGGTACAAATATCCGCTAAGTATGAAATGCTCATGCAGATATAGATACAAAAAATAATTGATCAATACACGTAAACATGGACAAATATAGATATAGATACACTAAAACTTTACATCCCTACTTTTGGCTAAAACCAAGACACCAAAAAATGTGCCCTCCATGCAACAACCATAAGCAAGCCCAGGTTGATGATCAGTAGTAGGCAGTAACCACTTAACCCCTCTCCACAAGAAACCACCATTAACGGACATAGAGAGCTGGTTTCTTTAATGCACATCCCCTCACCACCGACACCCCCCTCCTGTGGGCCCCACACCACAGCCATGAGCCATGGCCTCCTCCCGTTACCATACACCAAATCATGTGTAGTTTTTTATTTCCTTTTTCACTGCGCAATCGTTTCAGTCGGATTGGGAAATCGATCCTACAAATTTTGTCGAAATGAAACGCGATGGATCGATGTGTTTTTTTTTTTTTTGTAGGAAATTCGCATGAATCGACTTCATGTCCGCGGTTTTTTTCGACACGCGATGGATCGATGTGTTTTTTTCTAGGAAATTCGCATGAATCGACTTCATGTCCGTGGTTTGACGGAGGGTTAAATTTGAGAAAATTTTTAGTTAAGTAGGTGATAAAATATATTTAGTGTTATTTTTAATACATGTTAGTATCTGAGTTACTGACAGATACTAAATAGTACCTCTTGATATTTTTCAAGTACCGTAAAATTATTTAAATTTGAAAAAGTAGAAAAAGTAAAGGTAAAAATGGAGAATTTGGAGGAGATTTATTAAATTGGGTGGGT
Organism: Zizania latifolia; assembly: GCA_000418225.1. NCBI lineage: Eukaryota > Viridiplantae > Streptophyta > Magnoliopsida > Poales > Poaceae > Zizania > Zizania latifolia. The sequence continues at coordinate 344,193 of KE372240.1, forward strand.
GGGCAAAACCCTTACATGTGCCGGGCGCATTTTATAAACCCCCGCGCGAGCGCTCCCATCACCGCACTCCAATCGCAGAGCTCGCCCGCCCATTAATTGCGCGGCGCTGCCTCCTCCGTCGGCGCGCGGCCACCGGCGGTGAGGGAGGGAGACCGGCAGAGGTGAGGCAGCGGGGCGGCAGGTTAATTGCCGGGGATGGAGAATGCGGCGGCGGCGGCGCAGCTGCCGGAGGCGTGGTCGCAGGTGCGGGCGCCGGTGATCGTGCCGCTGCTGCGGCTGGCTGTGGCGGTGTGCCTCACCATGTCGGTGCTCCTGTTCCTGGAGCGGATGTACATGGCCGTCGTCATCTCCGGGGTCAAGCTCCTCCGCCGCCGCCCCGAGCGCCGCTACAGGTGCGACCCGCTCCCCGACGACGACCCCGAGCTCGGCAGCTCCGCCTTCCCCGTCGTCCTCGTGCAGATCCCCATGTTCAACGAGCGCGAGGTACGCACCGACTCCACCGCCCCGCCATTGCCGCCGACCTCGAGCTCCTCCCCCCTCCCCCCAGCTCGCTTCACTCACGACGAGATTTCCATAGCTTAATTTTTTCCTGCGCGGGTGACGTGTAGGTTTACCAGCTGTCGATCGGCGCCGTGTGCGGGCTATCCTGGCCGTCGGATCGGCTGGTGGTTCAGGTGCTCGACGACTCCACTGACCCCATCATCAAGGTGACCTCCCCTCGCCTGAAACACACTGCTTGGTGCTTGCCTTCCTACTAATCTACCACTGTAACTAATCAATTATCATCGCTGCTATGTACGACTTAATTACTAGCGTAATTAATCTTACCATAGCATCATGTGCCCCTGTCGGTGAGTGACTTAAACTCCAGTCAAAAAAGAGTTTTTACTACCTCTCTGTCGGACTGTCGGTGAGTGTCCATCCATAGGGTTCTACGAAGGAAATCTGCCAAGAACTCGATTAATTTGACAGTTGCTACCTTATATTTTAGTACAGAATTAAAATTTAAACTGTTTGGTTAGAGATCATGAGGCAGTGAAGTGGAGAGAGGTCTCTGTTTCTCTGTTTCTATTTCACTTTTGGTGAAAGGAAAAGGTGTAAGAAAAGCCGTGAAGCTGGGGCAGTCTGTCTGCTGCCATGGTAGGCTCCGACCGGCCTTTTGGTCATTTGGACACGCCACGCTTTGCCATCTTATCTCCCAGCTACATTGCAGTACGGACGCCACAGTCTAGGCCCCTTGCTGCCTGCACTGCTTGCTCGTGATCAGTAGATTAGATTACTAGATTTGTTACAAATTGATTAATCTGCCTGCACTGCTTTCTACTAATGTACCACTGTGATCCGTTTACCGTTGGATGCTGCATTGGTTCACTTCAGAAGAGGAAAACTGGGGATTTGGATCTTGCCGTGGAGTTTAGTGATTGTGTGTTGTCTCTTCTCGTGTTGGTTTCTAGTGGGAAGGGCGGGAACTCTGCGAATTCGGGTGTAGGAAAGGTTTTGAACGAAGAGGCGATGAGCATGGAAAGCGAGAATCTTTTTCAGGAATTAAATTGTCTTCTCGTGTTGAATTATTATGATTTAAATGGGATTTTAGGATAGAGCATGCAGAGCAGGTGAGCAGGAGCTTCAGGTCCTAACAAGCAGTAGACTGCACATACCATTTTTTATGGAAAAATGTTATCTTGAAATGAATCATTACCAGTACCTTACTACTTGTCATCAGTCATCAGTGTTGTATTCTAGTGAACTGTGACAGTAGAATCCTATCATTACCAGTAGTTTACTGGCTGTAGCTGCTGTCATCAGTGTTGTAAACAGCATGTTACCGCTATCTTCCACTAGGGGGGACAATCACAAATGTGTACTCCTACGTGCTCCTCGCAAGAAACAAGATGCCTGGCCTGACCTACAAGGCTATGGGCACTGCAACTCTTGTCAATTTTAAGCTAGACTAGGCATCTGTTGTATTGGCCCATGCTAAATTGTCCATTTGGTCACAGGCATGCTCTCCCAATTGGCTACTTACCATGCCTATCCAAGCGGTTGATTGACATGATTGATAGGAGTATATTCACATTAACATTGTTGGAAATTACTGCAGTGATTGATTTAATTGTTGGAATGAAGGTGGGTGAGAGAGTGAGTGAGTGAGTGTGTGACTGATGGGATGAACATTGCAGGAGATGGTGAGGATGGAGTGCGAGAGGTGGGCGCACAAGGGGGTGAACATCACGTATCAGATCAGGGAGAACCGGAAGGGGTACAAGGCCGGCGCGCTCAAGGAGGGGATGAAGCACGGCTACGTCCGGGAGTGCGAGTACGTGGCCATCTTCGACGCCGACTTCCAACCCGACCCCGACTTCCTCCGCCGCACCATCCCCTACCTCGTCCACAACTCCGACATCGCCCTCGTCCAGGCCCGCTGGCGCTTCGGTGAGCTCTCTACCCCTCTCCGTGTCACGTGCCAAAACACAGAATCTAGAGCAGGGTTCATAAATAATCGGTTACCGGCGGTGTCTAGACGACTAGATTATCGGTCAAGATTTAAATTTATTGACTGAGTACTATTAACCGTCGACCGATGAGATAGTTGCGATAACTGTTCCGGTTATGGTGATTTAACGAACCCTAGTTGCAGATTCTGTCTTGTTAGAGGAATATACGGATAGGTATATTATAGCTGCAAAGTCAGGTATCCAGTTAGGGCGTGAGCTAGCCTTGACGATTTATTGCTGATCCAATGGCTGGGACGTGGCAGGCCGTGCCGCATGTGAGGTGCATCACGCTGAGTGAGAGTGGGTTGTTGGTGGCTGGCTGGCTGGCGACTGGCGAGTGAGATGAGAGTGAGAGAGTGAGTTTTTTTTCTCTCTCTCTGACGGGACACGTGCTGAGTACGTTGCCCTTCTGACAGCTACTACACTATCTATTAAGCTGCCTCGTGGGGGTGTCATGTCTCTAGGCGTCGCCGGCCTTGTACTGGCAACTACCAGCAGCAACTAGCTATAGCTACCTAGATCTTCTCGTCGATCGGCGAGAGCGGTCGCTTCCGATCTCGTTGACCGGACGCTCGATCGATCCATCCATCCATCAATCAAGCCGGATCTCTCGACGTGATTACTGATTATATATAAGTACATGCATGTGTGCGTGGCGCCGTCGTTCGACGGCGTCGGCGACGACGGCGGGTTGCTGATTGCTCCACCGACGGCCGACGCACGTGGCGGAGACGCGGAGTGGGTCGTCGTCGTCGGCGTCGGCGGGGTCGAGCCCACGTGCGGCTGGATGTTGCCGCCGTCGGTGGAGCGGCAGGCATGCATGGTCGTCGGTGATGCGTGCTGCAATCATGTGTCGTGTGCCCCTTCGATTCAGGGTCGCAAATTGCGCTTGTTTTTCTTCGTTGAGAAGGAGATAAGAGATGGTCGTAGGGCATGTGGCAATGAGATGGTAGGGTATGTGGCACTGTGACAGCACAACGAGATTGTTTAGTAAAATGTCTCGTGTCTAGAAACCTTTCAATTTCTAAAAATATTTTAATAAGGATGACGATGGCATTATATGTAGGAATGCACACAGTGATAATGATTGTTTAGAAAGCTTTAAATTCTAAACAGCAGTAGTTGAGCATCTAGCTAGTAAGATCTTCCGCTTCTAAATACTAGTTTATTTCTAGATTCTTTATTTATTTATTTTTATAATCTAAAATTAAAATCAAGGCCGTTTAGAAAGATTTAGAATTTAAGATTAATTGTAGCTACTATATCTTTCCCAAGAGAACCATATAAACCTCTCTAATTAAGCATGATAAGATATATATTCATGGAATAAGAGAAATTAACATGCAAAGCTACTTCATTTAAATCACTAACCCCATCTCAATTAGCTCCATGCAAATTCAATTACACAAACAAACTGAGCTACGTAAGCCAAGTACAAATCCACCATTCCCTCTGCAGTAGCTACGTACAAGCCGTGACACTCCAGGTAGCACTGTAGCAGCAGTGAGCTGGCCCATCTCGCGGCACGCTGACGTGGGCCGACCAGAGTTACTACTGTCGCGTCCATACGAGTGGGCCCAAGTCGTCGGTGAACCCGGAACTTAGGTACTGGGCCCCATTGGCCCATGACCTGCTGTCACCGCTGGCTGCCGCGATTAATTAATTCGAGCTTGCCTTGAACCTTGATGTGCCTGAAAGCTCGAGCTTGGCTGGCCCTCTGCAACAGTGTCAGCAATTATAGAGAGGAAATACAGATGAGCATCAGTGTCATCAGGTTGCAATTATCAGCACGCACAGCAGTAGCATGAGAGATTCAGAGTCTAGAGTTTAGACACTAGCAGGATGATTATGCAACGCAAATGAGATCTTTTACGGTCAGAGGCATTATGAATATTACTGATATGTACTCGATAATGCTAGCACCCATATGTTGATAACAAAATCACACTCGTATCCTCATCCGATGCAACGGATTCAGCAGTATCAACTTGGTTTTTGTTACGGCGTATTTGTCAGGGAAATGCAGTGTACAGTAGTTTGGATCCAAATGATTATTATAGGCCACTGACCAAGGTACGGTATAATAATGTCTTACTAGTAAAGTAGAGGCAACAGGACAAAACCTGCCAAAAATAAAGAATCAAGAAAATTAAACGCAGAGAACCGTGCAGGCATGCACAGTTGCATGCTTTCTTCACAACAGTGTTGTAGTTGCGTAATAAGTCAACTGCAGATCTGCAGTGGTAAAATGTTACTAGTCTGTTTAGCTGGACACTTGTTTCCTGGCCTCTTTGTCTTAATGATATGTATAGTACAGTTGTTTGTTATGGGATTTTCATGTAATTATGATGTTGACCTTGTCTTTGTCTCTGCTGGTGAACAGTGAATGCAGATGAATGCTTAATGACAAGGATGCAGGAGATGTCCTTGGATTATCACTTCACAGTGGAGCAAGAAGTGAGCTCCTCTGTCTGTGCGTTCTTCGGCTTCAACGGTGAGCTTCGCCTCCAGCTACTTCATTCTGTTCTTTACCAAGATTCCCTTTCTCAAGCTTTTCTAGGATAAAACATGCATTCTATGTTGTAATTTTATCCACAAAAGCTAATTGTTTTGGCGATTATTCGATCAGGAACCGCCGGTGTGTGGCGGATTTCTGCGGTAAATGAGGCAGGAGGCTGGAAGGACCGGACCACAGTGGAAGACATGGATCTGGCAATCCGGGCGAGTCTCAAGGGATGGAAGTTTGTCTACCTTGGTGATGTTCAGGTACATACCAATCATGCACACCATCAACTTCATCTAGCATACAATGCATCCTTATTTTTCCACCATTTTTACGATGCATTCTACTGGCAATAGAATGCATCTTAACCGTTAATATTTAATTTTTGAATGGTTCATATTAATTTTTTTGGTGTGAAGGTTAAAGTGGTAATTTTCTATGTATGAAACCCTAGCGATGTAATCTTCTGGTACGTCGTCTCTAGCACAGTTCTGAAGGTGAAGATGAGCTAGTATTATATGAAAAATCACTAATGACGGTTATATCTAGATTATAATCAATTAAAAGTAACAAACTGTCTTTTAAAATCAACAGCTATGATTGATCTACTAAAAGTATAATACTATCAGTAAAATGCACTGTAGCGATGCTCTATTTTTCTGGGCAATAGTACATTCATAATGCCCAAGAGAAGAAGAATTGAGCTTACCAGAAGTGTGTCATTTTCAGGTCAAAAGTGAGCTGCCAAGTACTTTCAAAGCATTTCGGTTTCAGCAGCACAGATGGTCGTGTGGGCCAGCAAACCTGTTCAGGAAGATGCTGATGGAGATTGTCAGAAATAAGGTATCCCTAAACACAGTGCCAAATTTCACAAGATTGAAGCCAAGCAGCTTGGGTTGGCAACTAACATGTTATTGACCTTGATGCAGAAAGTGACAATCTGGAAGAAGATTCATGTCATCTACAACTTCTTCTTGGTGCGCAAGATCGTCGCGCACATCGTGACTTTTACATTTTACTGCTTGATTATCCCAACAACGATCTTTGTCCCTGAGGTCAGGATACCAAAGTGGGGCTGTGTCTACATTCCCACAATCATCACCCTTCTCAACTCAGTTGGAACTCCCAGGTGAAAATCTAGTAAAAGACAATTCACAATACCAATGAAACATGATCATAAAGGTGATCAGCATGAACAGACGGAATGACTACTTAATCCAAAGAATCGATTTTTTTGCAGGTCTTTTCACTTGCTCTTCTTCTGGATCCTCTTTGAGAATGTCATGTCACTGCATAGAACCAAAGCCACGCTCATCGGCTTGTTAGAGGCCGGCAGGGCGAACGAATGGGTCGTCACCGAGAAGCTCGGCAACGCTCTGAAGATGAAATCGTCAAGTAAATCATCAGCCAAGAAATCGTTCATGAGGATATGGGATAGGTATTGTATTGATCAAAACAATCTCTGCCACATTTCTACCAGTTCCTCAGCTCCTGGCCACTGATTCCAGCAAAAAAATTTCAGGCTTAACGTTACGGAGCTCGGTGTGGGAGCATTCCTCTTCTCATGTGGATGGTATGATCTTGCATTTGGAAAGGACCATTTCTTCATCTACCTATTCTTCCAAGCAATGGCATTCTTCATCGTCGGAATCGGATACGTCGGCACAATTGTTCCACAGTCATAACAGAAGCATACATATATATTTCAGAGATCAGACGCCTTCAAGTTCACCATGTCTTCTGCAAGAGTCTAGTAGTTATATAACCAGTTTGAAGTAAAGATCACGCATCAATTTTTTCCCCTCATTTTTGTTTCTGTTTTTCTTTTCTTTTTGCCTTCTCTATTACTCGTGTTGTTGTAAAAAAATAGTGCAGTGTAAGGTCACTGCAGGAATACCTAGGCATTGGTGTCATCTGGGCAAGGATATCGTGATGTGTTTTTGCTTGTAGCAAGTACGCGAGTGGTATGTTTAAGAGGAGCAGGATGACTGCTTCCAATGTACTGTAATAACATACAGAAAAGGAAGGTCAGACAAGTGCTGGACAAAACCAGAGCGTTCAGCCTTCTCTCGCATTTCACTGCATTTTTTATCTGCATGTGTTCTTAACACTTGAGCTAAAATGACATCGAAGATTTTTTTCAGACTGAATAGTACAGTATCAAAATGCTCTCCCGAACCCGTCTTAAAAACAGAGAATTTGTGCATTCCACGAGGAACCACATCTCCTAACGTAAGTTACACATGGTACCTTAACTAACATTAGCAAACTCATAAAATGCCAATTCTTCAAAGACAGTGAAAAACACTCTCAAACAGAAAAAGAATTTTTGCTATTCTGTCACGTAGATGTGTAACGTTTGTTCTTTTAACATATTTCGGATGTATGATAACTATTTGTTCTTTTAACATATTTCGGATGTATGATAACTATATCTAGAGATCACATATAACAACACAGAAAAAACGTTGACGTCAAGCATGAGTGGACTCAAGTCAATGTGCTATAGTTCAACTAAATAAACTATATGCACAGCATAAAAAAGAAAAAAACATTTTAGTTAAACTAAGTACCCATGGAGTGACCCGTAGGTATCATTCCTACTTTTTTAAAGTCAATTAAATTTAAATAAAAATATATTACCATTTATAATATCAAATAAATACACTATTAAAACATATTTAATAGTTTAGTAAAACTAATTTAATATTACAATTGTTAATATATATTTTCTATAGAATTGATAAGAAATTTTATTTTAAAAAATCAAACGATTAAAATATGCAACAGAGGGAGTAAAAGCCAGCTGATCCTTGATCTTTCCCCTTCTCTTCCAACCTGGATCCCCATTTTCACTAATAACAGAATATGAAACCGGCGAGATAGGATAGGTATCACCACCAGGCAGACGAATCAATTCTCTGTTGATCATTATTGGTTTCAGTTCAGTTCGGTTACAACAAAAAATTACATCTTTCGCAATAAGACTCCCCCTTCCTACCAGATGTTGCAACTTTGGGAGGGGGCATCAGTCAGTGATCGATGCAATGCCCAGAGCCCCAAACACCACAGTACACAACATGAGAGACAAAAAAAACCCACTACCCACTGCAGCTAATAAATAAAGTGCGAGTGCCATCATCTATCACCAGGACAAACATTCCTATGGATAAACTCTGCAATGAATAGGGTTAGGGGGTTAGTCCAACAGGGATAGTTGCACCGGCTACTCCTGGCGGGTAGATCAAATGCCAGCACTTGCAGGTGCCATCTTTTGAACAATTTACACGATGGCGTCAAGGTCAAATGCTAGCACGCAGAGTATTATTCTTCTCCCTGGACCATAAAATCACAACAGAAGGCGATAGAACGGCAGGCTGGTAGATATGAAGGGGAACAAAAAGAACAATCAATGCTGCACTCTTGCAGGGGCACCAGAATGAAAGGCTACCATGCTACCTCCTTAAAGGGTGACATAACGGAAGAGAAGACTTTGTATCATCTATCATCAATCTACTTGACAGCAGCATTATATCCTTGCGCTGCCTGAGAGGCTTCTAAGTTTTGGTCTACAATGGAGCATCCTACATTACGACGCTAATAATTCAGGTTCTTTCCTCCTCCTTGACCCCCTGTTTACAGCCCTTGTATTGTCAGCTGGCTCAACGTTTGGAACTTGATCCTTAACATAGACGATGCAGTCATCCAGAGTGTAGATCCTCAGTGCGAGAGAAGATACAGTTGATGTCTTCATAGCTGCTGTGAAGGAAGACCAGTACCACCAATCGTTCTTCAAAAACTCAGCTTTTATCATGCCCTCCAACAAGTTAGCCGCCAATACCATCTAAAAGGGATGGATATGATTAATCAGGACAGTGGATAATGCTAAAGAGCTCTCAAGCAATATTTGTACCTCATTTTCACATAACTAAGTTAAAAGGAAAGGGCTCAATTATAGTTCAGGTCTCAGTGGCACATAATTCCTGATCCTGTTCACTTGTGCATCTAGACTTGAAAACTAACCACTTGAAACGTTGTACTTCTAAAATTGTTAAATAAACAGACACTGATAAGTCATTTTACAGTTAACTAAACTTGGCAGGCACAAATAAAGACAGTAAAGCAAAATGTTGCATGCTTGAGGGATAGTCTTAGGACTCTGGACAGAACTAACACAGTACCCCAAGACTACGCATAAACTCTCGGTACCCAAAGACTATCCAAATTGGTGTATAAACTCGTTAAGCTACATACATATATTTATGTGACAGAAGGTGAATGAGTAGATTAAGGTACCTGGGATATTGATTCTGCATCCTTGACAAATGCACGCCATGAACGCCTTCTTATTTGCTGGGACTTTGAGGCTCTCAGTGCTTCCTCAGGCAAGGCTGCATCGATATCAAGCAAGTTTATCTTTTGCTGCTTTAGGATGTGAGAGTTTCGTCCTATAACAGGCCTCAATGAAGACTCTGGAACCAAGCCCCCGTTAACAGCTAGTAATCTTGTTGGCTTGCCTGTGGTAGAAGATGATTCTTCACCTGAAGTATTAGCAGGGGTGGACTTTCTAGATTTTGGCACCTTCTCATCACCCGTATTGCTAGGACAATTTAGACCAGACTTGGAAACCTCTTGCGCTAGCTTTTGGGCAGACATTGCATTGCATTCCTCTAAAGAGGAGGTCCAATCATTGCGGAGTTCATCATCTTTTTTATTTTGACTTTGTACAACTGCAGGTTCAAGAAAAAATGCAGGCGAAGACACAAATGATGGAACTCCATTTAATCCATTAAGTCCAATCTGCTTTACTGTCTCCTTGATCGAGTCATTTGTGCTGAATTTTCTGCAAATTTCTTCAAAGTCATATGGGCATTGCATGAATTTTCTGTCACTAGATGGCTCATTGACAGAGCTATGGTCAAGGTAATCTTTTTCCTTGATATCGGATTTGGTAACCTTCACTTTTGGCTCGTCATTTTCTTTGCTTTCATCAGGAGAGTGGTGGATTTTGCATTTTCCATCATTATGCCCCTCAAACTCTGTTGACGTGAGATAAGTCTCATGACATGTTAAACAATGGTGTCGAGAAGGCCATACAGGTTCCAAACAGTCGCAGCGATATGTTCTTTCTTCAGAACCTAACTTTACCTTCCTTCCTCGCTTTTTCGAGAGATCACTTGTGTCCTGATCCAAATGCAGACCATACTTTTGTTCCAAAATTACTGCAGCCTTGGTATTTGGAAGGTCCATAAGCTGTTCACTCTTTGGTAAATTGGACACTGGGGGATCGCTGAAAGGAGCACAGCTTTGATGACAAAGATGTCTTTGCCACTGCAAGATAGAGTCTTTCAGTTCCTTCTCCCTTGGATCATAGTCTCTTAACCAGTCAACAAGGCACTGGATTTCTTCATCAGATTCATAAACAAAAATAGATGCTGAATTCCAACCTCTACAATCAAAAGTAGATGAAGGATAGCTGTTAACCATACTGATATCTCTCTCCTTGGATATCAGCATGCTTCCATCAGCAACCAACCAAGGACGTTTACCTGGTCTTCCTACAACCCAGTACAAACGACCAAGGGAATCCTTTCCCAGACACTCTCTTCTCGATGATGCCATATTAATCTGCGACTCTAGTGAACTAATTGAAACCTGCAATCTCGAAATATCATCCAATAAAGTATCCATTTCATTATTATCAGTATCAAGCTCCATTGATCTAGTTGTTGATGCTTCAAGATTATCTTGGAACGATGTGCTTTCATTTTCATCAGGCAACTCTCTTCCAGGCGTGTCGATAACTGTATTGCTTTTGACACCTAATGACCTCTTTTCACAACTCTGGGACCCTTCATTGATAGCATCCCCATCAATCTGGTCAGTAGCCATTCTTGACGGTTGTTCAGAAAGTCCCATAGACTTATGCTCTTCAATCATAGATGTACTGGATATGTCTTTGTCACTTTTGTAAGGCCTGCCTACATTCAATTGCCCAGGAACCCCTTCAGCTGGGTCATTGAGGTTCATGCCAACATTACCTTGTTCAGCCTCTTCAAGATGGTCCAATGCTATGGGTGTGCAATGCTGTTGATTTTCCACAAGTCCAGAACTATTGCTTAAGTTCTGTTCAGTTTTGCTCCATCTACTTTGTCTAGCATACGAAGTCCTTATCTCCTCCTTATATTTCAAATCTTTCAATTCAAAATTCAAAGCGCGGAACTTCTGCTGGAGATCACCTAACTTATCCGAGCATTGATCTAGATGCTCTCTAATTAGAGCTGTGTTGAGCATTTCATCGCATAGGAATTTCAGCAAATATACCCTCTGCAATTCAAAGATCGCAATAAAATATCAAAACTAAATATGTAGGTCGTCACTTTGTCAACTATGGATTATGGAAATCAGCACCAAGAAATGCTTAGGTAATTATATTATTCCCTTTGTTCACAAATTGATGTCGTATTTACAAAGCATGTAGTCAAACCTCGAAATATTACCTCACTATTATGTGCAAAAATATTAAGATTTAATATGTGAAAATGGCATTGGTAGATTTGTCACAAAAAATACTTTCATGGAACCATACTTTTAATATCTTTTATGGATATATAATTAGAAAAGGCAATGATTAAACATGTGCATTGAAGATTGTTTAGATGTCCTAAACGACAGGTAAAAAAGAACAGAGAGAGTATTGTACAGTATCACAATAGAAAGCAGCACTCTAGCTACGTAAAATCAAACCAGACTAAAAGAGTATGCAATGTCCTTATAACTGAGTTATATCTGAAGTGTCCATAAGAACCATGTTCAGCCGTACATATTTAAACACTGAGAAAATAAGCAAAACACATTGGTTCCTTACATGATGCAGGATTTCAAGGTCCAAAGCAACAAATGATAGGGTATAGTTACTATACTGTTCCTTGGACGAAAAATTTAGCCCCAAGTTCCAAATTATTGGCCTGGCCTTAACTGAGATGCCTCCTAGATTTATAGCAGGTCCAAGTTCCAGCTTAAGACCTCCCACATAGGCTCTTAAACTGACAAACTTATATTTGGTGGTATACAATTCAAGAAACCCACATCTAGTAGTGATAATCTAAAACATCTGGATGTTTTCTGCCTGTGCATCCCCAAAACTATGGATGGATAAGCCAATCACTAAGTTGTCTGATAAGCCTAAGCTTTTTATGATGCATCCATGCAGCATCTCCCATACGATTTCACCAATCTCAACTCTAAAACAGGTTAGACAACTTCACAGTTCATTAGCCCATTATTAGCAGGGTAGATAGGTTTGTCTGGTGGTCACACTTTCTTTATCAAAAATGGAGATACACAGAAATTAATACCATAGAAAATAGAGCAGAAACGTGTACACAATAACAATAGAGAAGCTTACTTCAAATATAAAGATAAAAGACAAACCTCTTGTATGCTAAGCTCCCAATACTCCTTCTCTTCCATTGCTGTAGCTAATTTATTAATTACCTCATGGAAGACATGGGCTTCCTCCCCAACAAGCTTCTTTTGATGTTGCTTCACATCTTGAACACCCTGATCAATTTGTGTTTTCTTTTCACCTAACATACATGATGGGCAGTACCAGTTTCCTTCTGGTATACGGGCTAGCGGGGGATTCAAGCAGTAAGTATGGTATTCTGAGTCACATTTGTCACATAGCAGAACACTATCATCATCTCTGTCAATGCCACATACTTTGCAAACACCATCCTCCCATGGAGCTTTGGGTAAGCTGTTAGCTGCTGTCAGAATATCATGTAGCTCCTCCTGCATTTCTGAACCAGCATTCTTGTCCGAGAGGTAATTATCAAACTTCTGAACAAGGTCGAGCACCTGCACCAGTCAAGTAAAAAGGAAATGAAAAGATAAATGTTTAATACATAATCATGGCTATATTATTTGACAAACACAGCAATCCCATGAGATCAGACATGCCGAATACAGTGCCTTGTTTATTTTTCTAGTAACAATAGCATTCTTTACCATTGTTCATGTGAAATGAGATTATGAAATCATATGAGATGGGGTGAACTAAACTGATGATCATTAGCAATGCCCTAACCAATGTAAGTCAAGGGGGCAAAGCTGAGCACATGATGGAAAACATATTGGGCTATTGGCGAAGGTATTTCGTATAATTACTAGCTTTTGTGATGACATTTGGAAGTACCCCTTGTTTCCATGATATTTTTTCCAACATCACAATCTTTTTTGTGATGGGAGGAAAAAATTGCCTGTATTCCAAGTATTTCACAGAATATGCCACACCAACAGAAGCAGGCAGCACGAGAACACTTCTGTGTTTTCCTTGGTGGAAAGCCGACAGTTAAGCATAGCCCAAACAGCATATGATTATGAAGCATGGGTTGAGGTTTTGAAACAATGAAACCACAACTGGTTTTTAAAAAATCTTTAACAAATTAAAAAGTAGGCTGTCCTGAGTTTTAAACCAAATAGACAAGTGAATTACTAATCAGTGCTAAATCAAAGGACTGGTGACACAAACGAACAATTGATTATCTTTATCATCAGATATTCAGATAACCCAATCCATTTTGTGAGAGTATCTAATCCATTGTTGTATACGTAACAGACACTAAATGAGGCCTTTTATCAATACTGCATGTCTATAATGGAAGGTTATCATAACACATCATCAGACATGTTAGCACAACTAATTATGCATCCCTGGAAAGCTTAACAGAAAAGATGAAACAGAGATAGATAGGATTAACAAACCTCTGTCTTGTATAATGACTCAAAACTCTGAGACAATGCTACAACCATTTCAAAAACATCAGGGCGATCACCAAATGCAGTGTGCAGGTTGTGTATTACCTGCAGGAAAGCATAATGGCATCATAATTTGACCAGGGAACTTCTTGCATAGGATAAAGCTGCCGAAAACGGCATATCAAATCAGAACATATGTTTCAGTATTTTTGCATGGCACAATTAGCCATGAAAATGGGCAAATATTTCTATAGTTGGTTCACAAAGTACTACCCTAGTAAATTCCAGAATATACCATCCATTTGTTCCAGTTATCAGTTATCACAGCAGTGAAAGGAGCCAAGGAGAATTCCTTTGACGCTACATTCATGAAAAATCTTAGAAAATATATCCTATGCATCATCATTGAATAATATTATAAATGTGTTAAAGAAAAACATACTTGTTGCGCATCCTCAAGAAAAGCCTCCCAAGATCCACAGTAAGCTCCCATAGCCAACCTTATATCAATTGTGCGGAAGTCCAATGGACGAGACACCATGCCAGGGAATCCTAGAATGCCCTCATCCTCATTCTCATTAGAATTCATTAGAGTAGTTCCAAGCAAATTTCCAAAAAGCTTTGATTCATCTGAGGAAATAGCAGAGCGCAAAGCAATACGGCACTTTTTCAAGATAACCTCTGAGATGGAGATAGCATTTCTCTCTTTTCTTGGTTTTTCTGGATTCTGTGGCACTTTTACACGGCATGCTTCTGTCAATACAGATAAAACTGCTTTCTGTAACAAAAAATATTTTAGTATATTCTCTGAATAATATCGTAGGCATTGTGATAGGAACTCCTTCAGAACAAAAGATACACAAAGCATCAACGTGGAGATCAAGTCTAATTCGATGTTGAGGTTATTTATTTCTTTTGAATGGTTTTCAAGCATGGCCTTGTCATAACCCATAAGGTGACTTTCCTCTTCTGGCATATATATTATATACTAGTAGTATATTAGTAGAATGCAGTGCCAACAGTTAGCTAATGTTAACATTTTTCCCAGCTAAAGTAAGAAATGGAAGCATCGTCACATCAGCACAGAATCTCAGCCACAAGGGAGGGCATGTGAGCTGAAAATTGAAGAATTAAAATGTATGACCTACAAGAGAATAAGCTATTAAACCTTAATCATCCAACCAGATAAACATGAAGAGCTTGCTGGACCATTCAATCCTCTTATCAAAACCCAAGGTCACACTAGTATCTAGATCGTTGTCATGGACCTCCCTTTTTTCTCTCCCAACAGCTCATCACATCTTTTGTAGGGAATCCAACAGTCCATATCATAGCATAGTAAAAGCATAAACTATTGGGGAAATATGGAACTGTCATGCAATGTGCATGAGTGCATGGCAGGAAGCCAGGAACTCAACTGATGTATTGATGTTGTATGTTAACTTGGCAAGGGCCAAATATATAGAGTACTTGAGTGCTCTCAAATCTTAATCTAAACAGAGGCACACATGATACTAAACCTAAACTTATACAAGATCATACTATAAATATTCTTAATATAAACCAGTATGTGAGGTTCATTATTTGGGGAAGATTGAACATTACTAGCAGGAAACATACTAACCTTGGTTGGTCCAGATGCATTACCCTTGTAGACCTCTTTACTGATTGAATGCTCCAAAATTTTCCTTGCCCATTCTGGAGGCTTTCTCTCCAAAGCTTCATAAACACATTTTCTAATTCGTGTTCCCACATTTGTTGGTAGTTTTCTCACAGGCTCCAGAGATTTTGCCCAGTCAGGCAATGTTTTGTCATCAGTAGAAGGAACCTCAGGAGAATCTACCATGTCAGTGTCCTTGTAATCCATCATAAAAACCTTATTTTCTTCATTCATTGAAGAATTATGTATCAATTTTTCAGCCTCCACAAGCAGCTGAAAATACAAAAATATTATTGCACAGTAGTCGTTATATGCAATTGTTGACAACTTGACATTGTACAAATTACATCATAAGAAAAATTAAATTTTCTCCTTAAGGAACTTAAAATTACTTATAACATGGAGATTGTGTTTGTAGTTATTTTTACGCAGCTGCAGATGGAGATGAACTAGAAACAAAGATTTATTAGATAATTTATGAAACAGACAATAGTGCACTAACACAGCATCCTTAAAGATCATATTTATATTTAGAATGGTCTAGCAGGACATGGAACTGTTGTAGCTAGGAGATCTCGCAATTTCAGTGTGATTTGGAACATGAGAAAACTCTCTTAATAAGAAAATATTAAGAATCATGCCACCATAGACATGGTTGAACAGCAAAGTCTCTAAAGACAGGTGAAAGGGCTCCTTATAAAACCATAGGAAAGATCTTCTGAGATTCATTTAACTGATTATCCTTGCATTGGTAGATCCGTAGATGGCATCCTTTCTTCTATTATTATTAATACAACCACCATATAAATTATGCAAGCCAAATTAAGGACCTACCTACCATTTCGGCATTTTCCTCAAGAAAAGTCAAGTACCAATGCAACTGGTAACAGATATTGTTTTACAGAATTATAATATATGATAAACAGTATGGAGAGCTCATAACAGAAGAATGTGAGATATCAAAATTTTCTGTGAATTTTTCCTTGAGATTTCTTGATAAACAGTGAGAGAAAATCAATTCTTCAAGATAGTCTTTTTCCTCATAATTCAAAAGATCTAGATACAATAGTCATGCAAGGGTTGCAAACTTGCAATATAAGGACAAAACTTAATAATGGTTAAATGCAAGAGTGAACAACTAAAAATTGAAGAGAAATCCAAGAGAAGATAGCAAATGCCAAATAGCCATACCATTGTGTATGACCGAAGCAAGCTAAAAGCTACAACAGTGCTATAAAAACAAAAATGTCAATATTCAATGTCTGGTTGACAAAAAGTAAATATAGGCACAGGTTATAAAATCCTGAATCTCCTTCATTGAGAAAAAAAAAACAGAAGTTCAACTAAACCAAGAAGCAACTCCTTACCAAGGCATCCTTCTCCATGCCAACAACCCCAGGTAGTGCACCACACAGAATACCACCATCGCCTTGTAGACAGCGGAATAACTTAACTCCTTCTCGACTTGAAATATCAGATAAGTCCATGCACCCACTTATGGAAGAAACAGCTAAAATATACCTTCTAGCCAACTCTGGCCAAGTCAACTTGTTAGCAGTTAGCATATCAAACTTAAATTCCTTTGCTGAAATGAGATTCTCAGTGTCCCTCTTCCTTCCACGCCTAGTTTTTGATTCTTTAGGGTCGATGTTCGGATCTACGAAAATTGCAACCTTAGATAATAGCTCACCAAAAAGAATCCTAAAGAGTGTAAGATGAACCCCAGGCAATACTACACCACTACATCTTCCAAGTGTCTGGGCTGCCAATTTATCTTGAGCAGCTTCCTTCATAGAAAAAGTTTCAACAGGAATAAACACAGAAACAATCTCTTCATTAGTGGTTAGACCCGATTCACCATTTGAATATGATGTAGAAATATTTGCAGGGGAATTCATTGGTGAAGTGTGATCCCTACAATGCTGAATGTCATTTGATAACTTTTCCTTCTGATTTGCACAAATTGGCCATGGGTCAATAAGTTCATCTTCTAGCTGCTCATATGAAGGAATTTCTTTCAGGCCAACTATTTCAGAAAAGCGCCCCAGAAATTCCCATATCTACAAGAAGATTGCAAGGAGAACACAGATGCAAGAATTAGTACAAGATTTGGACAAGTACTTTAAAGGCACTAGGTACATTTGATCAAATAGCACAGATGGAAAAAATATGTATAGAGCTACCTGGAGAACCTCTCCTGCCAACTCTGGCGGAAGCTTATGGCTGACAAGATGGCCTGGAGGAAGCTCACGGATGTTAGAACCGCTAGGCTGAGTATGATCCTGTAGCCCAGTCACTGCAGATCCATGTCTACCATGTGACATGAAGTCTCCATTACTCTGACCATTTTTATGCAGGACTCTAAGTGCACCGCTTGCAACCGTCAAAGAAGAGACAAATTCAGCCCTGTTACACAAGAACTGGTAATTCAAACAAGACCTGGATCTAGGAAGAGATTCTACAATTTCTTGAACAAATTCCAAGTCAAACCCAATTCTATCTTGGTACAACCATTCTTTGAGTAGTGAATAAGTAGGCTCCACATCATTCTCCTTTTCTATGACTCTCGGTATACTGGGCCCATAGGATGAGCAAAATCTAGTCAATGTGGTGTAAGGACCAGAGTTCTGACATACACTCCCATCGTCAAATGAATGATTTTCACTGCCGTGTGTGCAGAAGAACACCAAATGACCATGTTCCTTGTACATTTTTTCGCAAGCTTCCATCATAGCACAAGAAATCATCCTCCATACTGAGGAAGGAGATGTTCCCTCAAATGTAAACTCACCAATTTTGTCAGTTCCAGAATGTGTCGGTACCGTCGGTACCGACCTATCTGAACTCTGTACATCACTGCAACCTAAAGAATTCCTTTTACTCTCCATATCATTGTTAAAACATGACAAGAAATCTTGATCGGTACCAGAATGATCTGACAGGAGCATGAAGATATTATCATCGGTATCATTAGCAGTATCTTCAAGCAAACTGTTACTTTCCTTTGTTTCTGTAGTCTCAGCCCTTCTTGCACCATTTTGAGAGAGAATGGTTGATGCATCCGGAAGCGGGAATACTGAACATGATAACCTTCTCACCTTAAACAAAGGCCCGAAATTCCCTCCATCACATACCTCACATTCAAAGAGTGAACCAGTAACTCTATCATGCCAGTAAGACATAAAACCCACTGGCCATATCTGGTAGCAATTATGGTAACTTGCCCGTTTATCGATTTCTCCCAAGCTGGTGATAAAGAAATCTCTATATTGAACAGGTAGGCCAACCTAGAGATACACCACACAAAGCAATATTGTCAAATTCAGTATAAGAGTAAATAGAGAAATGCACTTCCAGAAACTACAAATATGTGCCTTTGGAAGACAATAACATATGAAAAGGATGAGAATGGTTTTCCAAGAAGAACATGTAGGCCTATGTACTATCCTTACCATCAATTAATCCTCTACATGTACATGTGGTTCTGCATTTTCCAAAATGGGTAATGGACAGAAAAATATCTGAACAGATAATATCATAATAAGATAGATACTCACAGTACGATGATGCGGCCGGCGATTATTATTTTCCACGAGAAATTTTGGAGGCTTCAATGAACTTCTGTTCTCTGTAGAATTTGGCTCCATTGCTTTTGTGAAAAAAGACGGGTCCATAAAGATATTGGCACTTCCAAGCTCATGGTTCTCAGGAAACTTGGGTAGTGATGATGTTTGTGGAAGATCTCTTCTCCTTCTGCGTAAAGGAATGGACCTTTGCGCTATGTTTCCATCAGCCATGATATCCCGATCCATGGAAGTAAACTGTTGTCTCATGCTGAAACAGTGAGCAAGACCAAATGCTGGCATAAACTGATTCCCATCTGCAACAAGATAGAAAATAGTGGAATTATTATAAGCTGCACCAATAATGGTCAACAATCACCTTTTGAAACCACATATGTATAAGATACACAGCTTAAAACTACATGCAGGTGACTTCAAATATTAGTAAGCGCATAATTTCTGGGAACTAGCATCAAATTGCACTTAGGCAAAACAACATACGATGAATTTCCTGACAAATGCACTCAGTGTAGAACCTGGCAGTATTATTGGTTGATGGTTATCAACATAGTACATAAAATTGTTTTAATAAAAGTTACAGGACTTAGAAGGCAATAAGGCATTAAAATCTCCAACCAAAAGCATACATCTGTCCTGTGGTAGATATGATTGTTCATTTGTTCTTACCATAAAGACTAGTGTTCTGTAAGTGAAGCCCCTCGAAATGTGGCAGCTGCACAGAGAATTCAGTCAAATGAGTTCCATCAGCAGCATTTGTTCTGCAGGCATCAAAAGGATATATTAGCCAGTGATAATAGTGTCTGTACCACAAAGATAATTAGAAAACTTCATACATCATTATTGTCAGAACGAAAAACACTGGGTACAATGGTTATTGCTGAAATAGCTGCCATGAGTTACTTGCAGTTTCACTTTGCTTTGCAACAAACCAGAATTTCAAGAGATCAGGTGTTTTCCTTCGCACAGATCTTCAAGTAAATGGTGATCAAAACAACAGCCACTTGACAAGAAAAACAGCAAACATCATCATTCATGCATGACTATGAATGGATTGAACTAGCTATAGGGAATGAGTGCAGTTACCACTTGTACTCTTCAGTATAGCACATAAAAACAATCCAAACAATAAGGCCCTGTTTGGTACTCAGGAAATTCACAGCAAGAGCAAAAGCGACAAAGCAAATTTGATACTGTTGTCAATAAGGGAGCAACACTAATCAGTGATTTTCTTTCAGTCACCACAATCACAAAAACTAGAGCAGAGCACAATAGGGAACTACATATATATTCATGCAAATATTGAGAAAAATACAGGTCAGGTCTCTGTACTTATAAAGAAACTCTTTATTACACTAGCAGTACCATGTTATTTGTGTGCAACCACATCCTGCTGGAACTGGAAGTTAGCAGATACATCTAGGTATAAGATTTAATATTTGAATCAGGTAAATCATTTTACTACAGCTACACAATCAAAATAGATAGTACAAAACCAAATAAGCCATCTTCAAAAAACTCAAATTCCTAGAATCGAATAATCTGATATAGTTCTCCCTCTACTTTTCTCCACTGATACCCAAGCTCCACTACGTGGGAGAAACATCCCCTAAAAAGCGATCAGTTCCAGAGACAGTTATATCAACATTGCAAGACAACAAATCCAGATGTTATTTCAAAACCAGTAGGCCAACATGGTGCAAGTTTAAATGCCACACAGAATTGCAGATCCAAAAAAAAAAATATTTGATACCCTAGACACACAACACCAGAGTAAACCACAGCCCTTATCCCTTAAAACATGCCCCACCCAACCACCCCTAACCCAAATGGAAGAAAAATCAGATTGAGGCCTAGATTTATACCTCCAGATGCACAGATGTGCAGATCACTCTACTGTCAGCGCAAGCGAGATTCAGCACTGATTGCAAAAGAACGCTGATGATGAAAGTCCTCTCCCTCTTCGTTCCCCTTCCCCGTCCCTGCCTCTCTCTCCCTCTCCCTCTCCCCTTCCCTCACCCTTCCCCCTCTCCCTCTCCCCTTCCCTTCCCTCACCCTTCCCCCTCTCCCTCTCCCTCTCCCTCCTTCCTCCCCCTATTCTTTCAATGCTTTAATTGAGGAGATGGATTAAAACTAGGATGATAGGTTGTATATATAAAGGTAAGGTCCGGGGATTATAGACTCAGTCTACCAACTCCATGTAGGAACACAGGGAAAATGTGACATCATTAAAATGAACTATATAGAGTTATAGACCAATAAATGTCATGTCATCATTTGAGAACTAAAAATTTAATCTGCCATGATTTGGTTAGAAACAAATAATAAATTAGAGGGACCTAATCGAACAACTCTAACAAAGTCGAGTGGAGAACTACAAATCTCATGTGCCAAACTCCATTAGTCCATTCCCAAAACAAGTAAGCAATTATTTCCTTGAACTTCTTTCCGACCGACGGACCTGAATTTTTACACCACTCAAGTACTGGAAATTTTGGTTCATAGTCTAATAATACATCCATATATTCTTCCTTCCTGAATGGGCAGTTAAGCAATGGATTGATATAGAGAAGAGTCCCTACTGAGCGTGTGTAGTTTTTCTTCTCTTAACACCAAAAAGGCATTTGGCTTTAGTTGTTGAGAGGAAAGCACTTATAAAGTGGTGGGCTCTTGTAAGTGAAAACTATTGGGTTTAGTCCCACATCGAATATTGATGATGGGGGAGCACAACTTAAAAGGTAGGGTAGCTCTCACCCATCAGGCTAGTCTTTTGGGTTGAGTAGGCTCCAAAATTTAAGTTGTGGCTCTAGTTGGGCCCATGGGTGAGCAGACCTAGTTTAACCTGGGCGAGCCGACCCATGGTGTAGCGGGTCGGGCTCCCACAAGTAGTATCAGAGCATGGTCGGAAAACCCGTGGCGAATCTCTGGATGGCATCACAGGAGATCAGGCCGGGCCAATTGTGTGGGTCGTGTGAAGACTCCATGTGTGATGGGGGAGAATATTGGGATTAGTCATTAATCCCACATCAAGTATTGATGATGGGGGAGCACAACTTAAAAGGTGGAGTAGCCCTCACCCACCAGGCTATCTTTTGGGTTGAGTAGGCCCCGAAATTTAATTTGTGGCTCTAGTTGGGCTTATGGGTGAGCAGGCCCAATTCAACCTGGGCGAGCCGACCCATGGTGTAGTGGGTTGGGCTCCCACATAAACTCATCGGATCAGTGCTAAATCAAATACTAGAAGATCCAACATGGCATATCTGGAAGCAAAGAAATGCTCTCGTCTTTGAGAATATAGTTCCAAGTATCCACAGTTGAAGACCATCACCAAGGAAGAGATTTTCCTACATGTATGCAAAGGATGAGTGACTCCAATAGAACTTTGTTGAACTCCTAGGTAGGCTCTCTAGTGTTGCTAAAGTTCCGCCCGTGTGGCATTGTTTGATTGTCCTAAATATTTCTTTTAATACACAAATATACCATAGGGACCTCCTCTTGGTCCTCTAACAAAAAGTAAAAGATCAATGAAGCTTCAATAATAATATTGACGGAGTTGCTCATGGTAAGATCATCTGGTGTCTAGCAACATGTTGTGCTTCACAGGGCATAACGAGTGTCCCCACTGCCAATGTCAACATGAAGATAACTCAAGAAAAGAGTTTATGTTGTCTTCAATGAAATCATCAATGATGAAGCCAAAGGCATGACCAGTGGAGATGATGTTGGCATGGGGCAGTAGCGCAACTATCAAAGCATTATACTCCATCTTGACCAATGCCAACATCATATCCTCCAATATTGAAGCAATGTCAATGAAAGTGGTTTTTTGTGTTCCCAACACGTTATGTTGTTCACAAGTGTGAACACTCATTGCCATTTGCCAGTCTTGGACTTGAGCCAAGGAAACTCATAGCAAAGCTATGACGAGTGGCTTTCACACTAACTTGCTAAGAACCTTAGTTCACAACATGGTAGATACCACATGGGGGCTAGATAGCATTGGGCTGAAGGGGAGGAATTGAGAAACGTGTGTGGAGAGATTATACATTTCGCTAGATTATTATGTTATCTCAAACACAAATCCCTTAAAATAGAAATAACTACTAAATATATCAATCTAGAAAACATGGAAAAAGAAAATTAGGCAGATAAACAAGCAACTTTCAATCTTGGGGATTTGCTGCCATGACAACCTATGTCTTGCATTTCCATAATTTTTTCCATTGCAAGGTCTCTAGTTTATTACAAAGAGAATTTGGTTTTCACATTCTTATCAAGCTTTTTCCCAACTTCTCCTACAATGATACAAAAACCGGTGATCAGGAGCTGCTCGGCCGGCTAAGGAGTAGGGATTAATCGATTAATCAGGAATTAACTGTATTAATCGGTTGATAATTACATAATGTATGGTTCTAGTTCTTCCGAGTGGCATTAAAATCTTATGAATTGGTCGGTATCGCCAATTTTAGTAGAACGCATCAAGATAGCCACACCATTGGCCATATTAGACTCCTAGTAGATAATCCTCCAACACCAATAAGGTTTATTTACTCTCTCACGCTCTCTCCTCCCACCAGGCTATCCTCTCCTCCATCATGTGTCTCTCCTCTCCTCTATATAGGTTATCCCCACCTTTGCCTTTTCAGTTTCCACGCCTCCATCTCAGGTGAGAGCAATGGCCATGCAATCCAGGTGCCATGACTAGAGGGGAGGCGAATCGAGAAGGGGCAGTGCTGGCGGATCTCGAGTGGGGGCAGCTCCAACTAACAGAGGGTGTCACTGGCTAACAGAGGGAAGTGGCACCGGCGGATCCCAAGCAGGGGCGATGACAATGAATCAAGTAGGGGTAGCACCGGCGGATTCCGAGCGGTGGCGGCGTCGACAGATCCTAAGCGAGGGTGGCACCGGCAGATCAAATAGGGGCGATGCCGACGAATCCCGAGCGTTGGCGGCACAGTAGTTTGATTCTGTGCTTCTGCCCAACCCCGACCCTAACTCTGTATCTTTACTCGTCTGACAGCCCGATTAATCCGTCTGATAGCCGATTAATTGGTCTAACAGCCAATTACTTGGCAAAAAATCACCTGGCCGATTTCTTCCTTGATTATGTCCTAATCAACATGGTGCCATGCCAAGCACCGATTACTCGACCGAGTAATTGGTTGCTTAGCCGATTTTTTCATCACTGATCTCCTATACATTAAATGGAACACATGTATCCCTTGGCATTCATTTGAGACACAAAATAAGCCTACCAAGATTGATTCCAATGAGCTCATAAGCCTATGAGCCTAGGGTTATAAATAGTATAACATCTTATCATCAAATCACCATCGCAGCAGCATTATAGTACAACGATAGAGCAAAATATGGCCTCCTTTAGTTGAATTTTATATTCTCGGAGTGTTGTACAGCCATGTCAAAAAAATTGCCAAATTGAACACCTGATCCAAGTCAAATCAACACATATGTGCATTTTTGAATTCTGAGTATTAATTTGTGTGTCCAAAATATTGCCAAATAGAACACCTAATCCAAGTATCAATTTCTAACACACGTGTCCATGTCTGAGTAACCTCGGAATTGAATGGTTCATCTATATACATAAAGCCAATAAGCTACATGATGATGCAGCAAACCATACCCATACTATGCTACTAGATCAAATGCATATGTTGGGATAGCAAACAATATCCTCTCGACTATGATGTTAGCCCTCCAAATCATGGCTCCTTGAAGCTTTCACATGCACATGAAGGAGATCCTCTTTCACATCGTGCAACGTAAAAAGTTTGTGGAAGTGATAGAAAGGAAGATGCATAAACCTAAACCTATTATATCAAACAAACACATAGAGACAAAGGCAATCACAAGCCTACTATAGGCATAAAAGGAGTTGACAAATAATGACAAAAAAGTGCTGATGGTCAAAAGTAGCAATGGTGACAACAATTAGCAAGCTGGTGATGAAAAGAAGACTAAGATAGTCAAGTAGCAACAAAGGTGATGAGTCAAAAGGAGGCAAGAAAAGAAGACTCGAGTGGAATAGATGAATCGATGGTGAGTCACACTAAATGTGACAAAAGAGTGGAGATTGCACACAGTACAAGATTAACCTCAATAGGTATTCATGAGGACTCCGTCTAGACTGAAAACAATGCAGTAATGAAGCAAACTAATACAAACTAGTACTCTAAATCTTTTAATCTTTGCATGCCCTATTTGTTAGTGCCAAAAGTGGATTGTTGAAGCCAGCTAGAGGATTTCTGAACTATGCTATGATGCAATGTTAGGAAAACATGAAACCAACTAATGAGTTCATGGATAGACCAGACCAAAGGCCAAGTACACAAAACACACGAGGACTCATAGTATAGACCAAAACCAATATGGACTATAAGTAGACTACAAATGAATCTGTGACGAAAGAAAACATGTAGGTTCCCACTTGAATTATAAGAGAATGCAAACAACAAATGACAAAGGAAAGATTCAAAGACTACTACAAAATAAAATACCATTGACCATTCCAAGCAAAGCTTAAAAGCATCAAATCATCTGCATGATCTCATCTATCCTGTTCTTCGTAATGAATTACGAAGAAACAAGCAACAGTGTGGCACCTAAATTTAGTAATCACTATAACAAGAAGCTATAAAAAGATGAAATATCACAACGTATTTTTACTAATGCTCTGGAAAGCCACTGCTACAGAGTGCTAATTATAGAATTGAAACTCATCATTTCGGCATCAGTCATGCAACAGGAATAAGATCTAAATGCATCATCAGTCCAACAGAGAAAATAACTGTGCTATGTAGCATAATAACAACCACAGATATAAGTCTGTAACCAAAGCAAGCAACAAACTAAACGTCGACCATAATAACAAGGTTCATAGCATCATCCCACGCTGATGGTGTGGCTTATTCTCACCAATACCATTTGCAGAGTACCAGCATTTCATAAATCGCAACCTACTTTTTAGCGCTAGTGATCTTAGGGATCAAGTAAGCTGCAATCATAAGAAGACGACTGAGAGGGAGCTTAGATAACTGCCTGGTGACGTCCCTGGCGGCGGCTATCAAGGGGTCCTCCGGTGGGGCCGCGTTGATGTCGAGCTGCACGGGTCCGAGCTTCCACCTGTTGGAGCGGGCGCCACGCATCTCGCACTCCGGGCACATCCAGTCCTCGTTCGCGGCTGCACGGGGCCGACGCGCACCAGGTGGCCCAGGCGGCGGCGGGGGCAGGGG
>KE372240.1:370908-385913 GCA_000418225.1 Zizania latifolia
CGTTGAGATCGATGTCGAGATGCGGCGGGCGATCCATCCCGGACGCTGGATCGGGCTCGCTCTCGCTCACGCTCACGCTAGGGTTGAGATTTCAAGGCATCGCGAGCAGCAGCCGCGGGTGGGTGAGAGAGGGGAGAGAGCTCGCGGTGACGCAGCACACACGAGCAAAGCGAGGGGGGAGGCAGGCTGTGGTTAGAGAGGATGGGGAATTCGCGTAGCCGCAAGTACACGTGGCGGAGGCGGGTGGGGCCAGCGTACGTGGCCCCCCACCGCATGCGGGGAAACCGCGCCTGATGCGGTGGGTGGCCACCTGTCAGTGACCGCGGCACGGGCTGCGCGTGGGCTCCCGGCCGTCTCCGTCCGTCCGCGCGGCTGTTTCTGGTGCGGTGCTGGTATTCGCTGGGTGCACCGGCTGGTGTACACACGCAGGAGAATGCTTTCAATGCAAGGTTCAGTGAACTTTTTCAGGGATGGATGCTGTAGCTGTGCTTGTAATGTGGATTTGCTTAAAATGGATTTCATGTGGATTTGCTTAAAATGGATTTCATGTGGATTTGCTTGTAGGAATTAATGAATAAGAACCAAAATAGTTGATAATTTAATTCAGATATGATGAGGATATTTTCAGAGAGTTTTGTGTTTAATGGGAATACGATTTTTCCTATTTAAATGAGAATAATTTAATTCTTTTAATTAGAATATGTTAGTGGTAAGTAGTAAATCAATGAGCAGAATCAAAACATTTATTTTAGATATTATGGTGATTTTTTTTATAAATGCAGGTATTCTTAAATTTTAATGCTTTGATACGAACTATGAAGTCATATTTGGCTCGTAGCCACTTATAACCCTACCAAATTTTGGTCGGAGTAGGTAGAAGCATTAATTGGTTTAAAGTCGTATCAAAATTTTATAGAGTTAGTGGGAGGAGAAGGTTTTGGAATTATCAATAAATTTGTTGGCTTACTAAACTTTAGTAATACCAATATTTGTTAGATTGTAATTAGCAACAAACCAAACATGACCAAAATCTTAGTGGTGATTAATAAAAAATAAGAACAAAATGCACCGTGGACCACTTTCTTTAACCATTGATGCATCATGGACTAGGGGTAAATAAGACTTTTTACTCTAGGCTAGACTTTTTTATGAAAGGTTTCATTGTTGGGGTTTTATCGAACAGTTCACCTACGGGGTAGCTACGATGGTATTTAAGATATAGGAAAACATTGTGATCTAAGCCTTATGGTCGACTTAATAAACATAAGAGCTAAGATTTAGACATGTTCAGATCTTCTAGAAGATAATAACCCTACGTCTTGTGTTTTGTGGATTGATCTGGTGTAGAATAGCTAAAGCTAGATGAAAGCCAATAAAAATAGATGTCTTTGGAGAGGGTCCCTCGTCCTCTTTATATAGTCAAGGGACAAGGTGAACAGATATGGTATCAGATCCAAGTCAGTTTTCTAGAATCTAGGATTATAACCAGACTCCATGATATCTCATATTTATAAGGATTTATGTACATATCTTATCTCTAATACAGAATTTAAGATTCAACTTGCTATCTAGGCGCAAAGCTTTCTTATCAGCATTGGACTCCTTTATGGGTTATATCAGACACCATGCACGCTAGGCCCACCATTGGTCCAATACACCAAAGCCCATCTTAGGGTAGGCTAAGCAGCACAAATTGCAATTCAATAATAAATAAGATCAAATATTGTTCATTTGAGACAAGTGCTATGAATATTGTCGTAACTCAAAAAAAATCCATGTTTAATTGGATCATTGTTTTTATATAGGTTAGACAAACTTTCGCTTGGTGGTTTGTTGCTTACATGTAGTCGTAATTGTCGATGAATCACCGAGCAGTCCACCCAAGGGGGTACCTGAGGTGGTGATTAGATGTGTGTAAGGGAAGCGCAGCGCCTTCGAACCCGATGGTCGACTCTAGAACACAAGAGCTAAGATTTATACTGATTCGGGTCTCTCGGAGGATAATAACCCTACGTCCAGTATTTTAGTGTTTAATATGGTGGTGAAGCTTACAATACGACGCAATCAAGCTAAGAGGGCTTAAGGCGTCGAAAACAAAAAAAATAAGATGAGATTGGATGATTATATGATAGATGCCTTTAGGGGGTTCTCGCCTCCTTTATATACTCAGGAGGTGAGCCCAACAACACAGGACTCTACCCCGAGTCGATCTATGGTTTTCTACCGAACTCGGGTACTAAATCCCTAATTACATGGATTTCGGTACAAATATATCTCTTCATGCTATAACTGGAGTTCGATCATCCAATAAGGACCAATCATTTTTTATCGGAGCTGACCCCCCCTTCATGAGCCATATCGGACAATAATGCTAGACTTGGCCTGCTCTCGGTCCGGACTGATAAGCCTAACTACAGGGTACCTGGGGGTCACACCCCCGACAGTAATTGATTACCAAGTCCTTCAATGAATATATGTTTTTAGTTGATAAAGAAGTTGTCAGTGATGAGTCAATAAGATCAAGTGTCTGAAAGTATTTATTTCAATGTATTACAAAGACTAATTTTATACCACTTTTATTTCTGATGAAAATACATTATCAATTAACTTGTGAAGATGAGTTTTACTGGATAATCAGAATTAATAGATTTGGTTTAAATATCTCAATATTAACTAATGAACAAATAAAATTATGTTTCTGATATTGTGCGGGCAACGTGGGGAATGGAGTGACAAGAACAAGATCAACTGAGACTAGGAATGGGAACGGAATGGATAGCAGGGTTGCTGAGGTAAGGGCTCATGATGTCCAATGGGAATAAGGTCCCTATGGTGATCATGAAGATCAACTCGCACCGAGCAACAGGAAAGTTTATCCTTTTCCAATGTCCACTCTCTAAGCAGACTATGGCAACCTTTATAGTACCAAGTGCTCTCCTAACAAATGCAACAAATAACAAACTCCTAAATCTCCTCCGTTGGTTGGAGCTACACCTTATCAGCCGCTTATTGTTTCTTGCTTCTTCGCCCGATGTCGATAGACATGCCCAACAAAGGACTTTACAACACATCCCCCTCCCTAATAAACAGCTCGTTCGTGAGCTAGAATTCTAGGTACTCCTCTTTGAACCCCGTCAGCTACTCCCATGATGTCTTTGTCGCAGGTCGTCCCTCCCACTAAACGAAGAGTTCCCAAATGCCATGGCTCAAGTGAGCGCAGACAAATTTCTTGGGAGTTGGCACCACTCACCCATGCACCAATGACAGTAAGGGTATTGGTGCACCTAACGGCGACTCACCTTCAAACTTCTTCAGCAAGGACACATGAAACACATTATGAATTTTAGCCTTCTTCGGAGGTAGGAGATGATCTGTTACCATAGTAGTGTGCCCCTACTTGGAGGAACGAGCTATTGTAATCCCCGTCACACACTTGATGGTGAAGCTTGAGCCATGCCCACTCATCGGCATTGAATTCGAGCATGCGGTCCAATTTATCGTGACGGGCCTTCATATTGTCCCACGCTAACAAGAGATGATCCCTAATCTCCACCAGAAACTCATCCCGGTGGCGTAGCTGCTTGTCCACGGTGGCCACTCTCGTGCCCTTTCCTTGGTACCTGATCAATGCTAGGGGAGGACGATCATACACCACCTCAAATGGCATCGCTTGAATTATTGTTTGGTAAGAAGCGTTGTAGCAATATTCTGCCAATGGTAACCATTCCAATCATGAGCACAGTCGATCCCTAGCCAAGCAGCGTAGATACATGGAGATTGTCTGATTCGTCATTTCTAATTACCTATCTGTCTGTGGATGGAACACCAAGCTTCGTAGGAGCTTAACGTTGGCCAGGCAGAACAACTCCTCCCAAAAATGCTAGTAAATATTGGGTCACAATCATTGACAATCGAGTAGGTAAACTGATGTAGTCGTATAATTTTGCCGAAGAAGGTGCACACGACGGAGCTCGCCGAATATGGATGGCTGATGGCGATGAAATGCGTGAATTTAGAGAAGCGGTCCACCACCATGAAGATCACGGATTTGCCGCCCACTTTAGGGAAGCTTTCGATGAAGTCCATGGCAATGTTGCTCCACACTTCGAATGGTACCAGTAGGGGCTATAGCAGGCCAGCCAGGTAGAGGTGTTCTGTCTTGTTGCGTTGACAAATGGTGCATCCACGAATGAACTCTCGAATGAGATGGATCTCATGGCCATTGTAGAAGGATGCCATAGTCAGTGCAACGTCTTTTGTGTTCCTTTGTGTTCCATTCCGTAGGTGTCTACCAATAGATGGGGCTACAACGGTGAATTGTTAGGCATGAGCATGTGACCATTAAAGCTGAGGATGCCATCCCGATCCACTAGGGATGGCAATTGTGCCCGATTACCCGTTTACCCGCGGGTAAAAACCCTAATAGAGTCGGGTTTGTTCCTAATTTCATACCCGATGGGTAAACGGGTACGAGTATGGGTATTAACTATCCATACCCGTTTACCCGATTATCTAGGTATAAAAAGTAATTCCAAACCCTAGCCCTCCTTGTTTCTCCCCTCTCTCTCCTCCCTCTATCCCACATTCCCACCACAAACCCGCCACTTCTCAGCCCTCACAAGTTCATACGCAGATCCTCCTCAGCTCTCACAAGTTCATACGTAGATCCGTGCCGTCGTCCATTGCCGGAGGTCCCATGCCGCCGTTGCCGGACGCCCCGCGCCGTCCTGTTGGAGGCTGCGCGTCGCCCCTGCTGCATCGTGCCGAAGGTGCCACGCCACCCCTGCTGGAGGCCCCGCACCACCCTGCCGAAGGCTGCGTTTACCCTGCCTACGTCCCATTCCATGCCGCCGGCCACCGGCCACCTGCGCCGTAGCCCACGTCGGTGGCCGCCTGAGCCCGAGCCAGCGCCGTTCTCCCCCCTCCGCCCATGCCACTGTGTTGGCACTGGGCAGCCCCCGCATCGCCTTGCCTAAGCCCAGATCTGTGTCTTGTTCATGGGTAAATGGGTATACCCGCGGGTACACGGCACCCGTGGGTAACGGGTATGGACATGGGTTTTTACCCGTTGGGTAAACGGGTGCGGGTATAGGTATGCACTACCTATACCCGTCGTACCCGATTGCCATCCCTACGATCCACCCACCTCGATGGTGTGTCATTGGTTAGTAGCCTACGTAGGTCCTACACATACTAGTTGTCAACATGTTCTTCATGGAGGTCTTCGAATAGGCTGAACATTAGTCCCGTTAGTGCCAAAACGGAGGATGGCACCTCATCCTAACACGATAGGGTGTTTATCATGGTGTTTTGCTTCCCCAGTCGATATTCCACCGCTAGGTCATATCCTAATAGCTTACTGACTCAGGTGTGCTGCAGAATTATGGTCAGCTGTTGGTCGAGGATGTACTTTAAGCTCCGATGATCCATGCAAACGGTAAAAGGGCAACCCCACAAGTAGGGTCGCTAGTTGCGCACTGCCTTGATGAGCCCAATAAGCTCTCGTTCATACATCAACAACTTGGCGTGGATGGTGCTACGGGCTGATTGAAGAAAGCGACGGGTCTGTCACCTTCATGAAGCACCATGTTGAAGCTAGCCCTCGAGGCATTACGATCAATGACGAAGAGCTTGTAGAAATCCAATAACTCTAGGAGGGGGTCGTTATGAGCGTCTATTTAAGGTCGTTGAAGGCATAGTCCATCTCTAGTGATTAGGAGAATGAGAAGCCCTTAAGCATCACATTGAGTGGTGCTGCCATGCCATCGTAGCTCACGATAAATTAACTTATGGTTATACCCAGTGAGGCGCAAGAACCCATGAAGGGCCCATAGCATCCCCAGCTAAGGCTAGGCGTCGATAGCCATCACCTTTCTTGGGTCTACCATGACCCCATCGGTAGAAATTATGTGGCTAAGGTAAGCCACCAATGACTCATTGAAGATGCACTTGAAGTGTTTGACGAACAGTTTGTGCTCATGCATCAACTAAAAACAACCTTGATCGGTTCATACTTTCATATGAATTTGTTTCATACTTTCATACGATAATTCTATAGGCCATAGTAATAAATTTATGATAGCAAGTTATCAAGTAATAACTAGGCATTAACAAATAAATTATAAAATGATGAGTCTCACACTCTCAGATAGTGTTTTGTTGTTGCTTTAGTGGGTTGTGTTGACTACGTGGGCTGAGCTCATTAAGCTCGCGAGCAGCTCATGAGCCAGCTCGAACTCGCTCGTTATACTAACGAGATAAAATATATGCTCAGCTCGTTAAAAAATAGAACAAGCTGAGCTGAGCTGGTCACGAGTTGAGCGAGCTAACAAGCTACGAGTTTTTTATCCAGCCCTATGGAGTACCGAAGAGGAAAATGGTGATGCCATCTCCTAGATATAGATGGCTATTTGGGCCGGCATGAAGCATGGTTATTTTAGCTTGGCCTAGGCCCGGCTTGGCCCATCCACTCTGGGCCGTGCCTAGACCGAGGGATCAGCATGACAGGCCGGCCTGGCATGGCCTGATATAAACTTACAGCACGAACCTAGCCTGGTCCAAAAATCCAGCCTCACGGTGCCCCCACTCCCTGGCTCGCCATCCCCACTCGACTTTCGTGCTTCACACCACTTGTGCTTCACACGTGGCCACATGGGTGCGACAGCGCAACCTGCTAGAAGCCTAGAATGGATGCACTGCCAGGTGCCAGCCCAGAGCTCACGCACGACTCCCCGATCCCCACGTGTGGGCCCCAGCATGCACATGCACTACAGGCTATAGAGCCATAAGCCTCTTTTTCCTACATGGCTTCACCTCACGCTCGACTCCCCACGTGTGGGCCTCGCCCGGCCGCTTCTCGTTCAATATCCCGACGCCGAGTCGTCTTGCCTCCTCGAAAACCGTGCCAAATAGTGCCCTTTTAAAACTAGCGTGACCTGCTACATGCACGGCAAAATGAGGCCACCGTTGGGCCAGTTGAGCGGGAAAACGAGGGAATAAAATCAGGCCATGGACTGGCCTGAGTCCATCGGGCTGTTGTGCTTTTGGGCTGCATAGCCTGATTTTGACCATAGTCGTGCCATGCCTTGACCGAGACCTAGACCCGTGGGCTGGCACGGCACGGCCCAAAATCATAGACGAGCCATGCTCGGCCCGACTCGATCAGACCATGCTGACCTTGGGCTTAGGCCAGGCTAGGCTAGGCAGCCATATGGCCATCTATATTCCTAGATAACCCCTAGAGCAAGCATAATGACACACTGACATTCAATTTCATCTTTCAAACACTAGGGGTACCTGCAAGGTTGGACGATAATTGGTGTCGTGCCGGGGCAGTAGATGAATTTGGTGGTCTTGTTGGCATGTAGGTGGGAGTCCATGTGGTTTGATGAAGATGTCGGTGAAGTCCGATAGTAGCTTGTCCATGAGATCACACGTAGACGTTAGGGCCCACATAGCTAGTGGTGAGCCGCCAATCCCCCACCATTGCACCGCATGGTCGGCCCACCAGAATACCATTATCAAGGCATTGAAGTCCCAAATGATGGATCCTAATGTCTTGAGCCATTGGACCTCAAGTACAATGTCAAAACCATCAAGATCCAGTGTGTAATAGTTGATGAAGAATTCCTCACCATGGATGTCCACCAGCGTTGCAGCATAGATGCCCTACCTGTTGACATGATCACCATTAGCTACCTTCACCGATAGCCTAGGCCAGTTTATGATGTGGAGGTCAAGACAACGGACAACATCATTATGGAGAAACATGTGTGTTGAGTCAGAGTCCACAAAGACGATCAACTCTGTATCACCAATGTGGACCTAGAGCTTGATTGTGTCTATGATTATGATGCCTGTCAATGCATAGAGGGAGATGCTTGGGTCCTCGACATCGTTCACCAAAGCCGCATCATCCTCAATCATCTAAAAAGAACACCTCTTCACCATGCATTTATGCTCTCTGGTTAATTTCTTTAGGCGGAAGTAGCACTGCCCACCAAGTCACTTCTCTACAATCTCCTCCGAGGAAAGGCGCCGGCATCAAGCACGAGGGTTCTTATCTAGTTTCAGTGGGTTTGGTGTCATTCCTCCTAGTGTTGCATAGATGATATCTTGTTCACGCTAGAACTGCACAACCAACTTCCTTCATGTGGTGTTCATAGGCCCATGCTAGGCTCATTGTAGTTTGTAGATTGGTGGGCCTTTGCATCTCAACATCGAAGCAGAGTGGCTAGCCTAACCCAGCGGTGAACAAGTCAATCTGATGTAGACTCATTAGGTTATCGCACCGACATAGTAGTAGTGAGAATTGGTATTGATAATCCTCATCGAACTATATTTGTGGAGCTCCTTAAGTTTATCTAGCGTGTTGGAGCAGATCAAAGGACCGAAGCGAAGATTGACGTACTCCACGAAACATGGCTAGGAAATGATGCCAAAGTCGTGCTCCATTTAGAAGTACCACTGCGACGCCAACCCTTCAAGTGAAGAGAAGCCAACCACACCTTCTCTTCCTTGATGGTGCGACAACCATGGAAGAATTGATTGCACTTGTTGAGCCACGACAGGTCAACTTGCCATCATATGATGGAAAGTTGAGCTTGGGTTGGCATGGATCATGCCAGTTGTCATCCTCATGGCCATCATGACGTCTATGGTGATGGCCGCTGCCACCACCGCTTCCACCACTATCATCGTGACCATGGTGTCAGCACCCATCATGTGTCATTTCATCGGTCACCGTGTCGTCGTCGACATCACCTTAATGAAGCTTCTCCGTGTGGGCGATGTGTTAATCGTGCGCATCTAGCCTGTTGTTTATCGTGGTGATCAAGGCCAGAATCCGATTGAGTTTTGCTAAATATGATTCAGGATCGTTGTCAGGGCTAGCCATGATAGGCGATGCCCCAGTAGTGATCTTTGATACCAAATTGATACAATGTGGACAACATGGGGAACAAAGTGGCGAGAACAAGATCAATTGAGCTAGGAATGAGAACGTAATGGATAGCGGGATTGAGTAGGTAAGCCGCTCATGACATCTAGCGAGAATGAGATCCCTATGGTGATCACGAAGATCAACTCTCACCGAGCAATGAGTTTATACTTTGTCTGATCTCCTCTCTCCAACAACCTACAAGGTGTCCTCCTAACGAACACAACAAATAAGCAAATAAACTCCTAAATCTCGTCCATTGGTTGGCGCCGCTCCTGCTTAGCCACTTGTTGCTTCTTGCTTCTTCACCTGACTCCGATAGACACATCCAACCAACAAAGGAGTCCATCATCAGTTTCTAAGTATATGCTATAAATAATTTGTTTAGAAAATTGTGTATTTAATGGGGCTATGATTTTCCAGGTTCAATTAAAGTAACAAAATTTCTATTCCACACATTGTCACATTTATATTACTGCTTTACCATTTCCTATAATGAGAATATCTGAATGGTATAATGAGTAAAATCAAAACATTGCCGTATTTATTTGAGATATATTATGAATATTTTATATAAATGCACAACATCTCCTCAATTGGTGCTAGTCTCTAATGCCTCTAAAATGGGTATTTTTTTGGAATAAAAGTTGGCAGGTGTTTGCTAGCTTATAATATTTTTTAAAGAACACTTAGAATTTCAGAAGTTTAATCACAATCTAATGCAGCGAAACTGATTCCTAACATGCATACATTTCAAATACATACTTCAGTATAGTATTATGGTTTAAGAACAAATCAAGATGTTAGTCAACCATGATCTAGAAAACAAAGATTTGCAGAGACCAACAATTACTACACCGAATTATCTTTGGATGGTAAAATATATAACCATGGAAATGAGACACGGTAAAAAAGGGATTGCTGGACAACAAAGTTCATAAAACCTTCAGTCGCTTTCCCGGATTCTGTCCACTACCAAAATTTCATTTCAATCCAAAAGTACTGGCTATTGCTAACCTAAGCAGTACAATACTTCGAGCTAAAATCACCACACAAGATTATCTCACACATTATCCGATCAAAGATGCATGATGACATTGCACAGGTTCCACTAGAATTCACAAAAGGGGTATACAAAAGCAGAAAAAAAATACACTTAAGAACATATAGCAAGGGTTTATGCTGTGAGAGGGACTTTGCAGGTTGCCTTGTTGTGCCCATAACCCTTGCATCTGCTGCAGCGTACTGCCCTTTTAATTGCAATACGGGGATCAGCCGGTTTTTCCTTTGGTCTCCCAACCTGCCGGCGGGTTAGAATTGGCGATGGATGTAATGCCGAGCTTTGTGATGGATCAGTTAATGCAGTAGGAACAACAACATCAGGTATTGGATTGATTGACATGGCATAAGTCAAGCGGTAGCATTCTGTTCTGAAATACTTGACACAGAAGTCAAGTGGATTATGTTCAGTGCGCTCAAATACCGCAATTGCATGTGAGCAAGGAACCCCAGACACATGCCACTTTCTGCAGGTGCACTCCCATGTATCAATGTTGACAACATTAACGGAGCCATCACATACCTCAAACACGTTACTGTTTCCATCATTGCCAGTTGAGCAAACAACATTGAGTGTAAGAGCTTTGCTCATTTCTTCCTGAATTTTCTGATTGGCTGACCGTGTTAATACTTCGGTCCATGCATTTGAAGATTCCCTGCGTGTATACATCATCTCCATCAAGTTGCATCTGATTGTATCAACCAACTGAACCACTGAGAGCTCATATCTACTGGGGATCCACCGAAGAATTGTGTCAGAAACATTGCATGTGTACTGGCCAAGTCGTGACCCCTTGAAGAAGGCATCTGACCACCTCTCAGGTTTAGTCTCCAAAAGCCATTCAGCAAGCTTATCAGATTCAACCTTGATGAGTTCAATATACTGATTGAATTCATCAACTTTGCACGAATACATAGCTTTCTTAACATGCTCAACCATTGTATCTTTTACTTCTTCACTCCAACTTTCATCCAATTGTGTCTTAAATTCTTCAACAAAATAGTTGACATGGTATCCATGATAACTATCTGGAAATACAAGAGAAACCTCATCCCATAGACCACTTTTGCCATTTGATATGAATGTTAGTTCTCCAGATACAGGCAATGAAGCTTTTAGCTGTTCGAGAAACCAATGCCAATTTTCTTGACTCTCATCATCCACTACAGACAATGCCACTGGGAACATATCACCTTCACCATCAACTGAGGTAGCAGCCAACAGCTTCCAATGTTTATTTGGTTTCACAGATATAACATCAAGAAAAAGGAGAGGCCTGCAGCCATGCACAAAACCTTGAATGGAGGCATGAAATGCAACAAAGAAGCGGAATTTTGAATCTTCCAAGGCCTCTACTGTTGCCACACTTCCAGGGTTTGTCTCGACAATCCTTTGGCAAAACCAAGGAAGCTGGTTGCATGCCTCTTCATGTGAATTGTAAAGTTCTTTTTGGGCTATCGATTTTCCTCGCCAAGCTTGAGAGTAATTCAAGCATAGTCCATATTCACGCTGGAGATCATTTGCAATATCTCTTGGCCTGTAGTTTGGACTATCACGTAATTTTTCCTTAATAACACTAGCCACCCATTTTTGAGATGCTAGACGATGACTTTTGACTGTCTCTGACTCACATGTATGACTTCCAAAAACTTTCTTAATCATGAACTCCTTCTTTGCAGGAGATTTGGATGCATGTATACGCCATGGACATCCTTCATCAGTACATTCCACAGTGACACGAGTAGAGTCGTTCTTGACAAATCTGTAATGGAACCTATGTGCAATGGCATACTTGTGTAATGCATCGCGGAATTCCTTTGGACCTTCAAACACTTGACCAGCTCCAGTGATCGCATTCTCCCAACTTGCACTAATCTTTTGGCGCTTAGATCCATCTGGGGTAATTACCATTAAAGCAGAATCAGCAGGAGCGGCAGGGTCCGTTACATAGGTTTTTATCCTGCAAAAATGTTTTTCATTTCATTTATGGATATCCGCTTACAAAGATGTTTATGCCAGTCAGAAGGGTACCTGCTATCAACCTTCTTCATCACATAGATATATGTTGTCTCTGACTCTGCATGGAATTCAACCATGCGTTTTAGATCTTTGTCATTGGAAATTGAAATCAAAGTCTTGTTATTCTTTGGAAGGAAGTACTTGAACACATAGGAATCAAGTTTGAGATTATTGAGCGTTGAAGATATCTCATGTTTGAATGCTTTAAAAGTCCAACCACTTTTCACATGCATCGCATGCGCCTCGCCACCAGAATAGGACATCTGCCCCTCGTCATCAGTTTTGAATTCCCCACCTACTTGAAGAACAGCCACAATCTGTTTGCTCCCCATGACTTACTCTTTTCTAAGAAAAGGTCCAATGCAAAGAAGTGTTAAAAATGATCTGCAAAATTAAGGATGCAAGTCTAGCAATTCAGTCTACACGAAGAAGTACTTATTGTGCAGCTAGCACTTATTTTACCAGTTAAAAGACAAGGCTTCAAGTTCAAGATATTATCATGCTGTCATATTGCCTAGTGAAAATTTTAAGAGATGTTGAGAGACAGAAGCAGCATGCCATCATTACACAAAGGGGACGGAACATAAAAACAGCAGCCAGTATATGGCTTATCTAAGTCTCAATAGAATTCTATACCACCTTATTAACAAAGAAGCAAACAATAATAACAATAGCTGCATGGAGTATGACTAAATTAAAGTGCATAATAAAGTAAGAGATAAAGAAATGAGCATCTGTTTTGATTGAAATTCTCAATATCTTAATCGTTTTAAAGAATCAAACACTCAGCGCTACTTAAGCAAATGATCTTTAGAAAGCCAATCCTAAATAACTACAAATCTGCAATACCCTTTTAAATGATCAAACACTTAACTACTTAAGCAAATGATCTTTAGACAGTCAATCCGAAATAACTGCAAATCTGTAATACTTTCTGTTCAAGTCCATTCAGTTGATTAATTTAGTTCAAACTTAATCATTGAATGTTTCATATGTACAATACAAGAATTTACCACTTATGCAAGGCAATTTTTGGTGCTGGGGATGCACAAGATTCACCTACCATCTACTCACTCTGTCATATAATACAAGGGATCCTAGTTTTTTTTTAAAGATAAGGACAAAGGAAAAAAATTATGACACCCTCATTTAATAAGGTACGTGGAAAACGGGAAGCTAGTTAGGGTAAGATAGGAATAAAATTGAATTGGGGTGGTTGTGGGACAAGTAGTAGTACTATAGGATGCCTTATATTTTTTGGGACAAAATTTGAATCCTTTGACCCTTTATATCATGGGGCAGAAAGAGTAAATTACTTTTACATATCCCCTTCATAGAAAAAAATTGGACTTAGTTACAATTAGATGATACTTGCAGGGCTTGGGCATAAACCCTAATCTATCCATTGTTCCCTTGTCTTCTCTACATGCCTTATTTTTATAAATAATATTTTTTTGTCGTCGACATTTCAACAGTCGACAGGGGTCTAGTTTTGCAATTTTTCAGACTGACTATCCAGAAAGAAATGCAATTTTGCTACAAAAATATTATTTATAAAAAAGGTATAGAAAACATTCTTCTTAGCCCTTGTCTCCAAACAATTTCATTTAGTCATAACTCGTAACAAAAAGTCCAATTTGCCCCCCTAAATTTAGTGCTCTCGCGCTTAAACCCATGAACTATGAAACTGAAACCAGATATTCTACCAAGTATCTTGAATCTGGAGCGAATGACCTTCTATTACTTTCGACGCAACACTTTTGGCACCGTGGTGAGATGATGACGATGATTACTCAGCAGATGCCAAATCTTACGCGTCAGCCAGTCCAACCCTACTTCCATCTTCTTCTCTCCATCACTGGGGGAGAAAGATTACGTGAAGCCCTCGCCAAATCGACAAATTCTACCAACGAACAGCTCAATTTCTAAATATGCAGCAGAAGCAAAGAAACCCTCACTGTTTCCACATATACTTCCACTACGTCATTATCTACATATATACGCACGAAATTTTACCGGGCTCGGTGAAGGAGAGTGGAGCTCGACAGCTGCAGTCGCCGTCAAAACTCACCGATGCGGCGGGGCTCGACGGAGTCGGGGGCGTAGCGGCCACGCCTCCGCCGCTCACCCGTCCCCACCAACGCACGCCGCCGCCAGAATCCCCCCAAATCTGGCCTGCCCGCGCCCTCACCTCGCTGCCAGGCGGTCATTTTCCGCCATCGTCGGTCGCCGGAGGTCGCAGGCTGAGACGGCGGACGGGCGCCAGGGACCCCGCAGCGGCGGCAACGGCGACCGGGACGCGCAGCGGGCGGCTAGGGCTAGGGTTTGTACTCGCGGATTGGGCTCGTGCACAGTTCACACCCCCGGCTGCGGCCGCCTCCGCCTAGGGAAGGGAAAGGAAAGATATCAGGTCCCTGCGCAAATAACAAAATTACAATCTTGTCCTCCTCCCGTGGGCCGAAATTGTAGTGGAAATTTACAATCCAGTCCTTTTCGGCCAATTTGGGCTCGTGGGCTGAAATAGCGCGAAAGAATTGTCCAGATTCACAAAAACCGAAGCCGTCATCATCCACCCGTCGCCGGCCGCTCCCCACGGCGAGGACGACGAACCCTAGGCGCGCCTCCGCCGCTGGCCACCGCGAGGTGAGGTGCTCCTCCTCCTCCTCGTCCGCATCTTCTTCCCGACGACAGGTTTGTTTCTTTGCCTCGTTCTTAGCCAATCCGTTCCATGCCCCGTTCGTGTTAGGCTTGTGCTGGTGGGCTAATCTTGAAGCGGAGGTCGCCGTAGTAGCTGTGGCCCGCTGCCATGGGGAGCAAAGGGCGGATGCCGCCTTACCACCATCGGCCGCACCCCGGGCCGGCGTACGGCATGATGCACCGGGACCCGTATGGCCCGGGAATGCTGCCGCCGCTGCCGGGGCCCGGGCGGTTCCCCTACGACATGAAGCCGCCGCCGCCGGAGATCCTGGAGCAGAAGCTGGTGGCGCA